>CBXJ02000282.1:21708092-22150592 GCA_000612645.2 Trichuris muris | reverse complement strand
TGGGGCGGGGGCACCTGATAGTCCATGTGCAACTCACGCTCCGTTATCTCGTTAACTGAAAGCCGCTCGTAAGGTTGAGACGACGGACAAATTGGAGGCGCTCTTCCTACCTGACGGTACAGCATGGACGACCGAATCACAGGTGGGCGTGCGCACGATTGAGTCGCCGTGCTGACTGCGAAGACGGCTCAGGCGGCCGTCAAAGAGTCTCAGATTGGGATCCGGCGGCTCCCAAGCGGATATGATCTTCGAGTCAATGAAACTGGTGAACATCTGCGTTTCCAAAAAGGCGGCCAAGAATGGCACTTGCGACTGAGGCTGGTCGGACAGGAAGCTGACCTTGTCGAAGTTTTGCATTGAATCGCGACTGGTAACAAAGCTGGCCGGATCCGCGCACCCAATTATGAAATGGTCGTACGAAAAGAGCACCGTCAAAAACCGATTCAAAAACACTTCGCGAATGAAGCTGTTCAACCGCATATGCTTGAAGTAGCACCGGCAATGGGTCGACTGCTGATACGCCGAGTTGTCTTCCAACTCCTTTTGCAGCAATTCTATGTTTATGTCAACTCCGGCCTTTTTGGCAATTGCCGTCACGCGCGCTAGCGACTCGCTTTCGTGCAGAACGTTCAACGGAAGCAACAGTCGCCGGCTGGTGCTACCACCACCCCTCAGGTCCAACGGTTGAACATTGGTAGCCGACTTGTCCACGCTTTTCACATTAATACTGTCGTCGTCAAAACTCCTCGAGAACCTGTGATCCTAAAGGTCACTTTTAAATCTCAAGAAAGCTTCGAAGTGGACGTCTATACCGCAATGACGTTGCTCTTTCCGTCTTCTTGATGGAACGTCAAATTCCAACCCGTATACTCGCTCGAATGGACGAGACTTTCGGTCAACTGGGAAACCAGCTCCGCACGGTCAGGTAACAACGGCACCTCTTCCGGTAGTTCCACGTGGTCCATGTCAATATCCACTACGCATATGTTTAGCTGAAAGGTTCAATGATCAACATGAACAGTAAACCACCCATGATTTACCTCGAAAACTTTCTCCGGTATAGAGTCGTCATAGCAAAGACCCATTATAAAAGGTACAGGAGCTTCGAGAAACAATACTTGAGTAAAAGGAAGTATGGGCACGTACACATGTTGCCAACGGAAGGGAAACAGCAAAATTTGAAATGTTTCCGCAAACAACATCAGACGTTGCAAATCTAACACAGCGTAGAGTCAACTGAAATTGTGACAACGCGTAACGCGGTTTACCTTTTGAGCAGAAGAGAACCTGGCGTTCCAGCAAAATGCACGTGTAAACTTTGAGAAAAGAGTCGATCGAGATTCGCGTCAGCACTTCAGCTATGGGATAGTCAAAAAAGGGCAACTCGTCGGCACCTGTCAAAAAGAAGAATGAACAAGACGAGATGGGGCACAAACGATTTCAAAGGCAACCTGGATACTGAAACACGATGTCGCGGTCAACAAGAGACGCCTTCAGGCTTCGGCCAGGCGGTGGCAGCGGCAGCTCGTGCAGAATCCAATAAACGTAAGACTCGAGCGGCAGGGACACCTCCGACCGACCAGATGATACATCCAGAAGGGCCCGCAACAGAGATTCGCAGGCACTAACTATTGGCAGTCCAGTGATAAGAACGAGACATTTGGACATGTACAGCTCATCGCTGTTCGAATCGTAAAATGACAAGCTTCTCTGCTGCCTTAATCTGCCTCGTCGTGGAAGGGTGTGCGAACCAAAGGAAGAGCCGCCATCGTCCTAAGCAACGTGGTAAATTAAGAAAGCCAGAATCGCTACTGCAATAGGAAACTACGGATACGACATCAGTGCAAGCATGCATACGATTAATGCGGCATAACTGCAGGGCAGGCGTATGTGTCTAAGGTGACCATTTTGCGGTTCTAAATATTTGCCACTTACGACGGGCTAGGCAGTGAACAAATGCTCAGGAAAACATTAAGTAGATAAAATGGATAAGCAACAACGGTGTGCCGTCTTCCAAAGAGACTTGCTTAATCCCATAGATGTTCAGTTTGTAATGTGGGCACAAAAAACATAACAACAATAGTTCGGCGTATTCACGGCTTGTACCCGTTACTGTATATTCTGAAATTAACGGAAAAAACGCCCTACCAGCGGATGGATGGGCAATTATTAGGAAAAGTTCAGAACACTGTAGAAACCTTTCGGAGCTTTCGGAACGATCTTGTTCCGTCGTCAGCGATTTATTGGTTGTGTAAGGGAATCCCGATCTCGATGGGTATATATAGGCTGGGTCAGGTGATCAGTTTGTATGGTGCAATATTTGCTTTTATTGATAATTGTATCCCATACTTCACTGACTTCCCTTCCCTTGTCACGGTTGATAGTGTCCTTGTGCCTTATGAAAAAGGCCTCTTTTATTTGCCTAAGGTGGAAATGGCTCTTACGGCAAATAATGTTTGGGTAAAGGTTGCGTGAGCATTGAGAGGTATGCTCAACAAGACACCCGATCTTCAACAACAATAGTTAACAATATTATTGTTAACTATTGTTGTTATATAACTACATATAGTTAACAATAACAATAATTCGAACCTGTTCTAATGACGACGAAACACTGAAAGCGTGACCGGACGAAGTGAAAAAGACCCATATTGACTGTGCATCTTTACTGATGAACGATTCGTCGGGAAATTGTTACTTAATTGCAGCAGATACCGTTTACAATCGATTGAAATTTGTTGCATGTGCACAATGAGTCCCTTTAGAATAAGTAAAATGTTGGCATCACTATTCCTGCGTTTGCGACCTATTATTTAGCGTAAGAATTACTAATAATATAGCAAAATACATGCGACGCAGCCAGGCCATCCTGTATGGTTACTGAATAACAAAAGAGCGAATGGCGTTCAAAGGGTTCATACACTGAGCAAGCAATAGATTCGGGTCTTTGCAGGAGAGATCGAGATTTCATCGACCGACTAACGATGGACTGCAGCTCAAAGCTAAAGTATTGCCTCATTTTGAAAGTTTCATTAAACATTTTGAAACTTCTGTAAACAGCGCGCGTCCACGTATAAGTGAAACAGCGAATAAAAGACCAACCAACACATTTGTAAACTGCTTTCAGCCGTTTCTTACCGTTACGGGAAGAACCACTGAGCTCATCCCTTGAGAATCCTATTTTCTTACTGATTCATCCAGTATATATATATATATATATATATATATATATATATATATATATATCATGTTTAATATCAAACCAACGGCTTCAATCCCATTAAAACACGAAAAACAACTACACTGAGCTTTTGGAACTCTCCTTGTCCCGTCAGGAAGACGGGACAAGGAGAGTCCACCACCGACGTAGCCAACCATATATCAATTCATGTCACGACCATCTTGGAAATCTTTAAGCCTAAATGTGGCTTTCAAGGATTTCTGAATATCAGAAGCCTTCCGACTTGATTTCAGGGAACAAACTGATTAGCGAAATCGATTCGATTAATCCAACCGTGAAGTCTGAGCCATTTAAAGAAAGGATGGACCACAAACCGTGCAGTTAATGTTTAGTGTAATCGTTGAACAAAGAAAAAAGAAATGGTCGCTCCTTCGCAAGAGAACGTAATGGGTGAACGCAGGAAAGGGTGTTGACCCTGCGCAATTAGGATTAAATACGATTTGTTAAGTAACAATGCACAAAATATGCGCAATCAAACCTGCAAGCTTTTTACAGTTTTGCTCAAATTAAAACCATTCCCCGAAACGTCAGGCACTCAGACCGCCATCTTGACGTTAAACTGACATTACAAGTGTCGTTTCCCTGCTGCTGCGCTTTGAGTGGCAGGATTTTACGGCATCAGGAGCCTTTAATCACGAAACGCTTCCATTCGCCAGACAAGCATCGTACCTACAGTTTTTTCATCAATGAAAATTACATAATCATGGCAAACGCTCCAAATGGGGCGGATCAGCAAATGCTTTGACCAGCGCCAGTATGAATCAATAACTCATTTAGCCGTGCTATCGGAAGTCAATCTGCAGTCTTTTTACGTAAGAGAAAATGAACCGCACGTTGGGTGCTCTCTGACAAGAAGTCAACCGAGTCGTAAAAGACGAATACGTCTAGCCAGCCTTGCTTAATAAGAGAGAGGGAGATAATAGGCGTACTACTGTGATCAATGAACGCGCTCCGCTTATGTCAAAGCGCATCGTCTTAAAAGTGAGCTACCCTCGGCGCAATGTTACAAATTAACTGATAAATCGTTCAGCAAAGATGTGAACCCACCGCACAAAGAAACAAACCACATGACCATGCCAAGCAACCATCAATCAAAGATAGACGCGTTCAGGCGAGTGGTAACGCGGACGAAACGCACAATCAAACATTGAAGCATCATTAAGCCAGCAACCGCTCTCTAATTATTCAATTATTGATCTTCGTTTGTCGCGCATATCGCACGAAGGATCTTAAAACGCAGAAAACCAACAATTATACGTTTCGTCATTTACGCTATAACACGAAATTTTATTACTGATGAGTAGGTGAGCAACATTCCTGACTCACAGTATATTTCAGTGCAACAGGAAACATGACCGATGATTCTTTTTCAATAACTTGCTGTTCGTAATACACAAAACTGAAACCTTTAAAATACTCGCAGCTATTGGGATTCCTTGGTAAGCAGATTCACCGTTCTCAGTGGAACAACGAGAAGCTAATCACTTATATTATAACTCCCATGGCTCAAATGCAGGGAATCGCTGTGCAAAGCGAAATAATCACAAACGTGACAAGCTGAAAGCGCAAACGAAATGCGCTTGGAGCAAAGAAAAAGGAAAGTTACCCGACGATAGGAACGCTTCGTATCTTCCGTGGATTCGGCACAGCTTCGGTTCTTCGTGGCGGTTAGTTCCCGCAGGTAATCATTGTGAAGGGTCTGCATTCGCCTGACGATTTTGTCATCGACGACGAGTTCGTAGAAAGTTAGAACTCCGCCATAAATGCGGGAGCCATCGGAGCGGACACAAACAAAAGTATGGAAGGATGGTTCCCTTGGTACCGTTTTCTGCGTTCTGAAGCGGACACCCTTCGGCAAACATAGCTACGAAAACAACGATAACGTCGAAACAGCATAATGGCAAAGTAGCAAAATTGTACCAATAAAACTTCCTCTGCAAACAGGCGACCTCTTCGCTCCTTCGGGTAGTAAGCGAGTACTGAAGGCACGTAGGACCTATCGAGAGGACTTTTGAATTCACTCTTTGAACCGTCTAAATGTGGATGGCGAACACGCGAATAAACGTAACATTCCAGCAATCGTACCACGACACCATTCTTCAATATCCTCGGAAGCAGAGTCAAGGCCACCGATCATGAAATAATCGACGAAGTTGGATTCCATACTGGCAAGCCACCGTAAGGCGCTCCGTACGCCGCAGCACTAACCAGAGCAAAAAGCTGAAGGAAAGGTTAAAACTAAAACTTGATAAAGTTGTGCGCCAACCCAAGATTGTCACCGTCATTGCTGCTCATGAAGACGTCCTTCTGCACTTTGTTGCCACAGCACTGTAAAGCGAAACGCTCACGATGACACATACACAGTTGCAGCTGGAATCGTGAACAGAGCACGAGGAGCTACCGTGGGTGCTCCATACGCGATAGCCGTCTGCTTCGCATAAAAACCAGTCATGTCAATTCGAGCTATTGACCAAGGGCTGAATAAATGAAAAGCAAGTAACGCACGGTCCTGAGTCAAACAGTTATTTTTCGTTCAAATTAGTTACAGCCGTTGGTGCAAAGGCGTCCGCGTTCCAGGGAGCACTAACTTGTACTATCATTTTATCGCCAGCAACTTTGCAAACTAAATATTGCCTTCACTTTTAGCGGAACAGCATCTGCTGTGTTACTGAGCGGGAGTAGTGATGCACAGGTTCAAACACCCGGCTACCACTATGGCTGGAAGCTACGCACGTCAATGTTATCAGTAGGTACCTGCGGTTGTGGCCCATTTTACTGCTTGCTTGCGTTCAATAAACGGTCTTCCTGTATGCGCTCGATCAAGGGATTTAACGTGCTGTTTTCTTGAGCAGAACAGGCCATCCGGCTGTAGTTGCACAAAAATTTTTGTACATTCCATTCATTTATCGGACAGCAGGAACGCGCCAGAACAACTGCCTGTTTGTATTGTAGCGACTTCATAGTTCGCTTGACGATGGTTACTGTAGTGGACACCTGATCATCTTGTTATTCCGTTCTGTCTCGTTCGTTGCGGCCGCTCTCTTCCTCTCTCTCAAGAGTGCCTACTGAATAAACGTTTGTTGTTGCCTACAGTCCACTGTAGGCAACAGCAAACGAGTGCACTGTAGGCAACGGCAAACGTTTATCCAGTAAGCACTTTGGAGAGAGAAAGGAAGAGAGCGGCCGCAACGAGCGAGACAGAACGGAATAACAAGATGATCAGGTGACAACTACAGTAACCACCGTCAAGCGAACTATGAAGTCGCTGCAGTATGCATCTGAGAGTTTTGTTTCATCCAATTGTAGTTGGTCGTTGCTTCATGCTTTCGTGCAAAACTATTGAGCAATTTGTTTGGCGTTCACGCTTTCGCATGGGTGTAGATCACTAACAATGGCCAAATACTGTGGTTTCATTTCATCCCAAACGGATTTACATCCCGCGAAACACCGCGAGCCGTTAGCCAGGCTGGACGTGCAAAGCTGCCGAGTATAACGGCGATTTCACTTTCATGCTCTTCCAATGCATTTTTACGTAATAGTTTGGTGGTCAGTAACTAATCACTTCACTTGACCAGCAGTCTGAGCTATTGCTGCAGAGCATTACATTTCTCTATCGATTCTGGCAAAGGTCGTTCCTATCTAATTCAATCATTATTTGTGAAATTAGTCATTTTCATAGGATGTAATCAATAAATCAGAGATAAACATCAAGTAAGGGGGAATAGAAAGGACATAGGAGCTGAAAAAACGTTCCAATTCCTTGTTTGGCAATAGAGATAAGAAACAAAAATTGAGAGAATCGTACTTAGCTAAGGTGCAAACACATATTTACATTATATCTGGTTGATATGATCAGAAAGCCCATCTTCGCCACATTGCTGACATTGGAGTACGGGAATGCTTCCTATGAAATGCTAGATTCCTCAGGCAGGTTTATCCTAACTCGATGAGAAAGGTCATGAGATTCTTTTTCCTGATTACGCTTGCCGTAGTTGGTGTACTAATTGTAACGGGATATTGACAACAATGTACAGGCCGTATAAAACAAGCGTCTGACGATGAAACCAGTACGTTTCGAAAGGTCCGCTGCAATTTTTTTGTTGCCAATTGTCGAGAATTACGCCTTGACAGGGAATTCTTATACTCACAACCGAACGCGCAGCGCCGCCGCCTCACACGCCGCTTGGTGTCACACTGCCTTATTTCTTGTCGTGATCGTAGTTCATTTCTCACGATACTTATTCGTGACACCAATACCAGTAAATTGTTCCTCCAAGAAGCATTTGCTTTGTGTTGGTAATGCTCACACATGAATACAGCCACAGACCATTAAGAAGGCTGATGTTTCCCATATACATTGCAATGCTTTATATAGGCCCATTTATATAGGCTGTTTCCCATGTACATGCTGGGGGAGCAAAACAACCATAGGCATCGTTTATCTGCCGTTAACTAAGCCTATGCCTTAACATAAGACTAATGTTTCCATATAGATTATGAAAGCAACACAGTTCGCTATTCGTCCACATGGCTGCCTGGCAGTTGCAATTCAATCTTTTGCTGTCATGCGCTTCCCCACGGTCTTTTCGAATTCGTGAAGGTGACACATCCCCAGGTGAACTTATCATCCACCTTTTGCGCCGTAAAATTCTTACCTTGCACTAGAAAGCAACGTTCGCATCACAGACACCTTTAATACGCATTAAAATGGAACAGTACAACTGCACACACGATCAGCACATTATGACGGCGGGTACAGGGAGGCAATGTCTTTCAGCAACTGCTCGAAAGGCTGCCGATTCCGACATCTCCGGCACCACACCTCTCCCAAGCGCAACTCCAGCATGCTGAGGCATTCTTTATGGTGAACTCATCGAGTGGTTCACCGTTTTTACGGTGAACTCATCGAGTGGCTCACCGTTCTTTACGGTGAACTCATCGAGTGGTTCACCGTTTTTTACGGTGAACTCATCGAGTGGCTCACCGTTCTTTACGGTGAACTCATCGAGTGGTACACCGTTCTTTACGGTGAACTCATCGAGTGGTACACCGTTCTTTACGGTGAACTCATCGAGTGGTACACCGTTCTTTACGGTGAACTCATTGAGTGGTACACCGTTCTTTACGGTGAACTCATCGAGTGGTACACCGTTCTTTACGGTGAACTCATCGAGTGGTACACCGTTCTTTACGGTGAACTAATCGAGTGGTACACCGTTCTTTACGGTGAACTCATCGAGTGGTACACCGTTCTTTACGGTGAACTCATCGAGTGGTACACCGTTCTTTACGGTGAACTCATCGAGTGGTACACCGTTCTTTACGGTGAACTCATCGAGTGGTACACCGTTCTTTACGGTGAACTCATCGAGTGGTACACCGTTCTTTACGGTGAACTCATCGAGTGGTACACCGTTCTTTACGGTGAACTCATCGAGTGGTTCACCGTAAGGTGGGTGAACCCCTCAGTGGAGAGCCTTGAATAAGCAATCCACTGATCCGTCATAATGGTGCTACAGGGGTGTACGTGCTTCTTGATCAACTCAATGAGCGTCGCGCTCGATCGGTCTTTCACCCGTATTGCGAAGACTTCCTGTGTTTCGCGGCACAGGCCGAACACCCATTGCTGGGGGAGCAACCGTCCAACATTACATTTTCTTCTCGAAAATAATGCTTCGTCCAGCTCCACGGTCAGACCATCCCCATCTATCTTGACCATCTCCATTGACACCACTTCAGCCGCCAGCTTTCTCATCCGCTGGTTCCAATTTACTACGGCATTTCTCCCCATTTATTAAATGAATATCCTGTAAAGCCACCATTACACATCATGCAACAATCATATCCAGCTCGTGCGTGCAGTTCTTAATGCTGTTCTTCCGGCGGCATCAAATGTACATGAACAGAACCGCGATCTCAATGGACGCTCTCCTACGTGGTCCTATTAAACATGAATTGCAATGTAAGTTTAACTTATCTCTTCTTACCATCTAACCACGTTCCACACCGAACTGAAACCATCTGGTTGCACCCTCCAACCTGACATCTCCAAACCGGACATCGGCCCCTTCGACTTTCCTTCAGCTTCATAGTGTGGTCCCTTGCACACTTTCGCTCACGATGCAACAACCCGTTCTGTTGCAGATATTCCACCATCGCCACCTCAGTCATCCGACAAAGGGTCTTGAACGTCACCATCTCTAATCACTCACAAAACTATTGCCATGCCGTACAGCAAGAAAACCGTCACTAGTGCTCCCTAGCTACATGAAGTCGCCGCAGTGCGCTAGGCAAACCAGGTCCCTCTGGTATGTTCGGGAGGAGAGGCCACAGTACCGGAACAAAGAGTCAGCAACGTTTCGTCAAAAGCACTTACGGCTGCGCAAAAATGCGGGGCGAGATGCTGAGCATGCTAATGGCAAACACGGCGTCCATATCGTTGTTTCAGATGCCATTATGCTGTCGCCTACATATGATCCTCTTCTCATCTCCCATGTCGGAGTCGTAGGGGAAAAGCGACTCCCCAGTGCGGTTGTATAGAGTTTACTCTTGAGAAACGACATGTAGTGTCGAACTGACTGGTTCCAGTAGCGGTGCTTCAGCTGCGTCTCTGCCACGACAATGGAATTTTACGGCCTTGACTATTATGTCTGTGGCCACAAGCATATGTATCCGCGCTTTCCATCCTTCCATTTATCTCATATTGTATCGACAAAACTTTCCCGTACCCTTGCAGCTCCATTTGCGGAAACGGAACACATCTCCATTGGGGTGTTCTTCTCGAGCCGCCTTCGGTCGCGCAAAGAAACCGGAGTGACTGACCGCAGTGGCTTCGAGCGAGACCTCGCTTCCCCATACTCTGGTTGACAGAAATTTGAGAATGTAAGGTAACCATTCGTAAACACAATCTAAGAAATCAAAACTACTCCCGCAAGGTGGAATCATACCGGTCATCGGTTCCAACAATCAATAGCGTTGACCAGCTCATCAGTGAACTGCACACACAGACACAATGGCACTGCGTCTGCTTACACAGCCAACTTCATAATTATACAGACGTGTTCCAAGCTCTACAGTTTAACTGTGCGCAAGGTTGACCACTTGCGGTACTCAACGACAAATCGCTTAAGTCAAGAATATACAAAAGTCAAGCGATATGATCAAATTTAACTGCTAAGATAACGTTGCAGCTTATTTTTTGTTATTTTTCTTAACGAATTCTCCTCGCTATTTTCATTTTTCATTCACTTATGAAAAAAATATGAAAAGATACGGTATCGTTGTTCAACGAGCTTTAATAGGCGAAGCTTTCGGAACGTACGTGTTCCGTCATCAGCGCAATTCAAAACAACCTTTTTAAACGAGAAAGGTTGTTTTGAAACGTGTTTCCTAATAATTGCCCATCCATTCGCTGGTAGGGCGTTGTTTTCGGAGTACTTTCAGACATCTCTCAACTTCCAACGGGATCAAGCCGTACGCGCCATCATGACACGAGAGCCGTATACCATAAAAACAACACCGTAGCATACTGGAGACAGTTCGCACTGCCTACCTTGTCGGAGGATGCCATCGCCTTGGTCAGCGTCCCAGTTGACTTACGAGAGCCGTCTGCCCTAATATGAAAACCGTAGCATAGGAACATGGGGCAGAAATATTGAGATTTGAGAAAGGATTTGTAAAGAGGTGCTAAGCCGTCACGATTGGAGATAAGTCACAAGTCCTGGAAATAGGCGTCGCCGTCGGGTAAGGTAGGCAGTAACTTGGAGCTAAGCAGCGGAAATTGCACGCGGTGCCATGAGGAGACATGGAGCAGAGACCCGAAGGTGGGAGCAAGGACACGTGCACGAAGTTGAGCCGTTAGGTGGGGAGAAAGAGGATGTATTTGGGAAAGAAGCACCGTGATCAGATAAGATAGTGTAACTCTTGGTAGAACGGCACAGGAAGAATCGTTTACTCGTCGCAACAGACTTCAACCACACGTCACGTCGCTCTCTCTCTCTCTCTCTCTCTCCAACCGGTACCGTCGCTCTTGTTGCTCGTCAGGACATCTCTGCCCCCGCGTTCTCCGTACGCGTTACAATAGCTTGTACGTTGGCGTAAAGCCGCGGAAATTGCAAGCAACGCCATCGGTAAACATGGAACGGAGACCTGAAAGCTGGAGGAAAGACGTGTATACGGGAGACTAGATGTCAAATAGGGAGACTGGCCGCGAAAGAGGCAATCGGTTACCGGGGTACAGCAGCCCACAGTTGACAGCCGAGCCTTGCCGTCGCGGCGAATTAATCCCACGGCGAACTGACGTGCTCCGCCCACAAGCACCGTACTTTATACTGCTGAATGTTACGGGCACGACCGTTATGGAACCTGATCATCACTAATTATATTAGCTTACATATACCTGACTATCGTTAACGCCACGATCGTTTACTCGCGTACAAGTAAACGGAGTGGTGATTCCCGGGTTCACTTCTTAACGGCGCAGCTGGTGGTTCAGTTGAATTTCCACCGGAACAGTTAATAGCATCTGCAACATCGAAAAGCATGTACAAGTAGGTGCATGACATTTGCGTTGTCTGAAACAGAATACATTACAAAATTCCGTAATACCTGCAGTTCGCTTACTGTACACTGGAGTAGCCGCTTGTCTTCAGTTGAGCCAGAATGACAAAGATCGCGTATTGCTACAATAAAGGAATGGAGGAATTCCATTATGGTAGTCACCATCCAATGAAACCCCGGAGAATTGTAATGACTCATTCGTTGGTATCTGATTATGGCTTACTTTCGTCGATGGACTGCTATAGTTCTGCCGACGCTGACGTCACGCAAATGTGTTCTTTCCATTCCACTGACTACGTTTATTTTCTTCAACGCTCAGGTTCGGCCACCATTAATGAATTGCAACCAGAATTCGATCGTTACAACATCGACGGCGACTGTCCAGTTTTCGATGGCTTATTCAAGTTTTGTGCAAAGTATACAGGTGCGTCACTTGCCGCTGCAACGGCGCTAAATCAAGGTGAATGCGACGTAGCGATCAACTGGTCTGGCGGTTTGCACCACGCGAAAAAGTCGATGGCGTCCGGTTTTTGCTTCATTAATGACATTGTGATTGCGACGTTGGAATTGCTGAAATACTATTCTCGCGTCTTGTACATTGACATCGATATCCATCATGGAGACGGAGTCCAAGAAGCCTTTTATCTAACCGATCGAGTGATGACACTCTCCTTTCATCAGTTTGGTTACATGTTCTTTCCAGGAACGGGATTACCCTCCGAGAAGGGAATGGGTAATGGATCGGGCTACTCTCTGAACGTACCTTTGCAAGCAGGTATAAATGACCGGATGTATCACAGTGTTTTCAAGCCAACAGTTGCCGAAGTGATACATGCCTACCAGCCAGAGTGCATTGTCCTTCAGTGCGGAGCAGACTCTTTAGGTGACGATCGGTTGGGATCTTTCAACCTTACCATTAAAGGGCACGGTGAATGTGTACGTTATGTCAATAGTTTTGGACTTCCAATGCTTGTGGTCGGCGGAGGAGGTTACACTGCCCGCAATGTTGCGCGTTGCTGGGCGTACGAGACTGCCGTTTTGCTTGGGGTCGATCTACCCGATAGCATCCCACCCGAGAATGTTTTCTTTTCTTCGTATGGCCCGTCGTATGCGTTGTTCCCACCAGTGACAAAGGTTTATACCAACGATAATTCATTTAGCTATTTGGACACTTTGAGACAGTATGTTTTCGAACGACTTCGTAATTTGCCAGCCGCTCCCAATGTTGGAATCGGAGACCAGTCGATAATGCTTGCTCCTTTAACATTCTTGCACAGATGTTAAAGAGCTTGCCGATTGTTTATTTAAGGTGTAGTATCATAGCATTCTTTATGTGTTTCCATTAAACGGATGAGATTTGTTAAAAGCTTGAGGTTGACAGCGCTAGTCAATCAGCAAACGTGTCTATCTGTCAGTTAGTACCCAATTACTCTTGAAGCAAGAGAAATTAGTAACAAGGCGTCTCATAACTATGAAAAGATACGGTATCCTTGTTCAAAGAGCTTTAATAGGCGTAGTTTTCGGAACTGTCGTGTTCCGTCGTCAGTGCAGTTGGAAAGGGATGGAGTGTACGGTGTGGTGGTATTTAACGGTATTGGAAGAGGTCAAGTGGATATGTGGCAGCACCTGGTTCGATTGATCAGATCTGTCCACAGTCCACAGGTCTATCTAATTACTCTTTCAGTAAACGGAGGTTTGCTTGTTTGTAGATCAATAATTTTCATACGGGAACCTTTCTTTATGTGGAAATCTGGACATTAATGCAACATGCATTGATGCACTTGAGTTTTACCATTGCGTGTGCTTACACAGGAAGACTGAAGCTAAGATTTCCTCACGAATTAATTGCGCTGCACAAGATATTAGGGAAAGCGTACATTGACTTACCGAACCTTCAAAACATCAACGTCGTCCCTGATCCACGCGCAGCCTCACATCCATAGGAGCTCAGCTACCGTGTGCGAACTGCGACCGTTCAATGTCTTCGCAGACATATCGAATGGAGCAGAGATGGAAGTGCGGTCCTTTTCAAGAAGGAAGGCGTCCACACGTGGATCAAGAGGTATTAGCGCACCTCCGTACTGCGGCCATCGGCACACAGGTCGAGAGGTATTAGCGACCATATTCACTTTGCGGTTTCTTCGGTGAATTCATTGGCAAAAGCGAATCAAGCCGCTTCTCTGCGTTCAACGAAAACACTTCATGACCTTCACACAGACACCTTTCCTCTGAAAGAACCGACACCCCAACCGTTCGTTACGTCACGTAACATAGGTTCGTGAAATGTATTAGCGCTTCCAGTCTCTTTGCGGTTTCCTCGGTGAGCTCATTCCCAAGACCGAATTAAGCCGGTTCCCTGCTTTGCGCCAATTCAACATCGGGAATAGAAGTCGCGGGGGAATTAACGTTACGGTCCTCAGGCACTAACCCAGCGTATGTCATTCAACATCAGAAACAGCCGCAGTGCGAATCACCATTCACCACGAGGGAATTAATTCCTCATACAGCATAAAGGGTGACACAACTAGGGCATTGTCTTTGTTGATGCGCAGGATGCCGGTTGTATTCTTTGCAAGACCCCATGCGTGGGTTACTTGTTAATTATTACGAGGTTTGGTGCTTATGTATAGCTTCTTTAGCAATTCGCACACGGATGCGGTTTGCAATGAATGCGTCATGAAGAGAGCCTTCGTTACGCAACAGTTGAATGGAATCAGCAATTTCCCAATCGCAGTCAGAAATTGACAATAAGTCAAGCAGTGGTTGACCAGTGCATCAGTTGCACGGCCACGATGGCGCTTAAGAGTGCTTCTGGAATTTGCAAGGTTATGATCAAATTGGGTGTATATACGGCAAATTTCAATACAGGGTGTTTATGCTGGTCTCACTTTTCAAGCGCTTCGTAGCGTATATGCTTTTGTTTTCATCTGGTTCACTAGAGAACCACAGTACGTAGAGGGCGAGACTGTGCTCCTTTTTGATGTCGTTCGAGTGATTCGCGTGCTTCTTCCGATAACAGTAAGCTTGCTTGAATAGGAAATGACTCGTTCCAGAAACTGTTTATTACAAATCTAATCCCACGGGCTTTCAAGTAACCGAGCCCGGTCCTCAGATACTGTTCAGGAATTACGGGGTCCACTTTGACCTACGAGAGACGTCTGTCCTGAGATGAAAGTCGTAGCATATTGGAGATAGTTCTTCTCACTGTTTAGCTCAGTGATGGATGGTGGGCAAGGGGGCGATTTCGCCCCGGGGTGCGATAAGCCGAAAGGGGCGATTTGGGGCGCTCGGCCGGCCAATCACGCACGACGAATAGAATCGCGCTCGGCCGGCCAATCATGCACAGCCGCTGAGTCGCGCTCGGCCAATCGAATCGCGCTCGGGGCAAAATGCGCGGGAGCCAATTGACGTGCTTCGTTTCTCGCAGTTCACCGTCGGAGAAAGCGCGTTGCTGTAGTCATTCTGTAGATTGTACCTGCACTCGTTGCTAATCCATATTTGATTGTTTGGTTTTGTGGTATATTTTCAGCTGTTAGCTGATAAGCAATGAGCGTGAAATGACATTCATTGAAATTATGATTTCCCTTTTGCACTTTAACGCATTCGGTGACTTGAACGCTATATTTCTTTGTGTATTTTTCGTGCAGTGGCCGGATGTATGTTCTCTCCTTGTTCAGATTTGTGGCCCTTCTTTCTGCCAGCTGTAGTTAAGTATCGTGGAGTTTGGATAGAACTGTTCGCCACTGGCGTAGACGTTCGCCTATGGCTCGACATGGGCCAGGAGCAAAGTAGCAGCAGCAACACGAACGCATCACATCCGTCGTTTCGCATTTGGTCACGGAGAGGCCGCGGTAATGCCTTTTAATTTTTCCTTTTGTTTTCCACTGTCTACCGTTTGGGGGATTGGCCCCATCTAGCTGTGAATGCTATATCTGCAAAGCATGCCGTCAGTCCCTGACTGCCGTTTCGGGTTGCAGAATAAGTTCAGATTTGTTTTATGATAGACGATGCCCACAACACTTCGAAGGCATACTGCGACGGCATCGTTGTCGTCAATCCGGGCAATCGAAACGAGCACGTTGATGTTCCCGAGCTAGCTAAGCTAAAGGTAACATTTACCCTGTCAGCTATTGTTTCAATGCAAAGATTTCAGGAAATTCCCATATTTTATCCAATACTGCGCAGTAATTTGAATATACCTGGTTTGACAAATCCACCGGATATTAAGACAAAGCTGAGTCCTATCGCTATGCACGGAATTTTGCAGAAGTTGCAGAATCGGTTGTGGGTTAATGCAGAGCGTGTATCTTCAGAGCAGCGTAAATTGTGCGCCGAAACCAAGAAGGTAGTATTCACTGTTTTCTGAATGGATTATTTCGCTTTGATAGTTCAACTTTTTGTAACGATTTTTAGGTTGACTCAGCTATTGCAGGATTGAAGACTTATCCCCATGAACGTTGCAATCAGTTGCTGCGCTTGAAAGGCGAGCTATTGCGCATCGATTCCTTGTACCTGCAAATAAGCAAAATTAGCGAAATGCTCCGTGATGCTGCCTCGCTGGCGAAAAGTGTGAATAGTCGGCTTCCGGAAAGTGATCGCCTTCCAGACCTTGTGTTTAGCGACGACCTGTGCGGTTTTTCCGAGCAAGTTGAAGAGCAAAGAGTTGTTGACGTTAGCGTTCTTCAAGATTTCAGCAAACTAACGACTATCATTCCTCGAATGTGAATTCTTGCTTGTTCTTCAAATGCTTGACCGTTTGTGTAGAATTCATATTTTGATTCACCAAATGCAACGTTGGTCAGCATCTCCTACCATTCATGCAGCTGTCCTATTCATTCCTTGCGAGAAATGTACACCACGTGGCTATTCCATAAAATTAACAGAAACAATGGAATGAGCTACGTGCGCGCGCGGAAGGTCAAATGCCCTTAATGGTGCCGTCGGTTGACTGATCAAACAAGGGTATGATCGGAACTGCCACTACAGTAGGCAGGTTGGGGCAATGGCGGACAAGACAGGGAGATAGAATATTTTTTGTCCTACATTCCGTCGCCTTGGTCGCGTTTTTCAATGCTAATCGGATATTAAGGGAATCGCACTTATTAGTACTGAGAGTAACGTAAAACAGCCTTTACAACAAACTGGTTTAGAACGAGCTTGCTTTGAAGGTTTAGGTAGCCTCAGATGCTGCAGCGCGAGGGAATACACCGTGTTTATGTTCTACCTTGCAGAGATGCAGCTGCCGTAGATCGATCCTGCTGGTCTTACAGTACGCTCTGTGTCGCTCAGCCAGTGTGGGCGAAATTTAGCTTCCGCCTAAGGGTTTTGTGTTTGCGATTAGAGCTTGTTTTCGTGACTACCATCGCTCCTACTTATTTTGACCATTCGATGTGTCGAATTATGTAGACCACTTTTGTCACCTTGTCTGCCCATCTAGCCTTCCACGCGCCTTTGGTTGGTATTTCTTTTGTCCAGTTTATGGTAGGGTTGTCGTAGTGGTCGCTTTGAGAGAAAGTAAGCCTCTATGAATGTTTGTCTTATAGTTAGGCAATTTTGCTAAGTGTGCAAATGTTTGGTGGTTTGGTGCGCAGGGAATAATTGTGATTGGATATTACCAGTTTATTTCTTCATACCTCCTAACCTTCTGGACCAGTTACTCTGCTTGCTACAAACCTGTCTAATTTTATTTCTTACTTTGCCCGTAGGAAGTTTAACAGTAGTGCCTTTTCTGTGCGCGCGCCCAGTTGATATTCTGTGACGACACCTGTGCTGTTAAAGTTAGTTTCACGTTGTAACCTTTGCTTAGAGCGACTAGGCGAACGTGTAACTGAACACTGAGGCTGTTTTCGGTCCAGTACAAACTGGCGGTTTTATACGGGATAAATTAGCTTGAGGATTACCCTCACATTTAGTACTCTTCCCTTACTCAAGAAGAGCTTGCCTAATCATCGCTCGCTTCCAGAAATCTCGCACATAGTTAGTAACGTGGTGCTACGTAGCCTGTAGGGTTCACAGAATTCGTGGATGAACAGTTAAGTTGTTGCGCATGGCAGGCACATACTCAATGGAAACATCCTTAAATACGCTTCGAGCAACAGTTTCATTCAGTCGTGCATCTTCATTGATTTGGGTAAGCTAACTGTGTTCGGCTTGTTTGTTCGACGACGCGAAAGCCAAGTTCTTTACGCTTTCCCAAACTTGTCTTGATAAACGTTGATCGTTGAATGGCGAATTATTTTTATAGGAGAGAGGCAACGAGAAAGTTTGTCCACGCCGTTTTTAATTCTGTTGCCGTGAATTGCTGCTCCTGAAGTATATTTGCACATTTTCAACCAGGATTCTTCCGATTTCATGAACGCTGTTCACTCGACGATAGAGAAGTTCGATCAGCTGAAAAGCAAACTTGGGCGGTCTCTTGGAACGCCTATGCGTTTGCGCGACTTGATAAGACAGGTCAGATTCGTTTGTCAGTGACTGAGCTTTGCGTAGCATTAAGGTTGCATCGCTCTTAGAAACCGATAGTTTGTTAAGGAAAAAGCCGTTGCCTAGGCATGGCACTGTTCAAGCACTGTGCAGTTAATCACGTGATAACTTTTGCGTTGAGCTATTACGAAACTGTCCTGCTGAACCGTTGTTCTGAGACAATGAATTGTACTTAATGTTTGGGTCGACGAAGTTTATTTTACTGGACTTCGCGTTGCATTTAATAACGGTTCAACATGCGTCACGTTATAACATCCTGTCATCCTTGTTTTGAAGCTGCTGTTGATCTAGTGGCGCGTTATGCAGGACAGGTAAGACTGCTTTCGTTAGGATTGCTGTTCGCTACTTCCAAGCCAATATTTTGGTAATGCAAAGTTTTATAAATTGCAGTTCCAAGTAGAGATGCTAATATTATTATAGCTGAAGTTCATCTGCTCTCATTGACGTAATTTTTTAGTACTTAATTTTATTTCATCTTACTGTAGGGTGTTGAAGCTTGCAATAAGTTTTAACTGTTGTCTTCCTGACTACTACATATTGGAAATGATTTTCACGTAACGTACCCATAAGTAACGTGCACTGTATGGATGCTTATTGCCGCAGCACATAGACACTTTGCCCATAATAGTCTGCTTTGAATCTTGGCAATTGAACTGTTGTCAGAATTGCCATTGATAAGCTCGTCGTAATAGTACTTTGCTAATTTATTTGGCCGTACTATGTTAACAAGGCGGTTAAACAAGCAATATGATCGCGGACAATGGTGTTTTGTGATTTTGTTGAACGAAATCACCCATGGCGATTTGCCCATGAGTTAAGTTTGGATTAATTTATTATTCGATTTGCTCGGTTAGAAGTAAACAGGATGCATACGCCGTAAACCTCCAAAAAATGGGAGTAAATCCTGTTACAAGCCCTATATTTGGATTCATTTATGCTTGAACAAATAACATCGTGTGAACACTGAGAAATTCTTAATCAAGTGTACGTTGTCTGAAGTGTAGTTCAAGACAGTAGGAAGAGTAGGATTTAGAATGTCATTTAATTTGATTCGAGGGAGAATCTTGTGCCAGCGTGGTTTCAGCGTGACAATTAAGAGTGAACCATGAATTGTCAGTATATGCAATCCGGTTTTTAGGAATACGTTAGGCACTGTTTCCCTTAAATTTTTTAAGCATGCGCTGGCCATTAGACGCTTGTTTGGCTTGACGTTTGTACGTTGTTGAATGATTTGACGGTAGACAAGCAGAAATTGTGCAACTCAGGCGCGCAGCTTTTAAAACGGAATGCTCTAATATCCCAGTCGGTTGGTCCACTGGCAGAAAAGTGTTACAACGATATTTTCGGCAGCTTTACTCTCGTACTCTCATAGTATGGTGCGGTTGCCAGCTAAACATGTTTATTACAGTGGTTTACAGTTAGGATGTTTTTTTAGAGTAAAGCCAGTTTAAACATATGTCAGTTGATGGAAAACTTCTTTAGGTAATGTTGAATGTTGGCTTTGTTAGGTAAGAGCCGCTAGGACAGCAGCAGAAGAGCGAACGGTCGTTCAAAAAGAGTGTGCCACCATCCGCGAAACGTTCCGCGAGGAGGACACGCAGTGGCGATGTCGAAATGTGGCAAAGCTTCTTTACATACATATGCTAGGCTATCAAGCCCATTTTGGACAGGTACAACGAGTTGGGCTGAGACTGCATAGCGTAAATTCTTTAATTGCATCATTTAGTTGGAGTGCCTAAAGCTTATTGCGTCGACTCGTTTCACGGATAAGCGTGTTGGCTACCTTGGCGCAGCGTTGCTATTGGATGAGAAAACGGATGTGCACTTGTTGATCACGAATTCCCTGAAGTCGTAAGTATTCTATTCCCTGCCTTCACAGTTGTCGTTCACTCTACACCAATAATGATGTTGAATTCAGGGCTTGCATATTTGAATCTGAAGATCCGTAAATGTTCTGGTTTCCCTCATGTTTAGAATGGAAAAGACAGCAAAGTTCAAAATATTCTTCGTTAGCAATAGAGGCAGGTCACCACGCCCGCGGTAAAGTGTGGTTTGGAAAGTGTTAATCGAGAATTCCAGAAATAATTCTCAGGTTTTGAGAATTATTTCTGGAATTCTCGATCGCCCGCTCTCGAACTGCTCCGCAGTTGTCAGTCGCGTGGCTCTGTGCCAACATGGTGGTGAATCTACTATTTGCTAAGCATATGCATGCTTGTTGTTCACTCCTTGATCACTTAGTTTCTTTACATATTAAGTATCGTTGTATCTTGTTTTTAAATAACGCACAAATAGAGAGCGCAACAGGATTCGCGTATCAACTCGGATGCTCTGTGGACAATCATTGTATGTGCGGAGCTGATTTCCCGTTCATAATGAACGACATCCGTAATGTTGGTCTAGATCTACATCATTTTGCCTTTATGTTATCACACAGGCGTAGTTTCACCCTAACAAGATCAAATTAGTATTCACTTAATTTTGATCATGTTAATACACAACATTACTGCTGTTATTAGAATTGGCCTCGTCTGTTATTTTTGCTACCGATGTCTTACTGTGCTTAATCTATGAGTTAAACCAGCCATTCTCAACGTTTTACTGCTAGGCTCCCTGGATGCTCTTCTCCAAAGTCATTCTTCCGTTGCCAAGGGAGAACATAACGCGAACAGATAGTCGCGAGATAGTCTGTTTATTTGTCAGCGAGAAGCCCTGCACTTTTTGACTTGATGGACAAAAGCTTAAAAGTCTGAAAGAAATAAAACCTCTGATTGAAGTAATGCGGTCCATGGGCTCAAGTTTGCTGACGCCAGGCACCAAATTTGGCAATGACAGTGATAGATCACCTCTTGGGTCGACATCCATTTTGTTGGTGGATCTTGTTACGGAAACCGCCTCATTAAATTTTCACTCAACCAAATGGCATTCGTTACTGTTCTGAGGCTTTCGGTATCAGTGGCAAGTCTTGGAGCGTATCCCCTGCGAATATAGCGATCTCCCTTATTTAAATCACGTGGCCGAGCGTATGCATAACCTGTTATCGAATAGCCTACGCGTGCTATTTATTAATATTGCATTGTAAAGTGTTGCTGTCTTGATTATTTCCGTCCAAAGTCTTAATGCCTTTTGCATAGTGATCAATCGGGGAAAGGGCTCATGAATGACTCCTTAAAAATATGCAAATGGTTTTGCGAGAACTTCTTTTGTGTTTTAGTGATTTGAGTGCTCAGTCGCAGTTCGTCACCGGTTTGGCACTCAGCGCTCTTGGAACAATATGTTCGCAAGAAATGTGCAGAGATCTGGCGTCCGAAGTGGAGCGATTATTGAAATCTTCAAACGCCTATTTACGGAAAAAGGTAATAGTGATTTCGCTCGTTTAGTTCATTAGCGTTGGCTATGTATGCCCTCTGCATTCCAAGACAAAGGAGATACTTTTGCTGTTGCGATAGAAAAAGCATAGCAATTGTTTTTGGTTTTCCATGTTTTGCGAATCAGTTTGTCGCCACCTTAATGGTGTACCATCGCTCGTTACTGTCTTTGATCGAATTGTATTTCTTAGGCTGCTCTTTGCGCCCTAAGGATAATCAAGAAGGTTCCCGATCTGTTGGAAATGTATATACCAGTCAGTCGCTCGTTGATCAGCGAGAAGAACCACGGTAACCGTCTTTTATAATTTGCAATGGTCCATTCTTGTAGGTTGACTTTGCGCATGCATGCTGTCTTCTTCTTAAGCTTTGCTAACCATTTCTAACGCTGATGTTTCGTCAATTTTCAGCCCCTGAAAGTGCATGCATAATTAGATTGAGGCTATTCGTAAAGGCGTAGTTGCTGTGCACTGCTACCTATTGATAAATTGTTTGTCTTTAAGGCGTTCTGATCAGCGGCATATGTCTCATCCAAGAAATGTGCGAGCGCAACGCGGATGTGCTCCAGCATTTCAAGAAGGTATGCTTTTGTTCGATTTCGCGGCCGTAAACGCTTCGAGCACTTCTGCGTAGCACATACGCCCTAAAAGTAGCTGTTGGCTTACCTGAAAGTTTCAGCTTGTTCCAAACTTGGTCCGCATACTTAAAAACCTGTTAATGTCCGGCTACTCGCCTGAACATGATGTAACTGGAATAAGCGACCCTTTCCTGCAGGTACAACGGGTTCACTGGATTAGTGAACGACTATTCGTAACTTCTGCAGGTTAAAATTTTGAAGCTGCTCCGACTTCTCGGTCGGAATGACTCGGAATCAAGTGAAACGATGAATGACATTCTTGCTCAGGTATGAACGTTTCGTGTAAAATACTGCTTTTACTGTGATAATTGCCTACATCCGAGTTAATGCGCGGCTGCTAACACGTGACATTGATTGCCCTATTGTATCTGTAGTTTCGATGCGCATTTTTTACGTGAATGTAGAATATGTGAATTGTTTCTTGCCATTTTTGCCTCTTAGCAGCCTGTTTGGCAATTTATAATTTCAATTCCATTGCTTAAAATCCGTACAACAGCTTTTTGTGACGTAGTCTCCACGATTGACCCCGTAATTGCAGGATATTTTGGCTGATGAAAATTTTTCGGTCATTCTGCTTTTTATCTTCTTGTTCAATCTCTCTGTCGTAGACGCAGCTGCTCGTTCGTTGCTGAAAGTGACACGCAAGCAATTTATTACGAATTTGAGCCATTTTGGCGTTGCCGAAAAGTTTAAAACAATTTATCTATTGCTTCTGGCTGTAGGAACATTTGCTCAAGTGCACAACGCTCCGTATATTTGAAGTTGCTTGTAAAATGGGCTTTTCTCTTTGGTTGAAGCTATTTAATTAAATTGCTAGTCCGCTCTCGACTGCTTCGCTGCGTTACTGGTATTCTTCTTTAGGTGGCAACTAATACAGAGAATAGCAAAAACGTCGGTAACGCAATTCTGTACGAAACTGTTCTAACAATTATGGACATTCGTTCCGAAAGCGGTCTGCGGGTTTTGGCCATCAACATATTGGGCCGATTCTTGTTGAATCCTGACAAGAACATCCGGTAGGCATTCTGTTCTGTCGCTGTTGAACTGAAGTTAAATGTTTCGCAGCTACGTTTCGCTGAATACGTTATTGAAGACAGTGAACGTCGATATTACGGCTGTCCAGCGGCACCGGACAACAATAGTGGATTGCCTGAAGGATCCGGATGTTTCTATTAAGAAGTTTGTAGGAAGTTTTTGCGCCAATAACTCAACTGCGGTTATCACCTTTACAGAAGGGCAGTGGAACTGTGTTTTGCCCTGATAAATGGAACGAACATCCGGAGCATGACTAAAGAGATACTAATTTTCGTGGAGACTGCGGAGCCTGAATTCAAGGCAATTTGCTCGTCAAATATGTATATCGCTTCGGAAAAGTAGGCTCATGTTTTCTCATTTGCCAACCGCTTTTGGCCGTACGAATGCATGCAGCACACTTTCCGATGTTGCTTTCACTAATATGCTTCAGCCTGGGTCGATACGATATCGAAAAGTGGGGGAGGGATTTTGAACGTTTATTAATATTAATATTTCAAGCGAGCGTTTCGTGAAACCTACTCGGCAACTGCGCCATTTGTCTTAACACTATTTTCAGATTTTCGCCGAACAGACGTTGGCACTTTGACACAATGCTAAAAGTTATGAAAGTGGTAAGTCTTTACCCTAACACGCATAACGTGGTACTTTTAAGGTTTTGACTGTTTCGTTTGGGTTTCAATTGGTGGGACACCTGTATGAGATTTTTTCAAATACTCCTGCGTTGCTTAACTTGGAAGTATGCTAATCTAGAGTAGATTTTACGGCATACTTTTTATTTAAATACTACAGAGTACTTAATAGCCCCTTATAGTTTTATTAATAGAAGCTGCGAAGAATGACTTATCAGTAGTTTACGAGCTTTTCTTCTCGCGTGCGGATCTGCAGTTGGAACAAACTCGTCTCGTTTGTGAATATTCTGTTGAGCAGCAGATCGTGATGCTCTTTCGTTCCGTTACTACATCACCTTTCTTTTAACCTAGGCGGGCAATAACGTTCCCGACGACGTGGTCTGTAGCATGATACAACTTATATCTGAGACTCCAGAAATTCAACATCATGCAGTATTTCAACTGTACCAAGCTGCTAAAGAAAATATTACCGCGTCACAGCCGTTGCTTCAGGTAACGGTAGTATGGAAATTTTTCTTATCTATCGCTGTGCTTCGGTTGCAGGTTGCCAGCTGGTGTATTGGCGAATTTGGCGATCTTCTAATAGGTTACGAGGAGCCAGATGACGCTGCGTCAATGAAGGTATATATATGTATACATGTATATGTACGTATGTATGTATGTGTGTGTATATTCGTTGTGCGTGCATTGCTGATACCGTTAAGTGAAGCCAGATACTTTGAAGGTGGATGAGAAACCAGTATTCCACTTAATTAGTGGTATCGCCGCTGCTAATCACTCCACAGTGGTGACCAAGGAATACGCTCTGACCGCTCTGTCGAAACTTTGCACACGATTTCCAAATTTTGAAGCAGAGATTCGAGAGGCTGTGCAAAAGTTCACTTCCAGCATGAGCCTGGAATTACAGCAACGGTCGTGCGAGTTCGACAGGCTGTTGGAGGCGAAGAACTTGAGGTAAGCTTAACTTCATGGTCATAACTAATGCGCTGACTGTGCTGTTGCTATTATTACAGTTGTTTCTTTTGAAGTTCAATCCAACATACGAGCTGACGTCTTGTTATGCGTATCTTACATGTGCTTAATGCGTACGCGTACTTTTATTCTTCGATTGAAGAGGCACCACCGTGTTGGAAGAATTCTATTCAATTTCCAAGCTGAGGCTTAGCAATTAATAAGTAATTAATAACTTCGCGTCAATAAACACCAGTGAAGATGGATACATCTTCACTATGGAGCATTAACTTGTGTTTCTATTCGGAACTCAGCTCCTGCATTTTATGGTCCAAACCTGTATCAGAAGCATTCTCCATGTGCTTTTCGGTGCTACATTTTTTGTTTTTTACAAGATTAGCCGAATGATTTTTTAAAAATGCGGTAATCTGGGAATGCATCATACTGTCATGATTTTCCAGTCAGAAGAAACGGTGATCCTGCCGTCTTGTGAATCTGGGAAATGGGACATTCCTACCGAAGAAAAGAAAGAATGGCATGAATAAATACGGAAGTTTTTTATCTACAAAATGTTTCAAAGACGCGCATTGCAGTTGCTTGGACGCAGCCTAACAAGTTGCCCATTTTGATTAGATATAAGTGTTCTGCTAAGCCCATAATGACTGTTTGCGTCCATATTAAGTTCGTCAACTCGTTTTGACCGGGCTGCTTTTCCTGACTAATGCTTTCGCGTTTGCGTCCCTGTTCAATCTTTCTTTTGGCCTTGCGTGCACGCTTCGGTAAAATTGTGAGACCGTCCGTGTTTAGAGATGCTCTGTTGGAGAGAATGCCAGTTATTACGAGCAGATCGCTGAACGTTGCCGTGGCCTCTATGGAAAATGGCGACGTAGAGTTGGCTGATGTAGATCACGTTCCCGAGCCGTCCGAACTTTTGCTAGGCGACTTGACAGAAGCTGCTGGTCCTAACAGGTCTGCCGATATGCTCCTACTGATGAACGATGGTCCGTCGCCTAAAGCGCCGGTACAGCCCACAAATCAGTTCAACGCTTCCTCCAATTACGAGGACTTGCTTGGCCTCTTTGCAGGTAATTGCAAAGTAAAGCTGTCTTAGGGGAAGGGAAAGTTTTCTTAGGCACAACGTGCTCAATATATTATGAATATTGAATATTCTTTTTTCTTCCTTCAAAAGTACGGGGTTCTTTTCTTCAAAATAGCAGAGTTCAAACACACGGTATCCCCCGTTTGTGATGAAAGCTATTTATTTTAACAAAAAGCATAGCTTTCGGGCACCAACCTGTGCCCGTCATCAGTGCTCAAAAAATTATTGAAGGCTACCGTCCAGGTTGGTCAGTCGGTCTGCAAGTACTCCTACTCAGCCGACCTAGGCAGATGCTACATCAGTTGGGTAATACCTTCTACCGCGTCGACTTCGCAACCCGCCCTAGTCAGCCGTGCAGAAGCACGAGTTTCACAACCGACCGCCCCAGACAGTGCCAACACGATAACTAACCTTAACGATAACGATAACTAATTTTTTGAGCACTGATGACGTGCACAGGTTGGTGCCCGAAAACTATGCTTTTGGTTTCAATAAATAGCTTTCGTCACAAACGGGGAATACCGTGTGTTTGAACTCTGATATATTGAATATTAATAAAATGGGCCCTTTTATGGCGAATTTCTTTCCAACTTTGAACTTCATTGGAGTAAGGTCAACTTACCTTTGTTAGCAAATCGCCTTGTTGTTGGTAGTCCTAGTTCTCTTTTGGGTTAGGTTATTTTTCATACTTCTGTCAACAAAGATGGGAATAGAGTTTGGCTACGCGAGGCACCGCGAACAAATTGTTGCCTTTCAGGTGAACCCGTCGCAAATCCTGTGGCGCCAGACCTCTCAGCCTTAGAAAGCCAGCTCTCCCAGCCTGCTGCTCCGTCAAGTATGGCCAAAATGTTCATTTGCCTTGCCTTAGCCTGACAATATTTAAGATTCCGACAAACTTGTCGCCTTTGACGAAGACGGGCTGCTAGTTGAGTTCTGCTTGTGCAGAACGACTTTGTCCAGTAACGAACTGTCCATTGAAGTGAGATTCACCAACAACAGTCTGTTTGATATGCAGCAATTTGTCTTTCAAGCTGCCGTCACTAAGGTACGTAAGTGTGGACTGGCTATATTTAACTTTGCATGCAGGAATTTTATATGCATACCTATATGGCGAACAGAAGCGCAAGAGCTAGTTCATAAATGTGAAACGCCTTAATTTTGTTTTTCTGGATTGTCTTTTATTGCACAGTTCACGTTTATACTTATATTTTCAAACATCGCCCCAAGAGACGCTTAGCTTTTTGCTAGCAGTCATCCTTCACTGCATGAGCTACGGATATCGTGTACTGCCCATAATTTAGCATACCTTTTGCCGTGCCGACTGGGCCATGCTTACTGTTCGGGCTGAACGACCATTCCCGGAGACGTTAAAGCGGCAACAGTAGTCAGTCAGTGGCAAGGTTAACAGAATTACAGTTCATCGCAATCGCATTTCGTATTAATATAAATATTGCATTACATTTTGTACGTTTTCACGCTTGCCTAAGAAATGACTACGAAATCTGACTGACTTCAGACCATAGTATTATTATTATTATTATTATTATTATAGGGAGTTATATTAAACAACGGGTTCCGAAACACGGGGAAAGATTTCATAATTTTAATAAAGGAAAGAAACACGACAGGAAACAACCCGTGACCGAATAATACCGTAATCGTTAAACGGAGCTTTCGAGAACTCTTGTTCTCGTCATCAGCGTATACACAAAGGAGATCTTATGGTTGAAGTGATTCGTTGAGTCTTTTCACTTTAAACTCCGGGTATTGAGATAAATTACTCAGTATGGACTAAGTTACTTCAAACCATGGTGAAAACTGGTTTCGTTCTAGATCATGTATCGGCAGCAACTTGTCATGGAAACTACCATACTCCATATGTCACTGATTGTATATCCGTCCTCCCTGTTAATGCAGAAGTTATGGCAGATGAAAAGTGCTTCTTCGGTTTTTCTTATAAAATAATTGCTCTCATTTCGGAGCCTTATTACTCTTAAACTGTCATCTGGTTGTGTACAGCCCACCACATATTCCACCACCGAAGATCCACTGATACATTCTAACGTAATGTCATTTGGATCTTTGGTTTGAGGGTGTCCACGTTCAGTTATATGTTCATCTCTGAGTCTTCTTTCCGCATTTCGGTACCTTTTGATCCCTGCTACATGCTGTTCAAATCTATGGTGCATCCCGTGGCCTGTTTCTGCAAAACATGATGCACCACAACCGCATTTAATTAGGCAGATAGCTCCTGGTCTGTCTTCCGGGTTTGCTTGTTGTATGTCTGTGCGGAGGATAGATCTCGGATTGGTATGACTGCTGAAAACAACCTTTGTTCCAACCAGTTTCAACCTTCTCTGAATGAACTCCGCTATTCCCGGGTAGTATGGAAGAACAATTCTCGTGGTTCTGTCCTGATCTCTCCTAGGTGTAATGGTTTGATTTTACCACTTATCAATTCTTCTGTGCGTAAAACCGACACAAACGGCTACACCCTGTATTTTTATTTCTCTTCAAGCACGGAGCTTTCGGGAACTACCTGTTTCCATCATCAGCGTGCACGAAAAATGATGATGGGAACAGGTAGTTCCCGAAAGCTCCGTGCTTGAAGAGAAATAAAAATACAGGGTGTAGCCGTTTGTGTCGGTTTTACGCACAGAAGAATTGATAAGTGGTAAAATCAAACCATTACACCTAGGAGAGATCAGGACAGAACCACGAGAATTGTTCTTCCATACTACCCGGGAATAGCGGAGTTCATTCAGAGAAGGTTGAAACTGGTTGGAATAAAGGTTGTTTTCAGCAGTCATACCAATCCGAGATCTATCCTCCGCACAGACATACAACAAGCAAACCCGGAAGACAGACCAGGAGCTATCTGCCTAATTAAATGCGGTTGTGGTGCATCATATTTTGGAGAAACAGGCCACGGGATGCACCATAGATTTGAACAGCATGTAGCAGGGATCAAAAGGTACTGAAATGCGGAAAGAAGACTCAGAGGTGAACATATAACTGAACGCGGACACCCTCAAACCAAAGATCCAAATGACATTACGTTAGAATGTATCAGTGGATCTTCGGTGGTGGATTATGTGGTGGGCTGTACACAACCAGATGACAGTTTAAGAGTAATAAGGCTCCGAAATGAGAGCAATTATTTTATAAGAAAAACCGAAGAAGCACTTTTCATCTGCCATAACTTCTGCATTAACAGGGAGGACGGATATACAATCAGTGACATATGGAGTATGGTAGTTTCCATGACAAGTTGCTGCCGATACATGATCTAGAACGAAACCAGTTTTCACCATGGTTTGAAGTAACTTAGTCCATACTGAGTAATTTATCTCAATACCCGGAGTTTAAAGTGAAAAGACTCAACGAATCACTTCAACCATAAGATCTCCTTTGTGTATACGCTGATGACGAGAACGAGAGTTCTCGAAAGCTCCGTTTAACGATTACGGTATTATTCGGTCGCGGGTTGTTTCTTGCCGTGTTTCTTTCCTTTATTAAAATTATAGGGAGTTGTCTAAACATTGCACGTCGCTGCAATTTGCATATCGTTTGGCATAACGTTTCGATGTTGTTTGCACTTAGTGTCGGTTAGATATGCGAAACATGGCACCTTTGGTGAAAGTTGAAGCCTGCTCTTAGCAGTGGTATAATTATGCGTTCAAATTTCATTATTACCACATGAAGTATTGCGTCAGTTTCAAAGATGTCATTTGGAATTCATAATGAAAGATGCATATAAATTAATAAATGAATTATATATCGTTGTATGTAAACACGGCTGACCCCCGTGAAGTGAAGCTTTTATTAACAAACGGATCTTTCGAAAACTACTCCTATTTTCGTCTTCAGCGTTGTAAGTTATCCAAGGATGAAAGTTCAAAGCATAGAACTAAACTCAACCCGTTTACAGTGTTTACAACGGTGAAGACGAAAACAGGAGTAGTTTTCGAAAGCTCCGTTTGTTAATAAAAGCTTCAGTTCACGGAGGTCAGCCGTGTTTACATACAAAGATGAGATCTTACCCCATGTGCAAAAATCCGATGTTTAATGAATTATATATATATATATATATATATATATATATATATATATAGGCGGCCCTCGTTATCCGCGGTTAATTCGTCCCAAATTTTGAGCGTTTTGCCGCGGATAACGAATTCCGCGTTGTATAGGATACCCTATGAATAGGCCAAATAGCATGTATTCCAGGCGCGTATTTCGTCCTGCACCCTTGAATTCCTTCCCGAACGGTTATCATACCTAGCGATCCTTCGAATCTTGATACTACGGAATGTAGGTACGATATAATGACATGAATGAGACTGCGCTTGTCCAATGGGGCCATGCATCCGAGTCCAGGAAAGCAAAATGCGCTTTCTTTAAACACCTGGCACTCGCCTTGCTTTAATGAGCTAAGCGATGTAGTGGTGCGCGGAATGGGTACAGAGCAGGGGAAATATAAAATACATAGGCGCACTTAAGCAGAAATACTGAACATCACGCAGAACACATGCACATAGAACAAAACGTCTACGGCAGAAACGTTTGGGGCATCAGGAATGAGACAATTTATCTACTGCCTGTAAGTGGGCGTAGATCCCCTGAAGACCGGCCAGTCCTATGGTTTCTTGAACTTGTTTGTAGCGAAACTTCTCGCGTTAAAATGTTAGGCTCCGCAGCTGCCGGATCTTTATTTAGAAACATTGTTATAGGAAGCTGTCTCTCCCTTTTCTTCGTTTTACCGAATATATCTTGTAATTGAATAAGGGATTTCTAACGGGTTTCGGTTTCATTGAAGAAGAAACGGCAATTGACCCGTGAACAAAAGTTTTTAATGCGTAGCTTTCGGGACCTGACTTGGTCCCGTCATCAGCGCTGGGAAGCAGCAACCTTCCTGGTTGCAAACGGCAAAAGAACACATCATTCTTTTGCCGTTTGCAACCAGGAAGGTTGCTGCTTCCCAGCGCTGATGACGGGACCAAGTCAGGTCCCGAAAGCTACGCATTAAAAACTTTTGTTCACGGGTCAATTGCCGTTTCTTCTTCAATGAAACCGAAACCCGTTAGAAATCCCTTATTCAATTACAAGATATATTCGGTAAAACGAAGAAAAGGGAGAGACAGCTTCCTATAACAATGTTTCTAAATAAAGATCCGGCAGCTGCGGAGCCTAACATTTTAACGCGAGAAGTTTCGCTACAAACAAGTTCAAGAAACCATAGGACTGGCCGGTCTTCAGGGGATCTACGCCCACTTACAGGCAGTAGATAAATTGTCTCATTCCTGATGCCCCAAACGTTTCTGCCGTAGACGTTTTGTTCTATGTGCATGTGTTCTGCGTGATGTTCAGTATTTCTGCTTAAGTGCGCCTATGTATTTTATATTTCCCCTGCTCTGTACCCATTCCGCGCACCACTACATCGCTTAGCTCATTAAAGCAAGGCGAGTGCCAGGTGTTTAAAGAAAGCGCATTTTGCTTTCCTGGACTCGGATGCATGGCCCCATTGGACAAGCGCAGTCTCATTCATGTCATTATATCGTACCTACATTCCGTAGTATCAAGATTCGAAGGATCGCTAGGTATGATAACCGTTCGGGAAGGAATTCAAGGGTGCAGGACGAAATACGCGCCTGGAATACATGCTATTTGGCCTATTCATAGGGTATCCTATACAACGCGGAATTCGTTATCCGCGGCAAAACGCTCAAAATTTGGGACGAATTAACCGCGGATAACGAGGGCCGCCTATATATATATATATATATATATATATATATATATATATAATTCATTAAACATCGGATTTTTGCACATGGGGTAAGATCTCATCTTTGTATGTAAACACGGCTGACCTCCGTGAACTGAAGCTTTTATTAACAAACGGAGCTTTCGAAAACTACTCCTGTTTTCGTCTTCACCGTTGTAAACACTGTAAACGGGTTGAGTTTAGTTCTATGCTTTGAACTTTCATCCTTGGATAACTTACAACGCTGAAGACGAAAATAGGAGTAGTTTTCGAAAGATCCGTTTGTTAATAAAAGCTTCACTTCACGGGGGTCAGCCGTGTTTACATACAACGATATATAATTCATTTATTAATTTATATGCATCTTTCATTATGAATTCCAAATGACATCTTTGAAACTGACGCAATACTTCATGTGGTAATAATGAAATTTGAACGCATAATTATACCACTGCTAAGAGCAGGCTTCAACTTTCACCAAAGGTGCCATGTTTCGCATATCTAACCGACACTAAGTGCAAACAACATCGAAACGTTATGCCAAACGATATGCAAATTGCAGCGACGTGCAATGTTTAGACAACTCCCTATAATTTTAATAAAGGAAAGAAACACGGCAAGAAACAACCCGCGACCGAATAATACCGTAATCGTTAAACGGAGCTTTCGAGAACTCTCGTTCTCGTCATCAGCGTATACACAAAGGAGATCTTATGGTTGAAGTGATTCGTTGAGTCTTTTCACTTTAAACTCCGGGTATTGAGATAAATTACTCAGTATGGACTAAGTTACTTCAAACCATGGTGAAAACTGGTTTCGTTCTAGATCATGTATCGGCAGCAACTTGTCATGGAAACTACCATACTCCATATGTCACTGATTGTATATCCGTCCTCCCTGTTAATGCAGAAGTTATGGCAGATGAAAAGTGCTTCTTCGGTTTTTCTTATAAAATAATTGCTCTCATTTCGGAGCCTTATTACTCTTAAACTGTCATCTGGTTGTGTACAGCCCACCACATATTCCACCACCGAAGATCCACTGATACATTCTAACGTAATGTCATTTGGATCTTTGGTTTGAGGGTGTCCGCGTTCAGTTATATGTTCACCTCTGAGTCTTCTTTCCGCATTTCAGTACCTTTTGATCCCTGCTACATGCTGTTCAAATCTATGGTGCATCCCGTGGCCTGTTTCTGCAAAACATGATGCACCACAACCGCATTTAATTAGGCAGATAGCTCCTGGTCTGTCTTCCGGGTTTGCTTGTTGTATGTCTGTGCGGAGGATAGATCTCGGATTGGTATGACTGCTGAAAACAACCTTTATTCCAACCAGTTTCAACCTTCTCTGAATGAACTCCGCTATTCCCGGGTAGTATGGAAGAACAATTCTCGTGGTTCTGTCCTGATCTCTCCTAGGTGTAATGGTTTGATTTTACCACTTATCAATTCTTCTGTGCGTAAAACCGACACAAACGGCTACACCCTGTATTTTTATTTCTCTTCAAGCACGGAGCTTTCGGGAACTACCTGTTCCCATCATCATTTTTCGTGCACGCTGATGATGGAAACAGGTAGTTCCCGAAAGCTCCGTGCTTGAAGAGAAATAAAAATACAGGGTGTAGCCGTTTGTGTCGGTTTTACGCACAGAAGAATTGATAAGTGGTAAAATCAAACCATTACACCTAGGAGAGATCAGGACAGAACCACGAGAATTGTTCTTCCATACTACCCGGGAATAGCGGAGTTCATTCAGAGAAGGTTGAAACTGGTTGGAACAAAGGTTGTTTTCAGCAGTCATACCAATCCGAGATCTATCCTCCGCACAGACATACAACAAGCAAACCCGGAAGACAGACCAGGAGCTATCTGCCTAATTAAATGCGGTTGTGGTGCATCATGTTTTGCAGAAACAGGCCACGGGATGCACCATAGATTTGAACAGCATGTAGCAGGGATCAAAAGGTACCGAAATGCGGAAAGAAGACTCAGAGATGAACATATAACTGAACGTGGACACCCTCAAACCAAAGATCCAAATGACATTACGTTAGAATGTATCAGTGGATCTTCGGTGGTGGATTATGTGGTGGGCTGTACACAACCAGATGACAGTTTAAGAGTAATAAGGCTCCGAAATGAGAGCAATTATTTTATAAGAAAAACCGAAGAAGCACTTTTCATCTGCCATAACTTCTGCATTAACAGGGAGGACGGATATACAATCAGTGACATATGGAGTATGGTAGTTTCCATGACAAGTTGCTGCCGATACATGATCTAGAACGAAACCAGTTTTCACCATGGTTTGAAGTAACTTAGTCCATACTGAGTAATTTATCTCAATACCCGGAGTTTAAAGTGAAAAGACTCAACGAATCACTTCAACCATAAGATCTCCTTTGTGTATACGCTGATGACGAGAACGAGAGTTCTCGAAAGCTCCGTTTAACGATTACGGTATTATTCGGTCGCGGGTTGTTTCTTGCCGTGTTTCTTTCCTTTATTAAAATTATAGGGAGTTGTCTAAACATTGCACGTCGCTGCAATTTGCATATCGTTTGGCATAACGTTTCGATGTTGTTTGCACTTAGTGTCGGTTAGATATGCGAAACATGGCACCTTTGGTGAAAGTTGAAGCCTGCTCTTAGCAGTGGTATAATTATGCGTTCAAATTTCATTATTACCACATGAAGTATTGCGTCAGTTTCAAAGATGTCATTTGGAATTCATAATGAAAGATGCATATAAATTAATAAATGAATTATATATCGTTGTATGTAAACACGGCTGACCCCCGTGAAGTGAAGCTTTTATTAACAAACGGATCTTTCGAAAACTACTCCTATTTTCGTCTTCAGCGTTGTAAGTTATCCAAGGATGAAAGTTCAAAGCATAGAACTAAACTCAACCCGTTTACAGTGTTTACAACGGTGAAGACGAAAACAGGAGTAGTTTTCGAAAGCTCCGTTTGTTAATAAAAGCTTCAGTTCACGGAGGTCAGCCGTGTTTACATACAAAGATGAGATCTTACCCCATGTGCAAAAATCCGATGTTTAATGAATTATATATATATATATATATATATATATATATATATATATAGGCGGCCCTCGTTATCCGCGGTTAATTCGTCCCAAATTTTGAGCGTTTTGCCGCGGATAACGAATTCCGCGTTGTATAGGATACCCTATGAATAGGCCAAATAGCATGTATTCCAGGCGCGTATTTCGTCCTGCACCCTTGAATTCCTTCCCGAACGGTTATCATACCTAGCGATCCTTCGAATCTTGATACTACGGAATGTAGGTACGATATAATGACATGAATGAGACTGCGCTTGTCCAATGGGGCCATGCATCCGAGTCCAGGAAAGCAAAATGCGCTTTCTTTAAACACCTGGCACTCGCCTTGCTTTAATGAGCTAAGCGATGTAGTGGTGCGCGGAATGGGTACAGAGCAGGGGAAATATAAAATACATAGGCGCACTTAAGCAGAAATACTGAACATCACGCAGAACACATGCACATAGAACAAAACGTCTACGGCAGAAACGTTTGGGGCATCAGGAATGAGACAATTTATCTACTGCCTGTAAGTGGGCGTAGATCCCCTGAAGACCGGCCAGTCCTATGGTTTCTTGAACTTGTTTGTAGCGAAACTTCTCGCGTTAAAATGTTAGGCTCCGCAGCTGCCGGATCTTTATTTAGAAACATTGTTATAGGAAGCTGTCTCTCCCTTTTCTTCGTTTTACCGAATATATCTTGTAATTGAATAAGGGATTTCTAACGGGTTTCGGTTTCATTGAAGAAGAAACGGCAATTGACCCGTGAACAAAAGTTTTTAATGCGTAGCTTTCGGGACCTGACTTGGTCCCGTCATCAGCGCTGGGAAGCAGCAACCTTCCTGGTTGCAAACGGCAAAAGAATGATGTGTTCTTTTGCCGTTTGCAACCAGGAAGGTTGCTGCTTCCCAGCGCTGATGACGGGACCAAGTCAGGTCCCGAAAGCTACGCATTAAAAACTTTTGTTCACGGGTCAATTGCCGTTTCTTCTTCAATGAATATATCTTGTAGCGTTATTCCTCGTGTAACCATTATGCAACGTTCCATGGATGGATAATATTTGTGCACGAAGCAATAACGAGCAATCAGAAAAATGACAACGCTTCATTAGCATTATGCATGGTTTAGAGAGCGTTGTGGGCAGAAAAAGTCTTTCGCAGCCGCGCAGATGATCACGCTGCTGCACAGGGATGCAACGACACTAGTGCAACTATAATGCTGGCGAGCGGTGTGCATGTTTTTGTGAAAAGGTGACGTCACTATTTCACGCCGGACAAATCGTGTTGTATAGAAACCGCGGATAACGAGGGCCGCCTGTATATATATATTAAGACAAAATCGACTGTTTATGAGATCAATAAGTAAAAACAGCACACAAAAACGTGCACAAATAGTTCAGCATTGCTCAGAAGCTTAAGCTTTAATTTCGTAACACAAACATGCGCATATATATATATATATATATATATATATATATATATATATATATATATGCGCATGTTTGTGTTACGAAATTAAAGCTTAAGCTTCTGAGCAATGCTGAACTATTTGTGCACGTTTTTGTGTGCTGTTTTTACTTATTGATCTCATAAACAGTCGATTTTGTCTTAATTGTATAAATCTAGGGACACTATGGTTGGGCAATGGCATGCCACATTACCTTACCGGTGCTTTAATCGATGAATTAGGCAAAGCTAAAGAAAGAAGTGGCAAATGGAGCACTGTGAGTGATGTGGTCAGTGATGCTTTGCAATTTAGGCATTTCAAATAAGCATGCTGCCTCCCTCGTCGACGTCCATTCCTGCGAAGGGAGCTCCAGTGACGCAGAACATGACGGTCCAACGCATCTCCCCCTCACAACCGGTGAGTAACGTTGGCGGCATTGCCCGTTTTACCATTGGAACATTTGTTAGTTAAAAATGCGAATCAAACTGAACTACTCTATAAACGGATGTGCAATGGAGAAGATGAACGAAGTGAACAATTTTCCAGTAGTGATTTAGGTCGTGAACGTTTCGACGTTTCGTCGACCCGTGCGATTCTCGGTGGAGGAAATTATGCTTTGCTGGATCGTTCAGCGTGGCCGATGTCCATATTGTTCGTTCCTTCGGCCTGCAAGTACAGTGCACGCATCGGATGCTCGAATTAGTAAACTGCAATTCGCGTTCACCTGTCTCGTCCAATTTTCACCATTACCAACGTCAATGTTTGTCTAGGCATTCAATAAACTGTTTTTACTCATGGAATGCCATTTGTTGTTCCGACCGAAGGTTCATATGCTGGACGCTACCTGTTCGCTGCCGAGGAATCGCCCTACTATCGGTTGTCCTTTCAGTTCGCGGTGTCCTGCTGGCCGGTTTTGCGCGTCTGAACATGGAAGCTTCGGACGAAATCGGCTGGAAGAGTACAGGGGATTACACCATAGAGCCTTCGGAGCGCAGGTACTTCTAGTTCGGATATTCCCTGACCATTGCAATGTTCCTGTAGAACCCCGTACATTCGACCTTCCATATCCCAACTGATACAGTATCTTCCATTCGTTCTGCGGTAATGAAATCGTTCTGAGCAGACGTTTGAGCTTGCAAGCAGGCTATTTAGGTACACATGGCATTGGGTAAAAACCGTTTTTAACAAGCAGCCGTTTTTCATCGACACATTCCGGCCGCTGACCCTGAAGCCCATCTATGGTATTGTGCTCTTCGAACGTTTCAACGTGAAGTGGCCATTTTCAGGGGTTCCCTGCGGTACCATTGGTTCCGGGTCAATTGGTCGAGACTTTCGGGGGGGCTTTTGCAAGTTTGCCCTTCTCCCCGGCGTTGTAGATCACAGCGAGGAGTACGTCACTGCTGACAACGTAAACTTACACGCAAGGCTCGTTGGACGTCGTCGTGTTCCTTTTCAGCTTTCCGTCCTTTTAGTTTATAGTAACTGTTGTGGAAAACGGCGTCGCTATATACCAACAAGTGTTAACTGCCGCCCAACCGTCTTCAAAGAGTCTTTCCTCATGGGCGTTCAATTTTCCCTCCGACCGTGTTTCTTACGTGGGGCGATATCCACTGTCCTGGACTACGTACCGTTTGCCTTGCGCCGCAGTGTCGCTTAAATGTAGGCAGCTTTCGCCCGTGATTCCGCATAATTACAAGGTAAGCGGGCAGTATATATTTGAGCACATTATTGTATACGTGCACTTGGTGTATCATGCAGCGAGTTGGTTTTTATTGCAACTAACCTTTCCCGAGATCAAGCACTCGGCTGTTGCTTGTAAAAGTAATGCTGAGACATTAGTACGTCTTTCCGTTTAATTGCTGTAACTAATGTCTCATCGATAAAATGTAACTGCCCTAGCGGACACATATGTTTTTATTTACGTGTATTCGATTGCGATGCGGTAGCTGTACGCGGGTTTAACTGTTCATCCATGAAATCTTACAGCCTTGGAAACAAAACGAGACAAAGTACGCACCTTAGTTTTTAAACGGTACTTTCTAGCTCCATTTTACCTCAGTTTTGTATAGTAAGAAGCAACCCCGCCTTAGGAGTTCGGTGCTTTCCTTCGCCTTGTCCTTCTATCCATGTGACTTATTTTTCAGGATTCTAGTCTGCCGGTTACGTTGTTCTCCTGGTCAGTGGCAAACGAAGAACCAAAGAGAGTATTCACTATATCAGTGACGTTTACGTTTCGTGATGGCACGCGCAGTGAAAATGTGACAAGCAATTGCAAGTCGCAAGTATTTTGTACGCCTCTTTCTGGCAAAGATGAAGCTTCCATTGGTCTGCAACTGTTCCACGACCTCAGTGGTGTACAGTGCTGCTACGCATTGTCCGCCGTTCGATCCGTATGCTATTGCAAACGTGTAATGCTTGAAGATCAAGCTTGTTTAATTTAAGCATAAAGTTGCTGTTGCGTTGGCATCGTTTGACGCCAACGGAGACGGCAAAGAGCTGTGGAAGTCGTTGCACTCAAGTGAACTTCAAATGCAAGGTAATTTTGCTCCGCTACTGAAAAGTAACTGCTTTGACATTATACCTTTGGACCGTTAATTGGTGTCACGTAACTGTATGAATTTTTCAGTGCATACATGGTTTCTGATTTTCATGTTCTCATTTTAGATTGGAGTGTACACTTTCCTTCTTGCCAGAATGGCATTGCCGTGTGCGCCACTGTGACTGTTCCACCATCGAGCACCGAAAAACTTTCTTTCTGCCTTGCCTGGGACACGCCGCATGTTAGGTTCAGCGACACTGGTCGTTTCTACAAACGGTAAATCTACCATATACTTGCCGCCATTTCTGCTTTATGCCCGCAGCGGTGTTGCGTTGCCCATCCTTGCGTTTAGGTGGTATACAAATTGGTTTGATCGAGAGGACAATGCTGCTGCCCTTTGCGCTTACGCCTTGGAGCACGAGAACCGATTTCTAAAGGACATAGAGGAATGGCAGAAACCTGTCTTGCATAATAGGTAAGTTTGCTCGCTCCGCTACCAAACTTCGCAGTTGAACCGTTCCAGTGGCTTGCCTGCCTGGTACAAGTCGGCGATTTTTAATGAGCTGTACTTTCTTACCGACGGCGGCACGGTGTGGTTCAAATATGACGATTGTTGGAAGGAGGATGAACCCCATTTGAGTGAATACACGTTGAATCTTGCTCGCAAGTACGGTCGTTTTGCGTATCTTGAGTGTGCGTCAGTTCTTTTGTTGTCGTTGAATTCAAAGCGCATATATTTTGCAGCTTGGGAATACAAGATGTATAACTCATACGACGTTCACTTCTACTCTTCTTTTGCTTTAGCAATGCTTTGGCCACAAATTGAGCATGTACTGCAGGCAGAAATTAGTATGACGTTCTCTCCTGTTCTTGATTTTCATTTTCTTCTTCCAGGAGATCTGTACTACTTTACTGACACGGAAGAAGTGAGATTTTTGTTCGACGGCAAAATCGGCCATCGAAAGGAAGCCCGCTGCATTCCACATGACATTGGTTGCCCTGGTGCGTATATTCGAAGTACTTTTAATTTGTCACTTTTTCGTGACGTTTACTAATTAGCTATCCCGTTTCATTTTTCACTTATTACTATTCTTACGCTAGGCTGGGAGCCGTGGCTCAAAGTGAACGCGTATATCATGCATGATACATCAATCTGGCGGGACATGAATCTCAAATTTGTGCTCACCTGCTATCGCGATTTCTTGGCTTTGAACAACGACTTGGAGTTTTTGAAGCAAATGTGGCCCACAATAGAAGTTCGCCTTCTTAGTCATTGGTTTCGGAAGCTGGATGTTGCTGCTTTCATAGGATATCATCAATGCTGCGTTGAAGAAGTGGGACAACGACGGGGATGCACTGATTGAGAACAGCGGCACGTGCGATCAAACTTACGACGCCTGGAGGATGGAAGGAGCAAGGTTAATGTTTGTCTACTTTCGTTTACGCTTGTTTCGTTACTTATGTACGTTACTTGATTTCACTTTTGACCAGCAGCAGTGCCGGGGCATGACGGCTTGGGGTTTGCATTCGTTGCATTCTTCGGTTTATTTCTTGTGAGTCGCTTAAGCCAAAAGACAGTATTTATTAATCTAGGATTAGTATGCCAAGTTCTGAAGGGTAATGTGCTGTCCGTCAAGGTAAGAGAGATTTTTGAATTTGTGTTCACGCATCCAAATCATATTTGACTCTCTGTCGGCTTTATTCGAAGCTTTACATTGCCTTTGAACTTCGCGTCTATCTTCACTAGTGCTTCTCAGGAGTGCGCCCTTTTCGCTGAACTGAAATGTCCTTACTCTGTATGAGTGTATACTGTTTTTTATCCAGCGCATACTGCGGAAGTTTATGGATAGCAGCTCTAAGAGTGGCCAAAGTGGTGTGCGAATTACTTGACTACAAGGAGCTGGTTTGTTATTATCAAGATCTGTTGAATAGATCGACGGAGTCGTTCGATCGCAAGTTGTGGCAAGGTCCTACCTTAGAGATTTCTAAGCACCATCTTGTTACCTGTTTTTTAGGTTCCTTCTATCGATTTGACGAATCGCCTTCGAACCGCGAAACTGTTATGGCTGATCAACTTTGCGGCTACTCATACTTAAAGCTTTGCGGAATCGCAGACGGGGTTAGGTCGTACATTTCTCGTGTTTAGTGGGCACATGCACGGAGACTGTTTAGTTTGAATAATCTTTCGTGAGCTGTTAAAGTGTCTTATCTTGTTAACTCTAAGTTTATCGGCTTTGTTTGCAGTTAAAGCCTTATTGTCTCTTGTTTCCTTTTGCGCCAATCTTAGAGGTTTAAATCATTGAATCGGTGCTTCCTGGTTTGTGATAGTTGAAAATAATAAGCAGTTTTTTTATAAATATTTTAGGTTGTTTAATATTTTGTACTTGTTATGAAAAGAAGTATATTAGTATTGGTAGCATATTTTGACTAGCTGCCATAATGCAGAATTGTTTCCTTGTGCATGGGTTCCAGAGTTGAAATTTTCGTTTTCGTTTCCAGATTATGTCTGTAACGTTTTCACAAGTCCTTAGCCTTACAAAGCGAAGCTACTTGCAATGATCAAGTTGTTAATGATTGTAGCAATCCTGCTGTTTACAAATTATATTCGGCAATTTTAAATGACTGATGAAGTAAAAATTAAAGTTCTGTGGAAATTTTTACGTTCCTCATAACATGATACAGTAATGGTCATGTTTCACAAGTGCATCCTATTTTAAATATTGTTAATAATTAGGGAATTAAGTAATGCGTCTTTTTTTCAGTTACACCTTTAGTCTTCGATACAACGTATAATCAGTGATTACATTGCCTTTTAGCTGCTACAACAACGCAAGGTGATGAGGGCCTTGCGAACAATTTACGACTACAATGTCTGTCGATTTGGAAATGGATCGATGGGGGCAGTGAACGGTATGTGTCTGTCAGGAATGAAGGACCGGTCATCCATTCAGTCTGAGGAGACTTGGATAGGCGTTTCGTATTTTCTGGCCGCAGCAATGATGGCAGAAGTGAGCGTACTTTCGCGTTTCCCTTTACGCGTACCTATCTGCTCGATTCAGGGAATGCGAGCGGAAGGTTTCAGAACTGCGGAGGGCGCACATGACTACTGTTTCAACAAAATTGGCTTACACTATCAGACACCTGAGGCTCTGTACGAGCGCAAGTGGTATCGCGCAATAGGATACATGCGACCGCTGACCATATGGGCTATGCAGTGGCATCTTGAAATGAAGTACGGTTATTGTTGATTGAAACGGCAGCAATGTTTCCGTTTGTTTCTTCTCTATTGCGTGAATTAGATAGGCAGCGTGCAGTTGTTGTGAAAACGGGATTTTGTTTAATTTCGAAAGTTAAAATTTTATAGCAGTTGTTGACCGGCCGATGTCCTCTTGCTTTTAGTAATCTCTTGCCTGACGCGGATGCACGTAATTTAACGCGACAGCGCTTTCTTATGCCTCGTGGTCGGTTTTCCATGCTGTTCACACGAAAGGGAAATTTTGTGCGGAATCTTGGGCGCTGTGTACTCCTGAGAAAAAACGCTTGATGCTTCCCCAAAGCCGGGAAGCAGGTTCGATCAGAAGCAGCGTTTTTATCCATTAGTGTTAATAGTTGCTATATGTTCCCTTTTGACTTCGGCTCTCTAAGCTTATGCTGATAGGTAGTTGACTGATAATATATTAGATATGTGGAAAAGTTCTGTGCGTTTTGTTAGCTCTTAGCTTTGATATTGTTTTATTCTAGCTTGTCTGTTTTTTCAGGCAAGTGATATATTATTTTGTAGCTCTTGTTTCAACCTATCGATCTATTGTATTTTATTTGCATAAGCGCCTGCAGAGGAAACAGTTTAAGAAACAAGGGGGAGCAAAAACTGCCTTCGAAGAGTTTATTGCATCTAAGACTCCGGACTTCTGCGCTACTGGAATAAATACCTTAGAGACTCGTTGGCAGAAATGTATAGATCATGAAGGTTCTTATTTCGACTAATAAAGTTTATTCTTTACAGAGATGTTTTGGTTTAAATTTGCGGCTTAAAAACGGACAGAACTTGCACATACCTAATAATTGCGATTGAATTTTTTATGTACTTTAAGGGGCGCCATACTGTTGCGTCTATATTTATATTATATTAGTGTGATACATTAAGCTCCAATGTCCAAAAAAAGTCCGTGAAAACTAGTGAAAAGGAAATATTAGTGTGATAGTATGAATTCATATTCATGTCAACGGCCAACATTCAAATCAAAAGGCTGATGTTATGTGCTTTGTACGGATGTGAACCATAAGTTTATGTAACTTGACCAGGCAATCATTGCAGGCCTGTAGACCGCTCAGATGACAAAGTCAGGAGTAGTTTTGTAAGATGAGCGGTCAAAACATGCAAGAAATTAATGGCAGGTCATTTGCCTGAACTCCTACGCACGGCATCGTGTGCAGCGGCGAAAAATCGTGTATTTATGGAATTGAGCTGGATGTGATACCAAATGAGACATAATGGTAAAATCCTAGGCCTTCGGATTACCACCTATTCCAAGCAATGTAGCACTGCTTGTTTCAGAAATTTCGAACACCTGATACAGGTACTCACAGGCGAGTGAAGGTCGCCAAGTTCTGTCACAGCAACATCCACTTGCTGCCGACACATTGGCCGAAGGTTATGGATGGAGATTGAAATTATCAGATCTTTTCTGTCTCGTTCCCCGGGGCATACTGTAGGTGACGCTTATGTCGCCCGTTTCGCTGGTTGGAACATGTTTCGTGTTTTATATAGGTGGCGCTAATGTCGCATGTTACGCTTATTGGTTAGCTAGTTTTGTTTACATAAGTCGCGGCACTGTCGAATCGTGTTGACATTGGTATCCTGCTCGAATTTGAAAAGACTTAGCCGTAAAGCCGCCCATCAACGAGAAATTACCTTACTTTGTCGCTCAGTTGAGGGACTTAGCCAAAGAGGACATACTAAAACGCTAACTCACCTTTAGTTAGAGTGCACCAACCTGCAGGTAAACGACGAACGCTGAACCAACCTGTGAAGTGAACGAGAAATACTACGACTGTCGACCGTTGTATTTTTCGGTGATGATCTTCACACGCTGTTCACACCCTAAACACCACTACAATGTTCAACAAACTACTCGCGAACCGATTACTATGGGAACCGCGTTCCGGTTTTCGGCGACAGTTCTTTTCAACACGGTTTCCTGCAGCACCGCCGGTGCTTGTCCTCACGTTCCTCCGTGTATCGCAGCATTGCGCATCTACCACACTGGGGCAGCTCCTGAGCTGGTGCATAAATACTCTTCTCTGCACCAGCTGTACAGCACCAGCCTGTTGGTTGTTAACGGATATAGTACAGAGATGAGCGAAATTCAAGCGTACACTAGCACTCATCAACGCAGAATAAAATGCCGTTCTCTTGAAACAGAATATGCATGCATAGCCAACCACTGACGTTCTGTTTCGTTCCCTGGCATTCACCTGCTTGCCGGCATTTAACCGTCAACGGGTCTTATCATGGCACAAAAATTGTTGGTACAACGGTCATCTCAGCTGCCGTGAATCGCAAAAACTCGGTACATACACATTCCTTCTATTCTGCGACCCTTATCATCGTTTTTACCTGCTTGACAAATACAATAGAGCGCAGTATATGTCAACGCAGAGACATCTGCTCTGTTTACTTTAGCGCTGAGACGTCTGCTCTCCAGCATTCCACAAACCAACTTTTCAAAACTGCAGCAAACCTTAGGTCAAAACTCCATCTATTCGACGCATGAAAGACCGTCGTTCCTACAACTGATTTCCATCACACGCTTCGCATTCTCCCCAAACCGAAGCTTACATCTGAACACAGCACTAATGTTTCACTTTAACCTTAAACAACGGCAGCAGAGTGCGACATCCAACTTTAGTAGCAAACATGACACCATTATAAGCAATGTTTTATACCCTGGCCTAAGCCTACGCCTTAACATAAGCCTGATGTTCCAATATACATTATGAACGCAATACAACCATAAGCATAGGTTTCTGTCCTTACCTAAGCCTAAACCATAAAATGAGAGGCATGTCTCCCTTTCACATTACGAAAGCAGTAAGACCGTAGGCATCGCTTTCTGCCCTTACCTAAGCCTAAACCATAAAATGAGAACCATGTCTCCCGTTCAGATTATGACAGCAACAGAACCATAGGCATCGTTTTCTGCCCTTACCTAAGCCTAAACCATAAAATGAGAGTCATGTCTCCCTTTCAGCTTTATGACAGCCCATGCCGACATCTCCACGTCGGATCGCGCCCGCTTCCCCCGGCTGTTAACCTCATTGCGTGGTCCCTGGCACACGCTTTTTCACGGTGAAGCACACCCTTCTCTTGAACGCTCGCTCATCGTGTAGATATCGCCTAAGTTCACCATCGTTAATGCATCTAAATGCTGTCTTCGTAGCATTTTATATCAGCGTTCAGCAGCAGAAACGTCATCAGCGCCGCCTACAGTAAGAGCGGGGAACGTAACAGAGAAGACCCAAATTATCTTCTGTAAGCGACTCCATTGCTATCTGTTTGTGTAAGCATTAGAGCAATCTACAATTGGTGAACAAATTCGTGCACTCACCTAACAGCATAGAACAAGCGTAGGTGCTCTAGTTAAAATGGCAATCACGACATGCTTTTACGTGCTGCTAGATTAGCAGTTAGGAATTCACGTAATGTGCGACGCAATAGCTTTAGCTTTCGTAAGTGGATTACAATAACGGGTCAAGATGCAACGTGTTACGCGTAACCGTACTGTAGCCCAAAACTTGATTACTACTGTAATGTCTGGGCTGTTGCGCTGCACTAATCTCCCGCTGACGCTTTCTTTTCCTCCTACTATCCCAGTATACATGTGGCATAGTTCTTCCATATTTCGGCCTAAGGTTGGGCGCCGGCAAACCCCATGTACCCCGCAGCGGTGAACTTGATTTTTCTTAGGGTTGCAGTAAGGTTTCGGACAGAGAGTAAAAAGACCAAGTGTTGCTTTCAAACGATTGACTCCTTTAACCTGACAAGATGTCTACCGTGCAGGTCATAAATGGCTAACGGATATGACAATATATAGAACTTTGCGACTATCGTGACATCAAGAGTAAACGTCATGGGAGATACGCACAAATGCCCAACAGGTTTCTCCAGTTACCATGGGCGAACTTTGTTGATTGAAAAGAATGTGTACGCGATTCGGCGTGTGCCTTACTATTTTATTATACATCTTATTGGCTACACAGGAACAGTTACCTATGGAAATGGGATCTTGTAAGTTCCCTGAAGTGAACTTTCACCTACACGTGACGCCCGCTTATAATTGGGTAAGCATGTTTTAGTCTTCAACTGTGGGAAATGAGGATCCGTCCCAAAGGAAAAGAGGAAAATGCCACGCGCTGTACGCGAGTTCGTTTCGCGCTTGACGCCGAGGACTGCAAAACAGGACGCAATCAACCACTAAATGTCGAAACACGTTTACTGACCGAACAGCTGCTGCTGCAATGCGTACGATTACTTGGCGAAGCTTACTTGTAAACGAAAGCAGTTCGTTCGCTTGCGGAGGTTGAACCGCCTTTCAGAGATCAATGTCACGCAACGCTGAAATACCAGGGCTGACAGTCTATGATCCAACGGCATTGCACAGCAATGGAAAATAACACTGCGAAGCATTCAAACATTTCGAATATAGATTGCAAATCTCTGCCAACGGACGTCCCTACGCATGCGACAGGCAAGGGAAGACGATACAGGGCCAACGTCATGTTAAGAACAGATCAACAATGCCGTGCGCGACTAGACTGACAAAGGCTAAAGCTTCCGGGAAATGGGACAAGAAGTTTCGATGAAATCTGCACACGATTCGAACGAAGAGGAAACAATGAATGCCAGGCGAGCTACAAGAATGAACCCAATGCAGCGATGAGTTTGATAATAATTAAATAATGATAAGCCTCCAGCGAAGCTGACAGAAACGCGGAAGATGAGTGCGTGGCCCGTAAGTCTCCATTCATTTTTACGCGGGCCGTCTCAACGTCCTCTCTTGCCAAAAGAGAGGGAACAACGGTTACTTTCTTGAGATTGCTTTGACGACTTTTCGATTCGACCTTCTGTCGACTGAGGTCGGTATTCGCGACGGGTAGCTGGAACTCTTCGGGATTCGCGTATCCCCAGCCGGCAAGGCGGGAATAAACGACTTGGTCAGCGTTTCGCCCTTACCAAAATGTTGGCCAATTGAAGAACACGAAGCGACATTCTCAAATTCCTTGTCACAGGGATTGGCAACCACTGGGTTCGGTAGATGGGCCACAAATTCGTCCAGGACGCTTAGGGTGTCTCCCAAGGTGTTCACGTTTTCGGATCCCATCTCGTTGCCCACCTCGCGGTCAAATTTGAAAGCGTTGTAGAGACTCTGGATTTTCGCCAGAATTTTCTCGTACAGAAAGGAGTATACCGATCTGGCGCCGCGCAGGAAAGCAGACTTCAGATAGCACTTGCGCAGCAGATTGTCCTTCAGAACCAAATAGGAAAGCCAACAATCCAGGCTTTGCAATCTGCAACGGCCAAAATGGTACAGAGAACATTTTAACAAAGGCGGTTTCTTTCACCGGAACAGCCCAAGGAAAAACAAGTCGACTTTCAAATTCTTGTATGCGTTCCGACTTTCAAGAGCGCTGACTAGGTCGCACACCGATCGCGTCGCGGGACCTAAGGATGGACAACCTCTCATAGCAAAAGGTATATTGAAACAACAGTTTCGTACCCAATTTGGTTGCTGAAACAATCACGGACCAAACACTGTTGGCAACAACCAGGCCATCCTCGATAAAGTCGATAATTGAATTGATAACAAACCGATGGAGCAATTGAAGTTTCTCAAATTCAAACCTCTCAATGCCACCTGAACATTCAAAACGCGGACAAGCAATTTACCTCGAATAACGTTGCGTCAGGCGTCAAGTTGCTTTTCAACCGATCGCACGATAAGAGGAACTTGTAAACCATGTCTGCAATGAGTGAACATGGTATCAAAGAAGAAAGTGAACAAGCGAAAATTGATCCGCAGAACAACACTTAACCACACTTGAAACCGCAAACAGATATACGTCAGGTCCTTTGCCAAACGTGTCAAACTAAATCACAACTAAGCACTTTGTCAGGAAATGCGATGCTTAACAAAGAGACTATGGGTCGGCAAGGAATGGATTCTACAGCAGGAATATAAAATTCTAAGATGCTAAAGGAAGTTGCCTGAACAGCGGATACTTTTCTAATTACCTTGTCGAGCATATCGCCAACTAAGACCTCCATGTGCCCGAATTGACGAGCGGGATAAATGCTGAACATTAAGAATAAGCCTATAAAACGGCGGCTAGGAAAACCAAATGCTCCTCTGCTCCGAACAATATTCCCAAATTGACTAAACCAAGGGAAACTATTCGAAATACCGCTACAGAAAGTGCTCAATTTCCTAAAAGTACTCGTGCATCGGTTAATAGAAAAAGTCGTTATACTTGCCTACCAATCTAACACAAAACCCCAAACTTTCCTACAGGCAAAGCGATATCCCGACGATGCAGTATCAAATGCGGCTTTCGATTTGCTGAGCGCCACATTATGCTTTGACGAACCGCGCGACTTACCGTGCTTTTGTCGATGAAGTGATACGCCTATTTGCAAGCGTTTGCATATTCCTGAAAGAAACGTTCGAGTAAAATTTCGCGCTCCGACGAGCACTTCCATTGGGGCACAAACCATCGCTTCTCAAACGAATTGGAGCATTCTGAACGAACGGTACGGTGGCCGCTTCGTGGCCAAGCAAATCATTGTCGTCGGCGGCGGCCAAGCGACGGGTGGAGTTGCACTTCTTCAGCGTAAAGCCGACCGGCTGCTGATAGTACTGGTGGAAACGAGTGACATTCTCCATTGAGAAAAAGCAGTCTGGGCTGTAGGCACCGTTCAAGGCTCGACCGCAGTGACGGCACGACGACTCGGAACGCGCTGAACGGAAACACGGATGATCGCCCGTGCATCGATGGTTCATATCCAAATCGGACGGACGTTCAAACCACGGCGACGACTCGCAACCTATGTCCGTCGGCTCTTGGTGTTCCCACGTAGCGCAGAGGCAGCACAAATTCCTGTGCGCGTAAGCGACGCAGCCCGAACAGCTATGGTAACCGCAGCAGCACTGACGAACGCAGGAACAGTGGCGGACGGGCGACGCGTCCAAGATCGCCTGACCGGCGCACGAGAGCGGCATTGGGGGATCCCTTTGAAAGCATGGCTCAGACAAGGGTCTACCGGCCTTGCTCGCCACACCCATTCGATTTCGCCACAGGAGGTTGTCCACGCTACGTGTTGAGCAGGTCAGCGGTTTATCAGTATTGATGGGCTGATGGCGACAGAAGGAGCTTGGAGAGCGGAACGACTTCAGGATGCCGCGACCGGCGGTACCACACGACGATTTGCTAAGGCAACCATTAAAGAATGTTCGTTGCACCTCCTCAGGCAAGAGCATCGCTAGCGACTCCCAGTCTTGGATGTGTGATGGGACTTGGGCGTACGACTCGAAGCCGGAATCCCGCTTGGTTACCGGTTGACGTAAGCCGAGTCGTCTTGTTCTTCCCGCTTTGTTCGTTGGGACCCGCGGTGGAGACGGCACCAACTTGGCTGGCAGAAAACCGGCTCCGTTACGACAGCAATGGGAACTGCCCACGCCTCTTCTCACATCACCGACAAGCGGCGAGCAGAGCAAATCGGCCCTTTGGCAATCCAACCTTTTGAACATGGAGACGGGAAATGGCGCCACCGTAGGAAAAAGTGGCGGCAACGAGAAGGGCAAACGAAGAAAGTTCAACTCGGGCAGGTTGCCTCTGGAGGACGAACCGCCGCCGTTGCCACAGCATACGCCTTGCAATTCGTCAAAGCAACCAAGGGGTGCCAAGCTGGGTACACCGCGTAGGCACGTCTGTACGGACTTGTTAGCCACGCTTACGGACGGCGACCTGCTGAAACGCTGTTCCCCTGAACTTGGCCCGCCATCCGTCGGGGTGTCCACCGTTTCCTTCTTTCTTAGCAGGTCGACAAACGTTCGACCATTGCTTGTCAACACGTGCTTCCATTCACCGCCCGACTCGGCCATAGCTCGACCCATCCAAGGACCAGATCCTGCGGTCCTAAATCCAACCACATTGTGATTGATGTCCACGCAACGACCATTGCTTGCTGTCGACACGTCGCAGTCGGCTCCCTCGTAGTTGCTGTTGTCGCGTCGAAGCACCGCCGTGTGGCAACGCTGTTGTGCATCGTGTCCCATTGCTCCCGAATAAGGACTCTCCAAAGGTGAGCTACCGGCCGACGCGGCATCTCCGTCCCTTCTGACCTGCTGAAGATCACCCATTTGGGACGACTGCGTACCGCCCGTATGATATCCGCTAGACTCGATTCCTCCGGTACAGCTACTCTTCGTTTGCGCTTCCGACGACCTGTTCATGGCGGCTGGCGCAGCTTTGTCCATTTTGCGCCTTCCGTGCGAGTGCATACGGTCAAACGTGTCGGATACCTTCTCCTTGAACGCCTTTAAAAGCGAGAAGCGGCTGTTCGAACTGCCGGTCGCTTCCTTTGCGCAGGGCGCCACCTGAGCTGGCGTCCTATTCGACTGGGGCGAGCAAGTGCCCGGAAAGGTCTTGCCTCTGGGCAAGCTGCCGTGCCGTCGGATGCTGTCATCGCCCAACTGATTCCAACTGATCATCGTCTGCTTTGTCGCCCCACTGGCAACCGATCTGGGCGCCTCGTTTCCCTCCGATGTTGCTCCAACGCTGGTAGCATCGGCCGGCGACTCAGGAGAGGAGACCGAGAATGAGGCAACAGATGATATCATCGACGATGCACTATCGTCGAAGGTGAGCACGTAATCGCCCGCTTTCGTGGTGCAGGCAGTTTTGATGATCTCCTGACCACGATTGTACGAGCTCCAATCAAGGCTATCAGTGGAAATAACCTGTGGGTGCTGCTCCTGTTGGTCCTGCTTCCCAATGTTGGTTGACTTTTCTTTCTTATACGCTGGTTTGCCATTGGTCGCTTCATCGCCTTCCTCAGCTTCTCCGTGTAGCTCGACGTCGTAGACTTCATTTTTTGGATAGGAGGATGGTAAAAGAGGGAACAAAGACGCGGCACTGCATGCCGATTGATCGTTGACTGGATCAACGTCACCTCCGCAAGAGGAAAAGAGGGAGCAACTATTATGCCCCAACGGTGCCGGTGGGGTTAAACAGTTCTCCGATTCAAAGCTGCCACTGGTTTTGCAAAAGCGATCTTTCAACGCATCGGCAATTCGATCGGCCGTAAAACTGTTGAAATCTAGAAACGCCACGTTGACGTCGCAGTCGTTCGCCAATTTGTTCTGAAGGTGCAGCTCGATGTCCTTCCCCAACGAAGGTGCATCGACCGCGTCGACCAACAGCTGGCCATCGACCTCGTAGTCGCAGCTTGCGACTTTAATGTCATCCAGTGGACCACGTCCGTACTCAAAGCGCCCATAGATGAGGTGCAAATCCTCGTCCTAAAGTTAAGGGGCAAAATTGTGAGAAGCAAACAGGAGCTAAGGATTAAGCGAAAGCGAGGGCTCCAGGTTGAACGAGCGCCACTAGCCGCTGAGTTGGAATAAAGCTGGGCTTCACCATTGTTGGTAAGAATTCGAATTTAGGAACTTAAGAACTGATACCGCCAATTAGCAGCCGCAAACGCAACGCAACCGAAGGGGAAGAAAGCCGAAATCCTCACCGCCGCTATTGTGACAAGAAGCCCCGCTGAAAATGCTCTGGAAGCATTGCTCTTTATGGACTGCGATCAGTACCAACGGGAACGAGCCATTGCATTCACTGAACAAAACTAACCATGAATTGTATGCTTCTCCTTTACGGCGATTGCGAGTTCGGCACGGCGATTGCGTAACAGCAAGTCAATCTTGGACTAGTGTTGCCTCAAATTCCATTAAGAGGTTCACTCATCCTACTGGCGACACAACGCCAGTCGTTGGATTTTAAAGACCACTATACCCCGCTTAGCAAGCCCGCGTTGAATGAACGGTGGCGACCCGTTGGAAAAGTTTTGCTTACCGTCGGGAACGTCGAAACGAGCTTTCGGGGCCAACGTGCTCCGGGAGCTGCGTTCAACGATCGCAGTTACCTGCCGCCTTTCCAACGAGGTCACAACCCTTTATTCAACAAGAGAACGTGTCGACTCGTCACCAAGAAACTGGCGCTCAAATTGACCGGACAGAACAATTTGTGATTTGCAGGTAACAACAAGAAGCCGCTAGCCACTGCGAAACCACAACGCACCACAGCCGCTGCCCACTTTTCAACCAATTCCTTTCGCCTGGCCAACACGACCAAGAAGTATACACGCTACTGATCACAACCGCTGTGATCAATGCCCCATCAAAGCGTGAGTGATCGGAAAAGCACAGTCTGGCCAGCTGACGGCAACGAAGGACATATCGTTGGATACGATATGTATCCGTGCCAATAACCATTCATAACCATGTGCTTGCAACTGGACGCCAAATCGCGCTTCCCTCGAACAACACGCGCGTCAACCGCAGAACAGATGGCACTTTGCAAGCACGAACGAACGAGCGGGATAGGATTGAGCGAGTGGAAGCTTTCCAGCAATGGCGGAGGGTTGTTCTTTGAAAGGAACCTGTTTTTTCATTAGCGGTCGAACGCCCTTCCGGCGAACTGCTAGGGAAAACGTAGGGTTTCCGGAACGTTGAACGCGACGGCTCATTTGATCGACGCAAATTTCCACAGCCACAACAGACTGAGCAATCTCGCAAAACTGGGCAAAAGGGCATAAAGGAAGAGGGTCGCAATCAATAATCCGCAGCGGCAATAACGACGATGATCCTTGAAACAGTTCGGACTCATTGGCCATCTTTGTCGCCAATGGTCCGCAATCAAAACCCATAAAATGTTCCGACGAACGGAGGACGGTCAGACGACAACGCGGAGCTCGCCTCGTACTTTTCAACCTACCAATCCATTAATAGATACCGTCTTGTTCGCCTTTCTTTGTTAATCGCTGTCCATTCATTTGCTGACGAGCATTTTAAGTGCTTTGATTCCCCATCGCTGCGGAGAACGATCGAAATTGGTCCACTTCGTTATAGGCCGTTTCGGGAGCGAACGTGTGAGGCAGCAGAGCTCTCGTTCAGTATCTTATTGCAACTCGTCGAATGGGACAGGGAGGAGAGTGCCTATGGGATACTTAGGAATTTCACCCGTAATGAATAAAACATTGCCTGCCCTTAATGCTTTTGCCCTTGAAGATTGGCTCAGCGTACGGAGAAATGAAATCAATTACAGTATTACGCTTGCAAAACGGAATCGCTCGATTCATGCCCACGGACGCATTAGTCGGTGTCAATGACGTGCTGCGCCGGTTGGCGAGCAACCTCGAAAGGCAAGTGGGCGCCTTCTACGTCCAACGCGCGGTCCACCAGTTCACAAGTCAACTTCGATTTTATGGCATCCCTTACTTTGGTTTACGAACATCCATTCTCCGACAGAGTAAAAGTTTGCCATTAAGCGCGATCAATTAGACAACGCCGGCGGGAATCCATTCCGTACGGGAGAAAGCCATGCGACCGCGCCGGCCAAGCCAATGGGAGCCGGCTTCGGCTTCGCCAACGAAAAAATCCACTTTGGGAACATTTAAAAACCGTCGCGCATACCTCGGCGGGAAGCTTGAGCGCGCCGATGGACGCTCGCAAAGGATCACCGCTAGCCATTAAGCCTGCGTGACGATTTGGTCGCCTTTGGCCACACTGCGTTTTGCCGTGCCTACCGGAGGGTCAGCTTTTACGCGCCAACGCTCAGGCGGACAACAAGGTACGAGCTCCAGATTCAGTCTAACAATTTCAGCATTTGGCCCGTCTGGTGGGCACCTGCTCTTGCGGATCTTCGGACGTCAAAACCACGAATGGCAAAACTCGCAAGTTCCGGCGCCTTTATGCCGAATGAGCACAGGCTGGTCGTGGAACAGCGGAAACTGGGACCAGATCATACAAAGTACGCTTCGACATTGACACTTCAAATTTGGCGACCATGATGGGCACTTAAGGCTAGGTAGGGAACGTGGCGGTCGTCCTTCCGCGGCCGACGACGACGACCATTCAAGAGCCACCGTTGAATCGGACGAAAGCAAGGGGGAAACACCAGAGACAGCGGGGGTACCACTGCCTATACAACTACTATTCACTTACGTTAAACTGAACATCCACAAGCGCCTGACTAATGCGCACCACCAGAACTGTACAAAAATAAAGAACTTTTCCACCACTTGCTGACGTCTCCCGCTTTCATTGGGATATGCTACGAAATGCGGAGTCCACGCGATAGTCCAACCTAGGCCAATCTCCAAACGGAAGTCTGGCGAAACCTAAGGGCTTACGTCCAAGCGCCCAACTCTTCCGCAAAAGCGCATGTCGCGCGCCGAATGGCCGTGCGACAATTGGAGTTCGCACCGCGAAGTTGAACCATCGCTTTGCCAAGCAGCCGCTTCACCTCCCTAAGTTGCGTACGACGACGAGGGTCGCGGGGCAGGAGGCGCTCGTCGTTTCCGGAGCTACGCCGTTCCGACGGACGGCCACGGCCAACCGACGGAGCTTAGCCCGAACTTGGAGGACTTCAAGTCGGGAATCTCGAAAAGGGGTGCGCGCGCCTTCGGCTGCCCCTCTCTTAGCACGCGCCCGGGCGCTCAGCTCAGCCTCGTTGGGCTTCTTTACCTTCATGGGGAGGGTGCCGCCATATTTGAGGCAACAGCTGGGACACACACGGCTCGATTACGGGACGATACGAGATCGCCTGACGCGTCCGCCCACCCGTGTCCCTCCGTTGTCGACGTCGGCCGAGTATGGCTCCAGCTGGAGGCGAGAGCAACGGAATGCATGCCCGCTCTGCACAGGGGGCGCCAAAGGCGATCCATGCGGAAGCTTGGAAGTTTAAGGGGGGAGAGGGAAGGGGAAAGAATTGAATTCCTGCCGACGGTCTTCCGCGTGGATAACGCGCTCGTTTAACGGCGCTGCGCCCTTGGGCAACGGCGGCGAACTGCGAACGGGTCCGCGCCAGCGCTCGTTCGTCAACGGGGCGCTCAATTAGCGCGCCAGTCTTTTTCCCTTCCTTTTTGATGGATCACTTCCCCAACAGCGTTGGGAGAGGCCAGCCGGCACGGCACGGGTTCAACGACGCTCCAAGCGGAACTGAACTTTCCGGCTTGCAAACTGGGTGCGCGACTATTTGGAGCGGAAGAAGGTGCTCCCCCTTCCGCCAACTCTCCCAAAGGGCGGCGCGGGGTGCCGGCCGTTTCGTTCCCACACCGACACAACAATCGTTAAGAAGTGTTGTTGTCGGGAAAAAGTGGACGACAAGATGCAGGGTGGGCATGCGCCAACGGCATCCATCTCTTTGTCGCCTCGCCTCCGTCGGCTAACGATTCACTCAGTGCGACCTTCCCTTCGTCCACTGGACGTCCGACCATTAATTTGACTTCCGCCGGTCGATAGCCGCCATACGAATCGGAAATATAGTAAGCCCCAACGGAGGGCCGCAGAATGAGTCACGCGAAGAGTTACGCACCCGCCGTAGGGGCTAAAGTAGCCGACACCGGAACATTTTGCGGACAGACGCCCGCGGAGGTCCCGTCCCGCCGTCGCCCATTAGGCGGGCAGCAAGAAAAAAAGGTGCACGGCGGCGAAGTGGCCAAACGAACGCATTAAAGAGTTGGGACGACCTATTTGCCCTTGGGCCGAAGAGACCAACACGAAGGCACACTTCAATGGCCGAAGGGAGACAACGCTTTTTAACTCCGCTCGGTAACACCTCGCACCTTAGTCAGCGATTAAGGAAAAAGCAAAGTGTAAACTTGCTTGTATGAATGAGCCGTCCAGCGAGGATCGATGGCCCGGACTGGCGTTGAAGTCGACGTTGGTGGCCGCGGACGGTGATCTATCGGTCTGGACGGAGACCAACGACGGTGGCCTTCGAGGGCAAGCCTGTCCGGCGTGGTCTTGCTGCAGCTTCTGCTGTTCGCCAAGGGTGCCAACGGCGCAGCCAAACGAGTCCATCAGTTTTGCGGATGGACGAAAGGGCACGAATTGCGGCTGTTGGTCTTCGTCGAACGGACCACGGAATAACGCTGGCCGCGAACCTGCAATTATTCCAACATTCAATGCATATAGTAAAAAGGGCAGAAGCGCGGGCAGGCGCCAACGATTCGGCTTCGATTCCGATAGGGCGACGAGCGGGAGGTGGGTAGGAGCAAAGGACCTCTTCGCGGGAAAAGTTTAGCACAACGAGAGGGCTTGATGCAACGCAACGTGTAGACCACGAAAGGAGGTGAAAGATGACCAAGCCGAATTACGCCAGGCGGATGAACGGCACGTTGCAGCAACAGAAGACTGAGAATTTTGATGCCAGTCGAACACTGGTCTTACTTAAAACGCGGACAACTGACGCGTTTAGCTTCAAGCATGACACATCGCCAACGATGGTCGATCGATTGCCGTTTCTCATTTCCCTGACATTGGAAGAAAGAGAAACAACCGCTGCCGCTATCGGCAGCAACTGTTCGATCACCGTTTCACCCGGCTAATTCCACTCATCCGGCTAGGAGGAAAATCAAGGCTTCCAACGGAGGCGCATCGATCGTCCTTGCCGGGGAATTTGCCAACGATTGGCCAAAGTTGAAAACAACAAAATCGGGCGCAAATAGAAAAACACCAACTCACCCAGACGACCACGGCACTGCTCCACGTTGCCGCGCCAGGTGCCGGCCACCCCGAACCGCCCGGAGCACGGCGGTCGAAGGCGAAGCAAGAAAAGCTGCGACCGTCAAACTTTGCGCGCCACGTCGTTTTCCTTGGCCCAACGTTGAAGCCCGCGATTCACCGTCGCCGCGCTGACGACGACAATGCAGGCGGCAGCCCAAAACCTGCCATTTTGACGCCAGACGTCCGGTCGCCCGCCCAAGGCCAAGGGTGCGCTCGCCAGGCAAAAAAGAATTCCCGACGGTGCTCGCATAAACTGTGCGCAGGTATTATATGTTTTACTGTATATTGTCAATCGTCCAACGAAATTTATAACAAAGGAGCTTCGCCTTTTTGGCGAGCGCCGCGACGGGCGACTTGTTGGGAAGCGGGAGGAGCGACGACCGGCGCGTGCTTGGTCCACGATTGCCCAGGGCACCTTTTAGGTGCTCCGTGCCTAATGGCGTGACGAAATTTGACGTTCCGTCCCGCCGACGAGGGAAACGGGCCATTTGCACGGCGTACCGACGGTCTGCGTGCCACAACATCCGTTTGGCGGTCACTTGCGAGATGGCCCGAAGGTTTACCGCCCGGACCGCTTCCAGCGAATTTGGCGCAGCGACGTTGGGCGTCACGTTGGAATGCTACGTCGGCCAACCCGAATGCGCATGCCGGCGTCGCGATTGCAAGTCCGTTGGAAAGGAACTTTTGCCACGGGATGCGAACTAGCTTGCAACGGTCACCCGCGGGTCGTTTCCATCGCCGAACTTAGCTTGCCCCCTCCCACCCCCCCCAAGCCGCGAGGCAAAATTTCAACAGCGGATCCTTGCTTGAAGCGCCCACAAGAATCGAAGCGAGCTCAAACGCGCTCTGCGCGAAATGGCTACCAACCGTCGGATACTGCTCAACCGCACGAAGAGGGATTAATGAGAGCGGAGGCGACGGGCAGAGGATGAAAGCTTTTGGGCACTTCTGCAGCAGCCGTCCGGATGTACCGCCGTAGTAAGGCGGGTCCTCCGTTCGACTAAGCCGTATTCCATCGAACAGCGGTTCCAAAGTGCGCAGGGAGATATGCCAAAAGAGGCGCACCCCACGCGCGGACCCCAGTTGCTCCCTGAGGCGAGCAATGGCCGTGCAACGATCGCCCAGCCATAAGCCAATGCGGCGCTTTACCGCACCTCATCCGATGGCGCATACAGGGTCTCGCCGTCACTGGAAAAGTCCGTTGCATGATGTCGTTGCAATACGGCCATTAGCTGTTCTCGTTGCCTCTTTGCCGTATATATGCAGCAAATATTGGATTTCTTGCAGCCGGTTCCGCCGAGTCCAATTTGCGAAATGAACACTATCGTGCGCATGTTCGTACGGGAAAATTCATTAAGCATTAGTACAACGCCGTCGCTGCTAAGCGCGGTCCTGCCGGTACGGTGCTTCGCAATGGGTCGCCGGACAATTGGCGGACCCTGGCCGTCCTCGACGAAAGCGAAGTGCTCCCCAAGAAGGGACGTCCGACTGGAAGCGGCTTTGTCGATCCGGAACACTGGAGATGGGCAATGCGGCCGAGCTTCAAGAGTTTCCAACACTCTAAAGCAGCCATTCTCAACGTGGGTCCTGGGGCCCCAAAGGGAGCCCTGGAAAATCTGAAAAGGGCACCAGAGGGAGAAGTCTGTAGAGGGGGCCCCAGCGCCTCATAGGGGGCCCCAGGATTTCGGAAAGGAATTTTGTAAATGCGTCAGCGTAACAGCACAAGCTTAGGCCCTGCGTTCTTATCCCTGTCTGCAATGTAGGTCCACTGCTAGGTCCATTTTGCCCTGTCTTGTTGCTAAAAGAGTGAACCGTTCGTCGCTGGCTCGGTCTTTGGGTAAGTTGCTCCTGACTCATCGCAAGAGGTAATGTTGTGTATTAAGCATTCTGACGTTTTCTAGATGCAGAATCGACATTGCGGCAAGAGGTGATCTGCGACTGTCACTGTCCAACTTAAAGCCTGACATTGCTAAACTGACAAAAAAACACCAACCTCAGGGTTCTCATTAGGCAAAATGAATTTTACTATCGTATATTGACCATTATGGGCTATTTTTCACTTACCAAAGGTGTTTGTGCTTTTCGATTAGAAGCTGTTTTATGCTCAGGCGCATACGTTCTGCAACAGCTTGATATGTGACCTATTAATACAACCCAGCTAATATCTGCAGACAGTACTAGCGCAATGAAACCTAACAGAGCCATCGCGGTGAGCAGGAACCGCCCAGGGGGGCTCGTGGCACCTTAACAGACCAAAGAAGCCGGACGCAACGCGAGTTCTCCTAACAGGGGGCCCTGTAGCCTCGGAACTACTCCAAGGGGGCCCTAGTCAAAAAAAGGTTGAGAATGGCTGCTCTAAAGCTTTGTTCGGCCGTCAGCCGGTCAGCGTGCACGCCAACCAAATGCCGTCGGTTAGCAGCTGCCAAGAATCAACGGGACAAGGTCAGGGGGAAAGCGTGAAAATAGGAAGGAAGAGAAACAATCATTTTCATTCAAAAATTGTAATACTTCATTCATAATAGTAAATGAAGTCAGCTTTGTAACGGTTGCGTATGTTTTCATATGAGTTTGCATGGCAATGACCGTTCGAAGGATTTAACGTTGGATCGGAGCTTTCGGAACTGTCGCGTTCCGTCGTCAGCGTAAGGTGTAAAGTTCTGAAGAACAGCTGACGACGGAGCGCGACAGTTCCGAAAACTCCGATCCAGCATTAAATCTTTCGAACTGGCATTGCCATACAAATTCGCACGAAAACTCCATTCATAAGTAATAATGAAGGGTTGTGACACGTGGCAGGCTGAGAACATTCAGCATACCATTAATGATAGGCCGTAGTAGCCTGCTCCGTGAACGGTCAAATAGCCTTATATGTTGCGGTTGGCTTTCCGCCCTGCTTGAAAGCGCGCACTGCGTACACATGGATATGAATGAAAAAAGAAATGATTCGCTGAAATAGGAGCTTCTGCGAGAGCTGCGTATGCGGTGTCCCATTAGCCGAGCCAGCTTATTTTCTCGCTTCGCGCAATTGACTTTAAGAGCAAGGCCAATATAGGTGAAAGCTATGCAACCGACGGCGCGAAGTTGGATAATTTGAAGCGGAACTATCGATTGTTATAATATACGCCCATTCCGACGGACAGTTGAGAATAATACATCGATGCAGGATAGCCATGGGCAAGCTAAAATGCTGACCAGCCGCTTAGCAAAATATCCGCGTTGTTTCCAAGCGCCGTGCCCGTCAGAGGGCCTTGCGCAGGATGGCCAATGAAAAGTCGCCTTTTGAATGGAACGCGGCAGTTCCGGATGTTTTGTAAAATCTTCGTTCTCCGCAACGTTGCCTCGCTAAAGGCGTACTGTCAACGCGCGAAAAAATTATTGTCAACAAGGGAACCAGCTGCCTTCAAGCGAGGAACATTTCTTCATTCACAGTCCGGCAAATGTCAATGGCCGCTCGGAGCAATCACGTTTGCCACTGCCCTGAAAGACGAAGGTTTCAGTGCTACCCACGTATACCGATACAGGAGGTCAATGCCCTGTTGTAATACTTACATTTTCTGCAGTTAATCCAAAAACACGGCTTTGATCCCGTTGCATGGAAACAAAACAAACACGGAGCTTTCGGGACACGACCTTGTCCCGAAAGCTCCGTGTTTGTTTTGTTTCCATGCAACGGGATCAAAGCCGTGTTTTTGGATTAAAAGATGAGATCATATCCCGTGATAAAACAACCTACTTTTAATATTTTCTGCAGTTGGGCAAAACATCAAGTTTCCTTTCCCGGTGCTGCCCGGCAAAGCCTAAGGAAATTAAGTTGGCAACGTACCCTTGCCGGACCTTGCGGAAAGCTGCGGAGTTGCGTAGCCGAGGAATGGTACCGCAACAAGCGATCCTAACCGGATTCCGATTTCCAGTTTAACAGAGCACCTTCGGTTTTCTACCAATTGTGGTTTCGTATGCAAGTATCTCGTTTCAAAATTAAGATGAATTGCGACACTGCCAGCTGCGACATGCGGAATGGCCGACGGCTCCAAGAAGTTCCACTCCGTCTCCCCTCAACATTAACACGGGAAGACGCGTTGTCAGTGTGCACAGTGGCGAAAACGGCTTAGTTAATTGCCGATTCGATCTTTCTGATTTTGGCAACCACATTTTGCGTACACGGCTCTCAGTGTTAATAGTATCAATATCATAATACGGAATGCAGTATGGATTTTCGCTTATGCGGCATTTGGTGGCTGGTCAACACTGCGTGCCAAACTAATTATTCATGCCGGTTAGAGAGATTTGCATACTTCGCATTCTTTCTTAGGACGTCTTTTTCACAACATTTAACCTTCCAATGTTATGGGTGAATGCTCAATGCAGACTCTGCTTCGAAACCTTTCAATTTCTTACTTTGTTTCCGCAACTTCCCATGTGGATTTCGATATTAGGGCAGCATGACTGACTTTTCTATCTAGTATACATTAAATGAACACGTATGACCAGTTGATTAGGCATACCCTGGTGAGCTAACCAAATATGACGTGCAAGGTGGAAAAGCAGGTGCATATTTTCCCGCAATGGTCTTCCGTTCTTGAAGGAAAGCATTCACGTTAACACCTTGCCGCGTGCACGATTGGTAGAAATCCCGACTTCCACAGATTGCGCAGAACTGTTGCGTCAGCGCTGCTTAGCTGTTCCCTCCGTTGCGCCTGTGAGGGCACAGTCATCGGGTCTACGTCCGAACCGAACCGGAGCAATTTTGAAGTTCACCTGGCCTCAAAGACAGTTTGGCCATTCGATCGACAGCGCACACTAGACGCGCACTTAGCACGCTTTGTACTTTGCTGAATTGAAGATTGGATGCATCATTTGAATTTCCACTACGTAGCCTTCATAGGTCTCGTCACTAATGCTCTGCAATTCCGTAGCGTTTAAACTTTGCTTATCCGTCCGTTAGTGCGATTGCACTCCTCAGTTTCGTGCAACAGGTATGCAACTGACGTCTCGTCACAGAATTGGCCAGTTTTCCCATGCTCCACCCAAGTCTTGAGGGGCTTCCTAAAAATTGGATACATTCGTAGCCCTTTCATTTGTTGTCTCATTAAGCAGAAGACAGAACTTCGAAAAATACCTGGTACATTTCGTTGGTGCATTAGTTTTAGCTAAGCAAAACTGACACTTTAAATTTTGCGCTGGAACAGAAGTTGGCGGTCAGTTCAATTTCGCAGGTATGATTACCGCCCATGGTAAGGCTTTATTAAATGCAGCCTTCAGAACTAATGAGTTTCGTCGTGAGTGTTACGTTTGAGAGGAACAGCGATATCATTCGTAACTTTGACATTGACATCGCTCTTTCTTCGCAACATAACGCTAATGACAAAGGACCTTAGTTCTGATCCTTCGTTCGGTCAAGTTTGACCAACGAAGACAAAACCGCGTGCTTCAACACAAGATGTTTGGAGCCTTTTCCATCACATTCGGTGCGTTTTCGAATGAGACGAACGTGATCGCTTTCAAACACCTCTAAACCCTGTTCCATGGAGCAGTTAACAACGATATCACAATGCATAATCGACTACTACGCTTACTGCTGTGACAAATAGTTTCTCAACCAGCATTCGCATCAAAGCTACGGAGGCATATGTCATGCGCCAATTGTAGCATCGCCTCAAGGACTACAACCGCTCTGGAGAATGCTCTTGCAAAGTTTAGTGAGCATTTGCGCTCGCTTGCTTCATCCTGCTTGTGCTTCTCAACTGCACTGGCGGTTTTACCGCGCCAGCGTACTCCCGTGGTACGACATACAAGGTGCGAAACACGACCACACGCGTTGACCTCCCAACAATCAAAAAGGCCAGCTTTTTTAAGTTGCTTTTTTCGTCGAACATTTACATTTGCATTGCTCGCATTGATCCAATGATGGTTAGCTTAGGTCGTGCATTCGACAATGATTTACTTTCGACCGGCTTTTCAAGCGGCATGATATTTTAGGTGTTGGAACACATTTATCTGAATATTACGATTTTTGCACCCTTCCCAAGCAGGTTGTATCTTTCGCTTGGCAAAGTGGCATGTCACGAATTAGCCAGTTCTTAGCGTCGCACTAAAGTTGATGGGCGAGAGAGTTTGGGGCGAATAATGAGACCCGAGGAGGTTTAGATCGTTTACGAAGCATCAACTGCTTTGAGCTTGATTTCACAGGGTAAATGACGAGCGCGTCTTTCAGGAAGCTTCTTTTAAAAAATTGCGCAAACGTCCTTACTTTTCCGGGGGCAATGAACGAAAAGTAGCAGATTATAGAAAAAGGCCTTCGGAACTACTAGTGTGAACCGAGCTGAAAGTTTACACAAGTATCAAGTACGTTATCGCTTCCTGGAGAACAAGCACTCTCCGCGCAACCACACAGCGGAGTAAAAGTGCGCAGATCAAGGCGATTCAAAATTGCGTTTGAAAGTCATTTAGTAAAGTTTCAACTGCTTCATCATCACGCATCAAGTTTGTTTCGACATCATTGTCGCAGCTCGAATTACTTATTGCCCTTTGTAGCACTCCCTGAACGATTGGTGGATGGCGATTTCCTTGAGAAAGGTCTTATCGGATTACATAAGCCTGGTTTGCCAATGAGCGTATCTTAAATACTTTTAATCAAACATCTATAGTCATGGCGCGTAACTGTTCGACTGCAGTAGACTGCTTTGAAGAAAAGGTTAACCGTAGGCCCAGTAACTGTTTACCGTAATGCAAAGGCCATAAACGATACTAGCTAGTAAACACTGTATGCGGGAGATGGAGCTAAAATCCTACCCCTTTTTATCCGTTATATTACGAATATGACAGGTAATATTCAGATTTTTTAAAACGTATTTTATTTATTCTGCAAAGTGGTAGCAAAACGTTGTTTTACAAGGAATTGAGAATCTTCCTTGTTCCGCCCTCAGCGTGCAACTCAAATGCAATGCGGAATGTCTCTTCAGCGCAGGAAGTGTCAGCTTTCCCGTTGCGGCAGTGCTACCAGCTAATGTGAACAGAATCAGAAAAGTTCGCACTTTGCTCGAAAGCACAACGTCCACTTACACCTAGAAGGAATCAAGCCAATTCTGAGCAAGCACCTATTAATATCAGTCAAGTCGTACGAAAAGTTTTGAATGCGAATCTTTGCTCTCGCAGGTTAATGCGTCTACTGCTCATGCAAGTGACGCAGAAACGATCGGCTGATTAATGAATTATCACTGCATTAGCAGAAGCACCATTCCACAAAGATCTATCGCCCTTCGAAATATTGATTTCCATTGACAAACTGTTTGGAAGCGCCATAATTAAGCAAGTTATAGTTTTATTAGTTTATCAGTGTGCGATTTGAAGGAGGTGCGACAACGTACGGCGCAATTGCAAGGTATATTCCTTTAATGGGGGTCGCACAACTGTACGCGCGGAGGCGGCAACCGGAGCACCTGAAGGAAAATGACGGCACCGCAACAACGACTGTCTGCAACGACCAAACACAACGATCCATGGGCTCTGAGACGTCACGATTATATAGGCATGTCTAGCCGCTTTGTCGCGGCCATAGACCTCTTGACACCGCAGTCCTGCGGAGGGGCAGACCATGGGATTAGCGCTGATCCCCAACGGCTGTCTTCAGGGTCCCGTTTCCACGCTGCTCTGAGTATTATCCCATTTGCGCTGCAATGGGGCTTAATCCTCAATGCCATTTCTCGGGGTCACGTTCCCACGGTCACGGTCCCAGTCCCCATCCTCGATTCCCGGAGGTTCCGGTGTGGTATCTATCACTAGCCACCAACACACACACAGTGAAAGTTCACTTGGCGAATAATTAGAAGAGCTTTAAAGTTCAATCATTCGTCCAAGGGGTACGCAGCATTATCGTTAGTTGCTTCGTGCCACCACCCAAGTGCCTTCCATATCGAGGTGAAAATAAAATAACATTCCACATTAGCCAGCCATCTCGCAGCTATGCTAAATGCTCAAGTTGTCGGCGCGTCCTCTGTCTCTTTGGCCGCCCTTCTCAGTTAACGTGATTGGAATACCATCGGCAGAAAAGCGGACGCAATAAAGCGCGGGACACTGAATGATTACGCGATACAGTAAGCTTTAAACTATTGGGTAGCATCGATTTCACAAAATCAATAGTTAGCTTAAAAATAAGCGAACCTCCATTTCAACGCTGCTACCCTCTGTTGACAAACTTACTGAAATGGCACAAAATTCATACCTTTTTCAATTAGAAATGAGCACCACGAGTTTGCAATGCACCTCTGCGAATCAATAGTAGCCGCTGAGCCAAGCGTTACAAAATCCATTTACTTGCAGTCACGCCTGTTTGGTCCGACCGGTTTAAAAACTGAACACCATCACAGATTGCGTGCAGGTTCTTATGCCCAACTGTTCCCGCCTCGTTTGGCATTCAACAAGAACTTGAAACTTCATATTCTCGTGAATTAGTCCCAGTTAAGGCTTTTGCAACAGTTTCAAAGGGAATGACAATATCAGCTCATCTTCCTGTGCATCGACTAATAGAAGTAACATTTATGGCTGATCAATGTGCACAAGCGAAAGTAGTAAAGTTGCTCACTTTCTTCGCAAAGCGGACGCGCCAAGAAGTACAAAGTCGTACGCTGGTCCTACATTAATATAAGTAGTTAATCAAACGAATTACGACAGCGCTCTTTCGACCTGCGTCAACCAATTCATTTTTTGCTGGCAACGCATTAATAGCAATCACCAAAATGAGTAATATGTAAATATTAACAAAATTCATGCTATAGCATCGCCGTTTCCATGCTTCTGATCCCCGCATATTCATGCCCCTTCTTCATAGGGGCATAGTGAAAGGTCTCTTTAAGTAATCGGTCGCATTCCGCTGCTTCGTACGCTATGCGTCATTGTCTGTCTGTCCCCTTTTTACATACGATTTTATAGATGTGTGCACTGCGCGTCAGTTTGCTCATGCTCGAAATAAATTGCTCATAACTAATAATAAAACAGAAATGCCCAACCAGAGGATGGATGGGTTTCTGTTAAGAACGATTAGTAGAATGCCCACGGCAAGCGCGCTTTAGAATGGGTTATTGCTGCTTAATTAGTTGGGGAGTATCCATCTGGGCTGAAAATGTTAATGGGACGGTTTTATTATCCCGTACTCACTGGGGTTGCTCGAACCCAACGTTTCAGTACCACAACAGACGCTCTTTTGCGAAGTTAATGGTAGAAACGTTTTTCTACGGATTCTTTCCTTTCTTCTATGACTGAAAATTAAACGTAACAACGCCCTACGAACGGATGGATGGGTCAGTTATTAGGTAAAAATTCAGAGCACAACAGTTGCAAATCTCCGAGCTTTCGGAACGAGCGGAGCCTCAGCATTTGTCGAGCACGTGGTTGAGTTTCCACTCGCTGAAGACGAAACTAGGTTGTTCCGAAAGCTTCGAGATTAGCAAGTGTTTTGCTCTGAACTTTTACCTAATAACTGACCCATCCATCCGTTGGCAGGGCGTTGTTACGTTTAACCTTCAGATACAGAAACGAACGAGAAGAAACCATAGAAAAACGTTTTAACCGCATCTCCCGTTACCATGGACCCAGTCTTCAAAGTTAATGGAAATCATATTTTATTACCTAAAGCATAAGGAAAGCCTCACTGCTCATATTTGCCTAGAGTTGGTGTGAACGCATAGTTCCACTAAGCAAGGGAATTCAAATTGTGCCTGCTTGAGTATATGGGCAGTTCTTGTCCTCATTGCGACATCGCCTCAGGAATCATAATGAATCGGAATTCGACCACAGGCGATTCGCTCACAGCTGCTTGAAGTAGAGTAATTGAAGAGCCAATTATTCCGTCAGAAGTTTCTTAAACGGACAGTTCGAACCAGTATAGCCCACAACTGCAGAGGCAAACAAATTCTGACGAAGCTCCGTCAATCCTCTCTTTATACAACGTTGAGTTGACGTTTTAATGTCAAGCCAGAAATAACGGTACAATTATAGGAAAAGAACTGCAGATATCAACGGTGTACGGTTGGGCCAACCGTACACCGTTAATGTTTGCACTGATGACGGAAGAGGGAACTTCCGAAAGCTCCGCATGATCTTTACACAATAAAAAAGAAAATAACGGGGAAGTTCCGTGTCTATCCACAAAAAAAAGCGATTAATATTTTAATTTCAAGTGCACCAGCGTACGTAAGTGGTTCTGCTACGCGTTGAAATTCTTCAGTGTGTGTAGTCACAAATAACAAAACATCCAAATTGTTGTTTCGTTTACCGTTAGGCGTCTGGCCAATTCATTCACCCTATAGCTATCCAAACAGGGAACGGAGTTCGAAGCTTTAGAAACAACCAAGTTCGGTCGCCGTTGAATGGCAAGAGCTTTGCTAAAAATCCATTTTTCAATTTCAGGTATGTTCAATTTGATTTTCCTTCCTGCTTTTCCAAGCATACAATCTGAGGACAAGCACTATTAGCTTTCATTAGTTTATTGAATTTATCCTATGCAGGAAGTTGAGTATAGGCATTCATTGGCCTAACATTTTGGGACATGCATGCCTGATTTTTCAAGTCTACGGTGAATGGCTCCTCGACCCAGGCAAACTTGACCAACTTAGGCGCAGTGTGCTAATAAGGCAGACACTGTAAGCGACCTAATGGCAGAATTAGCCATACTGCTTCTTTAAGGAAGCTAAACAGAACCAACCCTGCCATCCTACCTATTTTAAAACTATTTACACCTTGTGGACTGTGTTCTTGAACAATGGGCTGGAAGTCCTAGAATAAGCAGGTGAAAACAAGGAGGAGAAAACACCAAGAACTCCACAAGGTCTAACGCACGCACATTGGGAAAATTAGGACTGCCGCAGTAAAGGTCATCTCACAATGTTTCTCAAATTAATCAACATCAAAGCGTCCACCGCCGCGGGTCTCAACACGGCGAAAGGTCCTTAAAAACAGGATTCTTTTAAATATGCAATTTTGCGCCATCCGACAACTGTCTTTTCACATGATGACGGTGCTGCGGTTGTTTCAATTGCTGCAAAGTGCTTTCTCTTCACAAGCACATTAATCGCGCAGCTGAACAGAAAACGCGCGCTCCCGGCTACGAAGGGCACTTCTTAAAATGTTTGCAATCCATTGAACTTGCTACCGTTTCATGCCTGCTTTCCGGGACGGAGCCTGCCTGGTTGAAGTGCACGTTTGCTATGTTTATTTCCTAGAGTTCACGCGTCGAGAGTGCTTCGGTTGACCAAAACGTTCCCGAAAAATGGGAGGATAATTTTTACATACAGGAACATCAAAATAATTTTTGCAAGCATCCCTTCTACCTAGGTTTGGGCATTTTTGAAAGCGGTGTTTTCCCATCTGAACTCTTCGCTGTGAAACCCCAGAGGCTGTGGTCTATTGGAGGCTTACAAGCTGCAACGCTTTCCTGCAATCTTTTGGATAACCGAAGTAAAATGGACAATCTGAACTCTTGCCTTGTTTGAAGAAGGTACAGCAAGTTTTGATGGAATTTGCTAGGTCAGTTGCCTGCTTGCAAAGATTGGATGCTCTAAACGATTGTCAAAGTTCCCAGTCAAGGATGGAAAAACTTTCTTCCTTCTTCCGAGAATTTCAGGAACGCAATTGCATTTTCAACAAAGCAAACGCGACTGGATGCAAAGACTTGGCTTATGCACCACTTCGCTCGGTGAATAATCAATTTACGGAAATTATTAAATACAACCTTATGAAGGCATGTGGAATTAATGCAAATATTGAGAACTTGCTTCAAATCTGGTTTGGTTTTGCTTTTCAGTTGCAATAATAAATTGCAAAACGGTTCTAAACTTACCCTGCTGCAAGTGCTAGCAGGTAGTACGTAACATGGAGCAATGCTACAACTAACTTTTCAGAGGAAGAAATTAAAGGGTTAGAGATCAGATGTCTTTTCTTCTGAATAAAGAAAATAATGATTCTTGGTGGAATGTACGGCTTGATCCAGTTGGAAGTTGAAAACGTGTCTGAAAGTATACTGAAAACAACGCCCTACCAGCGAATAGATGGGCAGTTATTGCGGAAATATTTCAGAACACTATAACCTGCGTAGCTTTCGGAACTATGTTGTACCGTCTTCAGCGACCATTAACATTTGCTGAAGACGGAACAAGGTAGTTACGAAAGCTCCGAAGATTACAGTGTTCTGAAACATTTCCCTAATAACTCCCCATCCATTCGCTGGTAGGGCGTTGTTTTCGGTATACTTTCAGACACGTTTTTGACTTCCAACGGGATCAAGCCGTACATTCCGTCACGACACATAAAGGACCCGTTACATGACATCCCATTTTCAATAATGATTCTTAATAATAAAGAAATGAAAGTCATATTTTTGCCGTTTCTTGTCGCCGAAAGCTCGTTGAAATTCGCATCTTTTACTCTTTTGCCATCAGTAGAAGATGCGAATTTCAACGGGTTTTTCCGTGACAAGAAACGACAAACTTTACAGCACCCGTTACGAAGGCAATTCCCATGAAAGACATATTTCATTATCAGGTATATTCACAGTTCCCCGTTCCATCGTAAAACTTTTATTAAACTCTTATAAAATGCCGGAGCATTCGGACTTCCCCGCGGTCCGTATTCAGCGCTTAATGGTCACCTCGCAGCCAGTCTTTGGTTTAGCAAGCTACTCTGCTTAACCAACCGGACGAGCGACATCCGCTATCAGGTCGAACCGTGACCCGTCCAGCATTTGACGCCCATGACTGACCGGATGGGCGTCAAATGCTGGACGGGTCACGGTTCGACCTGATAGCGGATGTCGCTCGTCCGGTTGGTTAAGCAGAGTAGCTTGCTAAACCAAAGACTGGCTGCGAGGTGACCATTAAGCGCTGAATACGGACCGCGGGGAAGTCCGAATGCTCCGGCATTTTATAAGAGTTTAATAAAAGTTTTACGATGGAACGGGGAACTGTGAATATACCTGATAATGAAAATTGTACCCCGTTACGAAATAAGATTTATTTTGAAAGACATATTTAATATAAAACTTCTTCTTTTAAAATCTATGGTCTGGATAGTTCTTTTGATGCATCTATTAATGAATTTGCAGCGTAATGGTACGCCGTTAGGATTGAACTATCAACTAATCAACAACCCTATGGCTCCTTATCGTTTCTTCACGCTCCTCAAGATGTTAGCATTACGATGAACTATCCCGTTGAACCCCTACAAATACAATGAAGTAAAGCGTTTCTCCTAAATTGAAATAGTATAATTTCATGTTACGCTTTTAGACTAATAAACGCATTAACTACCACACTACGTGATCAACTAAAGCAATATTCATTTTCTAATGTACTTTAAAATGCAGACACGTTAGCCACTGTTTGTTAATATGACAGAATGTGTAATGGCCTTAAACGATTCATTTACGTAACTTCATCCGGGTGGCTCGTTACAAATTATTCCTATTCTATCGCACATATTGTGGCGTCCGTACTTGCTAGTAGACACTTGTGAGCTCATTGTTGAGCTAACACTTAGGCGTTCATGTCCATCTTACGCGCAGTTGTAAAACGTGAACTTTGTTATACTAATTCAAACTACCGCGTTCCTTTACAGCAGTTAGTTTTGTTCTTTTCTGCCATCAGAGTGGAAATACGAAAATCACGCACTCCAGTGCTTTTACTGCACATGTTCAGGGTAAGTTATACGGTTGCTTAAACTGCTTGCTATACAAACAGGGTATTTAACAAGGACATAGTCAACGAGCACGTACCTCAAAGCTGGGACCTAGTTTTGCGGTCAGGATGAGAGAACTGAAAATGTATGCAGTAGAGCGACCGCCTTCCCTCAATTGAGGACCACTGCTTTAGGGCCGTTGTTGAAAGAGACCAAAGCAAAAAGAGCAGTAGATGTGGCAGCAGAACTTAACTTTAGCTATGCAAATTTTGCCATTCATTTTCACTAAATTCAAAAGGCTGGCTGCGCCCCTTACGGCAGTTCACTGGTTTTATTATCATAAAGAGTACAATATGAATTAACGAGAATTATACAACGCGCTTTAAACGAGATGAGCCATTTCTGCACGTTTAGAGACAATCTGCATCGTCTTCATTGAATTCGACGAATCATAATTATTGCAGTCGCTGAAGAAGGAGTGGTTGACTTTGAAAGCTAGGAAATAGATTCCCGCGTTTCAAGTACATTGCAGTTTTCACGACAATAAAACAGGTAAATTGCTGTAAAACAGTTGTAAACGTGTTTTATTAGATTGCCGAGATTGTGCTGTCCCAGTTTTACTGCGCACTTCAAATCTGTGTACCTCAAACCGTAATAAAGTTTGTTAATCAAAACGAGAACAATTAAAATATATGAGTTCCTGCCAACGTGTCTTTGAATTTTTGTGGCATAGTATTCTGAAGTTTTAAAGGGGACGAATCGTTTGGAGGCCTTTTCAGTTTTTTTTTATTTGCTGAAGAGCTGCCATTTATAAAAATTAGTCAGACGCCTGAAAAGTTGAAAACGTATTAGGGAGAGATCTGATGAATATGCCAAAAGCGGGAGAACTTAGCAACTCAATTCCTTCTATCCGCAACACTACGACCTAAATTGAACATAGATGGTAAACACATTCGAGCTCACCACATATTATCCAGGGTTTAAAGGCAAACAGGTACACAATAATGATACTCCTTAAAACATGTCCGGTAGCACAATGAGTGGTTCAAAGCCCCAGCTCTGCGACAGTACCGTATGTGAGCATAAACGTGGAGATGATGATTCATCAGGAAGCAAAAAAAGTATTAGCAAAAAAGGACGAGTTTACATGACTATTTGCTAATAATACCCAAATATAAATGTCACGTAGTGGTGCATCGTCTGTGACAAAGCAGTGTACGTAAAGTTTAGGACCTAGTTGAAAAATTCATATTTCATTAAAGGCTACATATCGAGAAATCACGGAAAATTGTACTTGTTGCTGATAGCCACGTGGATGGGAAAGACGTTTATTTCCAAGCGAGAAAAAACCGTGGCGCACGATGGTCGGGAAAGCTGAGCCTTCGGGCCAACCTAGGCCCATTTCCAGTGCGGTCTGTGCTGTTCTCCTTCCCTCAGGTTTGGCTTTCAGGGAGGGTCCCTCCACTCAGCCAAGCCACAGTGCAGCCCGTCAGATAAATCTAGATCTATCGAGGCTGATTCCACCGTGGCTGGCCGGGTATCGGAGCTGTTCCCTTACCGACCATCCCTAGACGAGGCACATTGTCCCGGAGGGGGTACCCTCGACATTGAAACGATTTTACGTAATTTCTCGATTCGTTTAAATCGATGAGCCCGTTACAAACACTGACATATAAAGGTCACGTATGAATATCTCCTTCCTATTAAGGGACTACCGCGAAACCGTTGACCAGATCTTTCCATTTGATAGCCATTCCCAATGATCGAAAATGAGTTAAACCCATATGAAAAAAGCACCATTATTAAATTGCTTCCCTCCTAAAAATATGTTAGCGTAAATAATAGACGCAGTCGTGGAAATGGAAGCGGGTTGAATAGAGACAGGGTCTCTATTTCAACCTTGGAAAAAGAACTGGCATGTGGAAGAAAAGGGGCTTGAATTATTAAACGCTAAGTTATTCACAATAAGATTATTTTGAATCGAGCCTATCCTCGTATTTCAGATCATTAGCATAACCTCTTGAGAAAGCAAATAACTTTTGAGGCAGTGAAAGTTATCGATAAACCAAACTTCAAAAAATAAAGGTCAAAAAACTTGCGTTGAGGAATTGTGCGGCCGTTAAAAAAGAAACGTCATAGTAATTACAGAACAAATATTCCATCTCTGACTAAACTGAATTGAACTAAGTCAAGAGTGAACAGTTAATCATTGAAATGTTGCTATTGATATATTCATGTTACGGGAGCTTGAACGAAATAGATTGCGCGCACAAACTGGCAGTTTAAACTAGCGTTTTACAATGCAAACCGCAGGACAAGAAAATGTTGCGGGAAACAGTTCCAATCAGTAGACAAGCAATATAAGTGATTAACGACTGCAACTACATTCGCATTGATCGAGAAACATGCTGAAGACTTTACCACTTCCACCGCATCCATCACAAAGCAGCTTGACCTAACCGCCTTGTCATACTGATTCATGGCCGTGTGTTCAGGTCGTAAATCGTTGCACCGCATTTCATGAAGTGACATTGCTTTCCCAGGAAACAAAAGCTCTGCGGTTGCAAAATAACCTAAGAGTCCAGAAATGGCAAAAGTGAGAGGAAAATCGCCAAATGAACCAAAGCTGGTTTTTCTTTCTTTTTTTCTCTAGTCATCAAACTCTGGAATTTCATAGATATATTCTGAAGCGACGTGTAGGTAGGGCAAAAGGTGGTTGATCCCGTTATCAAGATTGCACCGCGCTTCCCAGGTTGATGCCTATCCATTGAAACATTTGTCTCATTATAGGCTTGCATCCTGGTACAGTATGACCACTGCATTTAGTGAATTCCAATTAAACTTAAGGAATTCTTGAATAATCCAAGGAGCGGGATATTTCATTTCCGGAAAAACCGAGCAGCGAATGTTGGAAAATAAGAGAGCAGAAGACCAAGAAGTTATTAATACTATAAAACATGGGGTGTTCTGCAGCACGAGCTTATCGAGTGTTGTTAGCATTACTCAACGTACTAATACCGTCAATGCTTGCTCATGCTAAGCATCAAGTACGCGTCAAAGACCTACCAATCTTCTGGAAAAGTTCCTAATGCTCCTTGAAACGGTTTATCTCTAATGGCAAATACAGCCATTACTTAAATATTTTACTGTAAGGTGGATTCACAAAAGTGAGCACGTCACTTATTCGCACAGAACGTTCATGAACACATTTATTTCCAAAGTATGCCATTGTTTGTTAACATTACTAGGCGTATCGATCATTTCATGGATTATTATGCTGATAACATAAGGGTTCAAGTACACAGAAACTCAGGGTACAGTAGATTCATGAACACTGATGCCGTATTTACTAGCTCAGCATTCTTCAGGTAAAATAGCATTCGTCTTCGGCCATAGATACTGTAAACTACCGAACTGACAAAATCGTTTTCATGCAAAATGAAAGGGTTCGACCTTGAGACACTTGCCATGCTCATAAAGTATTGCAGCAAGCCGTGAATTAAAGATTAGTGGCAACAATGAACAATACAATATGATTGTTTGTTTGTTGTATCGGATTATATCAATTTGCTGTCATCTGGTCAGGTTATGTCGCTATCACCGCTGAAGATGGGAGCAGAGGTGTTCTGAAAGTTATGGTAGCAAGTACAGAACACACCAGAAATGGTGTCAGTCATTTCCATAAAACAGAAAATGTACGATTACACCGTTGCAAATGCTCATTTTTGAGAACAACTGTTTTTTAAAATATTCATAAATTGGTCATTCTATATCTCCTGCCAGATACTTTAAAATGTTGTCCAAACAATGCTCTCTCCGCTGATACAGAAGGTAATCTTAATTCATGTAATAGTAACAGCAATACGCAGTAATTAATAACATGTAATTTAATCCACAAAATGGACAGATAAAATAACAACAGTGCTTCACATGTTCCAGCAATCAATAGCATGACAATAGCCATTATTGTCAATAATAACAAGAATGACAGATTGTAATGTTGAACGACATTTAATGGAAGGTAACATTGTTGCTTTGGAAAACCTATGTGACGTCAACCCTTATCAAAAGCGCCGTCATTGTTACCATACAACAAAAACTTCATGAGATCAAATGAGCTGCCGCGCGTTTTTGAAAATCGCTAGGAGGGATTAGCTTACTCATTTACATGCAGAAACAACACCACCTGAAACAGCAAACCAAAGTCAGGCAAACGAAGTTTGCTGGAAAGCGATCTACACTTCGCAAAGCTATTACGGTTGAGCTGAGGAGGCTACAGTATTACAGTTGGCTTTGTTTGTGCAAAATCCAGAGGTAGGAAAGTACAGGCAAACAAAGCAGGGCGGAGAAATAGACCAATTGCTTTGACTTTAATCATTGCAACAGGTTAACAAAGACCTTCCATTCAAGTCAGCTGCCCTATTCTCAGTGAGCACAAATAAAGTAGCTCTGCGAACGAAAGGGACTAACAAGGCATGTATACGCCTTTCGCCTAAGCAAAACCCAGTCAGCTGCTTTTGTACATGATCGCATGAAGCTCACGTCAATCGTATGGGTACCTTCGACGTTTATACTTTGCAAGGCATTGCAGCGCTGCCTCAGTCAAGGCCTTTAAGCAACGCCTTATTGGGTACAGGTATTTCTTGCAGGTAGTCTGAGCTTACGATAATGTCACAGTAAATTAAGGGGCTGTGTTTTGTGCGCTGACTGTTGTAATTATTCTTAGAAAAGATTTATGTGCCATGTCAGCAGCTATAAAAACCAAATTGTTTCTAAACGCATGCCAAAGACAGTTTGCGAGTCTTTAGCGAGCGAAAGGACAATATCTCGGAACAACATAACCTGACCAGCACGCAACCACGAAATGTCTGTCTTTCGGTTTCAGGAAACAGAAAACTGTTAATAGATCTGCACCGTGCAGGCTCCGACAAGAGGTGGCCTTATGTTGAGCATAGCAAATGCTTCGGAAAAGGACCCACTGCGCAAGGGTTCAATGAACGGCGGCGCAACAGAAACGAAGGGAAAACACTTCTTCGTTTGAATTAGCGAATTTGAGAGATCAGAATGAGTTCTAGTAGTTATGACCCGGTGAATCAAAGAATCAGTTGCTTGCTAAATGACCCATACAAATCGTTTTGACGGAACAGTACTATGAGGTCGCAAATGGCACATACTTCACCGCAAGCAGGCCAGCCACATCAGTAAGCAAAATGGCACAATCAGTAAGCGAACATCGGGGTGTGCAATCGCCAAATGTTTAGAATAAGACGAAAATTTTAATATTTTTGTCTGTCAACTTTGCTAGCCATGCGATGTCATTGCAAACAGTACTTTCAACAAATCGGTAATAACAGAACTACTTAATTGTCGTGGAATTGAATGAATGTTCTGATATTTTAGTGAAGGACGGTTCAGTGCTACTCAGGTGTGAGTTATTAAAGCAGCACGATCACTAGGCATATTAAGCAACTTTGCTTGTTAAACTTTCACGGATTATGCCAAACATGAAGCTGCACATTGAACAACCACTCCGTACTTGTTATTCTCCCAATATAAGGACATTCACAGTCAAACGATTATAAGGATAAAGATCCACGGGGTAAGCAATCATAACAATTATTTTGAAAACAAAATACCCATTCACTTCAAGTCCACAATGACATTAAGCAGATGTCATTACCAGGATCGCAAATTACGAAAAAAATGCGCGAAAGTACCGAGTATCCTGGAAGCTCTATACCAATCATTATGGCTACATTAACCAATAAGAGCAAAAAAATCAAAAACATTGCCTTTCCGACAAGCTGATGACGCAACCAGATATTTCGAAAAGCTCGGGATATACGTACTGCACACGCTGTATTCTGTTAAATGCTAATAGCTGCTCACACATCGCTGGTCGGCACTTGCGTTCGCTAAATTACGGACCCCGATTACAAGCAAATCAGCACAAGGCTTGCAAGATCCAGGCGCACAAAATCTATGTTATTTCCAACTTGTTTGCTCGAGTGGAAATCAATCAACAGCCCAGGGCTGCACGAAGTTAACCACAAGAAACATATGCGGTGAAATAATCTGCACGGTAATTCAGGTTCACTCTGAACGCTGCTTTGATCAGTATCGTTACTTGCACTAGAAACGTTAATTGACTATGCTTGTTACGTAGAAACAGCGCGTAGAAAAAAGGTTACAAAAACACCGGCTCAGCGGGCAACCGCGCACACTTGCAACAGCCAAACGAAGCGCAAGTGTTTGAGTAAGAGGAAGGTTCAGCGTTATTGTCCATATTTGGCTCAGCAAGTTCCTCGTAAACTTCAAAGTTGCAAAATAAGCGCGAAAGGAAGCATTCAACAAGTTAGCCATAGTAATCAACAGAATAGGGACCTTATGGTTGCGCCTTCGTGAATTACTCTTTTTCGTAATGCATATACAGGGGGTGAACATTGAAGGAACTAAATTGCTTCAATGAAAAAAGCCATACATTCAACATTATAGCCATAGTAATCAAAAGGAGCAAGACCCCCAGTTCCAAAGGACTGAAGACGCTGTCTGCGAAACTTTGCGTTTCAAAAAAATGATGAGGTTTGCTGAGGGAATATGAGCGAAAGCCGGCTCTCCTCCCCGACAGTGATGCGATCATTTAGATATAGCATCCCGCTTTTCAGACTCCCCAGAGCAAAGCCCGATTAGCGCCTACCAAAGTGGAGTAATCACACCGCGGCGGAGGGTTCATCGCAATGATAGCACAGTTTGTAAATCAGCAACATCGTAAACAACAAAGAACTTGCTGCGTCATTGGATTCTCATTAGTTGTGTGAAACAGCTTCATTCTTGTTCAAAGATTTTAACCGCCACTTTAAGCTTGCAGTGACACGGTATGTATCCCCCTTTGTCTTTAGGCTAGCCGAAAAAGTTCTATTGGTCCTGAACCGTACAAACGCAGCTAGCGGAGCACAGTGCCTCCTTCGTCAGCGCAAATGGTCCTATCGAAAATATACCGTACCAGTACGAATATGAGAAACTTCCTGTTGGCAATTCTACTGTCGCAAAAGCTCAGTTCAAACTCCCAAAATCGAACAAGAAAAGCCCGACTGCTCCACGCGGCCGCTAAGTTCCCAATAACACGCAACATTGAACGTGGGACGCAAAAGACTGTTACGGCAGTTGCGGAGATTCCTTGTATCCCATCGTGAGCACATGAAGCGGAAAAGCGTAAGGTCTCCATTGAGAAATAGAATTCCCTTTTATTATTAATAATCCAGTGAGATAATTCTCAGATCGTCGGCTAAAGAAGAGACTAAGCGATTATCAAATGCATCGGCTAATATGAAAAAGTCATTCCATAGAGTTGTGCGCTGCTGTAAAGAGAATACAATAATACCGCCGCTAAGAAACATATAATACTCAAGACACTTCTATTTCATCAAAGCATCACTATATTCCGAGCTACAGACACTTACAGACATCCATTACGAGTTTCGTGTTTCACTTCTGGACAATGAGTTTATCGTATTGACTTTTTATCCTTTGTGACGTAATCCTTAACGTGACAATGGTCATGTTAGTCAGTGCCTTGCCTTCTCCAAGACAAAACAGATGCGTGAAGGCTTAACCTAATACATACATGTATGAGTCTTCCATTGAAGCAATTTAGTTCCTTCAATGTTCACCCCCTGTATGTGCATTACGAAAAAGAATTGTTCACAAATGCGCGGCCGTAAGCAACGCATTAGTTTCGGAGCTATCATATTGTATTAGCACGTGTATTCCTGCTTTCCCTGGTAACTGCGCTTGTAACTGAAGGAACTGATGAATACCTGAATATAATAAAATTGCACTTCTTTATAACTAAACAACGCCGAGTGACGAATACTTAGGAGAGAATGCCAACGGTCAGAAGCACGAGAAGATTTACTAATACTTTAAGTTTCAACGGGCGGAGAATTTTGTAACAGCGAGCACAGGTTCAACCGAATCGAAGGAAAAACTGGATTGCTAAGTTCAAAGGAAAATTTTGAAATCTAAGAAGTCAGAATACGAAAGGCGTACGCATAGATTATAACTCAGTGAAAGCCAATTGAAGTAGGTAAATTAACCTCGTGGCAACAAAATGGCTGCGACTTATAAGAATAGCTCGTGATAATGATCGTTACGACCCAAAAGTTTTCTTTCCGTGCTCCAAAATGACGTGTCCCACTGAACTGCTAAATAAAAGAAGCAGCCCTAATGTAAACTGCATAACCACAATGACACACCTGGCGGAACTTGTTATCACTATTACCGCATTATCTATCATCATAAATGGTAAGTATCCTTGTTCAATCCTTCAGTAACGACATTTTAAAAAATTATGTTGCAACGGATTTAGCAAAATAGAATTGCAGTCCAGCATTCGTCCTTTTTGTAAGGGGAGTTTTCAGCTGCTTCATTTTCCTATTAAGTAACAATGGAAGAAACGGTACTGATTTTACCCGGTAGCCATTACAATGAGCAAATAATCCACGTACATTTCACCGGAAGGTATTGTCCGTACTAACAGACGCCCTTTAAAATAAATTACAAGTCGCAAGTACGTACCAGCTTTCCGTGGCGCATTTGTAATATGTACTGCAGCCTGCTAGCATACCCCCGCAGTGCAAACACTAATAATGTGATCGGATTTACATGTAGTCCGGACACTCAAAATACTGAACTTTTACTAAATCAACGTTAAAAATTTACTTGTCCTTTCCTTTAAAGTTCATCTATGGTGAGCAACAGGGTTTCACTTTGCTCACGGGGCCATATATTCCCCAGTGGCATACCGTCGTATGTACCGATGGACAAGTCGAAAGAAAGCTGATGGGCAGTTTGAGGAAACGATTCGCGCTTATTGAACAAATTGACCAAGTGAAGCTACAAGGATGGATTAGCAGGAACTGGATTGAAAGTACAACTGCGAAGTGCAATCATAGTGGAAAGCGTATGCCCACGTTGCAGAACGCGCTTTGCTACAGGCTAGGCAAGCTTGCGATGTATTCCATAACGCGGCAATGAAAGCCCAACCAAATTACAAAAATCCGTTTCTAAGCGAACAGGAAGCGCAACACATACGGTTCTGCTCCATTCCGCGAGATTGCTTCATCAGGCAACCGCTAGTGGACGCTGAGTCCAATCTGCCAAATCCAACTAATTGATTAAAGAACATTCGTCCATACTTAGAAGCTGTTCCGCTTTTTCACTTCAACAATATGCCAGTTAGTAGCAAAATGGGCAAACGCTGCCTCCGTGAATTTGTAGGAAAAACGAGTTCGTGAATTTGAAGTTGCATCGGAGGAACTAGTGGTAACGCGGGAAACGATTGAATCAGTGAGAAAGTTCAAAATGGTTATTCATTATACTGATGGCGATGGAGCTGCGAGGGCTCCATGTAAGCCACTGAAGTAAAATTAAGAAACTGTTGCATAAAGACGATTGAACTTTAATTTGATAAATGCATTGCCGCAACAGCTACTTTCAACCACATATCAACGCCCATGACAAATAAGTAAACGGGAGATACTTTTGTGTTGTGTCGCTGCCTTGGTCGGTCGGTTGGGACGCTCGCTCTTCTGCATGACTGACTGGGCGGCCAACAGATCGCTTGATGGGTCAGGATCGACCTGATAGTTGATGCCGCCTACCCGGTTGGTCGAGCGGAGGAGCTTGCAGGACCATCGACCGTACTGGGCAGTTGACATTACCTTTAGCACTGATGATGGACGAAGTTCCGTACGAAAGCTCTGCTAATAATAATAAAAAATGTTCTTACAAAGGAACGGGACTTAACCGTCTTATGCAACATGGAACGGGAGATACTATTGAAACTCCTAGGGAAGAGAAAGAAAGCCAGAAAAGGTGAGAGAGTTTAAAAGCTTCGCATACTCCGAGTGACTACGGAGTTCCTCTGTCCTGCAGTGTGCTGATACACCGCAGTCCGTATCACTTTTAAAACGGTTGAATTACTCGTGGGCGCAACGGATTGACCAAGTAGTAGCTCCAAACAGAACCCCAACCGGTGGACAGTGGGTGGTTCGTTACCAAACGACGACCAGAGCTTTCAAAGCAGTTGTCCGGGATAAACAAGCCCTCCTACCACGGAACAAGGTCGTCTGTTAAAACTCTGGTCCTTCTGTATGTTCAGGTGATGGGCTTTTGCAAATTTTGCATTAAGTGCCCGAGATTTTGTTTTAAGCTGCTACTACAGACCCAACGCGTTGCACCAACGAGTAACTCGGCAATTTTAAAATGTAGTACGAAAGCCGGGATGTCCTTTAATGGAGTACACATCTTCATGGCGTTGCGTTTCCATGGATTCTTCCCGCTGTTTTAGTACGTTGACGGATCTATAAGTAAACTGACACGGTCTCCCTACCAACGGATGGATCATATTGGTTATAAGAAGACACGGTCAGAAAACGACGTACGGCTACGTTATTCGATTGCCATAAATATTGCAATCGAGTAACATATCCGCAGTTACTTGTAGCAGAAAAAATCAGCAGCAGAAACCACTTAACATCAGTATAAGCTTTACCGTTTGCAACCGAACACTTATTACTGAGAAGGTGTTCTGCAGTAGAGCTACAAAATGAACTTTACCATTCACGCACGGTTACAATTGGCTAACAAAGCCGGAATGGGTCATTCGGTGCTAACGCCTGCGAAAACTGTTCAGCGGAAAATTACAATAAGAACAAAGGAAAACAATACTTTCACAGACGTGTCTTCACGACGGTTAATAACCATGAAAAGCCTCTCGCAACTGAAAGCGACATTCAAAACTTTTCTAGGTTAAGAAGGTTCGCTGATTAGAATTTTGCCTTTATCGGCGTCCTTGAGCAACTGGACTCACTCGAGCCCCCCCCCCAAAGCCTTCCTACTGGAAATCCATGCCAACATGTCGAACAATTTTGAAGGGATTATTTGATACGAAACAATTTCACGTTGCACTGCTGACTACTAAATGTCATTCACGAAAGTAGGCATAAGCTAAAGCGAATAGGCAGGTTCTGTTCAATTTTTCGCGGAGCCAAAGAGGTCTTGTCTCAGTAGCCTCACCTGTGGCGGCAAGTCAGCTGTGAAGAACGCGAGATTATGCACAACTTAGATGCACATACCAAAGGGGAAGTTGGGACAAGCAAGTGCATGTTACAACTAGGACAAAGCCCGCGAAAAGTTGTTCTTTGTTATATGGACACAAAGATTCTTCTTCACATCAGTGTGCCTAATTTGCCCGGCGTCGAAATTCATTGATTAGTGGGAAAGCATATGAGGTCACATTAGCCAATAAGTGGACGCTAATAGAAACTGACATGCCACCAGTCAGGTGTCATGCCGCCGGAATTGCCGGTTAAGACATTAATTCTGCTTTTCCGCCACGAATAATCTTCTCAACAGTACATCAAGGATGAATGCAGTTTCAAATGCTCCTCCTAGCGAAATCGGCCTTAATGCTGACAGTTCATCGCATGCTAATTCCACAAACCGGCATTCCACAAATGGCCATGCGCTGTGCGAGGTAACTGCAGTGTGAATGCACAGACAGCGCCGCTCGTGTGACGCTTTTGTGACTACTTTTAAGATCATCTAAACCGACAGGTATGCAGCGCGGGAACTGTAATGCCTGATGAAACGACACGCCGGCTTTCACTGCTTAATCTTGGCTGCCGCAATTGGCTGTAGGGCAATGAACTATCCTAAAAGCATCATTGTGCTATTGACAAAACTTGAATATCAATGTGTATGAATGGAAACAGAAGATTCCTGAACTGCCTGTAGGCGACGACTGATGTTACCCTAAAAATGTTGCCCTGACGCGTGCACCAATTTCACCACAACACTCAAATTGCACGACGACGAGAATATTTTCCTGCCTACAATTATTAACGTTTCAAACGTAAAGAAATGCCACGATGGGGAATACAATGCCATAAAATTATTAAAATAAACATCTGTCTAATATTTATAGATCTTGCATTCAGCATGACATTAGAGGGTCAATTTTCAGCAGCATTCCATTAGTACTTCATAATTGAACATGAACGAGACCTAGCAAGCAGGATTGAATAACGAATTATGCAAATAAAATGCAATTTTCACTGCCCAGGTGCAAGATCTTCCACACCTGGACGCAAAATCCATAAAATGCGATTACGAATAATTCAATTTCCACTGTCTAAAGCTGTTCCCAACATTTCAATTTTTGCAATTGAAGTGAGAACGCTTACATGTTCGGTGGAGACTTCTCTACTTAATCAGTAGTTCTTATTTCCAGGCACCCCCACACGAGGGAACATGCCAGCTTATTATGTTGTAAAAGATGACGGAAAGGACGAGCTGTCCAGCCACTTGCTTAAGCAAGCACAAGTTACGCTGCTGTCCATGGTAGCTACGAGAACGTTGAAGGATTCCAGCAGTGAGGAACGGAAGAAATTCTCCATTTGCGCGTACGAAACGAAATCGGCAGTGGATTACGCCGCCTGCCTACTACCTTACCTAAAGCAAAGGGAAAAACGTGTACGCTATGCCGCAATGCAACGTCGCGACATGAAAAGGCCCGTCACCCATCTTAGATGGGTTTCCGGATTCAAGGTACACGTTCCACAAATATTCTTACACAACGGCTTCTGTAAAACTCTTATTTCACGGTTTTAAATGTTTCTGCTCCAGTTCTTCGGCAGGATGGCCAAATTCCACGTTTTATTACAACGTTGCCTCGCCGCTACCTTAATACGTTGAAAGGTTCGGCAGACAACTCTCAACGTACTTGAGAATCCAATTGGCTTGAGCTTCTTCAGCCTACCTTTTTTGCCAATTAATACACAGGACAGTAGCCAGCACGCATCAAAAGGGAGTTATCATTCTCAACTACAACAACAATTGAAGTAGCCTTCCATGAGAACAGTTGTCGACTCCAGCGTGCAACGTTCAACTGGTTTCAAAATTACGACCCTTGTTATAAATTTCACTTCGGTGGTACGCTAACGTACAATTACTAAATCCGCTTTTAGAAACATTAGTATTTAATAATAGTTCAAGTTATGTAGAAAATTGGATGTCCTGTAACGGGCCTTCATTGTGGCACGATGGACTTGAGTACGGCTTATGCCCGTTTGGAAGTCAGAAGTGTTGTCCGAAAATATACTGACAACAACGCCCCACCAGCGAATGGATGGGCAATTACTAGGAAAATTTGCAGTACACTGTGAAACTTTCGTAGTATTCGGAATTATTCTATTCCGTCTTCAGCGAATGGTAACGCAATAGAACATTATCGCACTCAAAGCCGCACTCAAGTCCAGCATGCCAATAATTCAAATTAGCAATAATTAATACAAAAGATCCATGAAGAACTACAAAGAAAATAATTAATAATAGTTGACAGGACAAGATAATCTCTCAAGCTGCCATGGTTCAACGGCTGAGCAAGGGAGATTTTAAAGTCACAAGCGTCCGCTTTAAACTTACTTGAACATCATAAAACGATGAGGGTGAACAACTGTCACGCTCTTTCAGTATATCGCCTCGCCTCTCTGAGGTGCGGTCGTTCCACCGGAGACGGTGCGAAGGACTGTGCTTCGGGCATGCGATAGGACAACTGAGCGCAGTGTTTGAGTAGCGGGGCAAGAGCGATACCCCAATGTGATCTTCGGGTCTATGGTACTGCTGCTTTGACGGGACAGGACGACCACTCCAGCGAAGAATACAAGAAGTGGAATGGCAACCTGTGACGCAGCAAGACAACCATTCAAGCTGGCTTGGTTCATCGGACGAGACCGTGAGAGAAGGGAAGTCTTTAAAACTAATACTAATAAAATTAATATTAAATTAATATTAAGTTTAATATTAAACCTTTATTGGCTCCTTTTCATTAGTTTTCACGGATTTTTATCCCGTTTTTGAGTAAAAATGCTTTATTTCTCGTTTAATAAAGCAAACGTAGCTTTCGAACCTAACCCGGTCTGTCATCAGCGTATAATGATCACTGACGAGGCAGTCTTTGGATCAGCGCACTCTTCCGCCACGACCAACCAGGCTAGCGACATCAGCTGTCAGGTCTAACCCGACCCCTCAAGGGTCTGTCACCTGCCTAGTCAGTCAGGAAAAGGAGCGCGCGTCCCATCCGACCGTCGTCGATAGCGACCGAACGATTTTCTTGTTCGGTCGCTATCGAGGACGGTCGAAGGGGATGCGCGCTCTTTTGCCTGACTTACTAGGCAGGTGACAGACCCTTGAGGGGTCGGGTTAGACCTGACAGCTGATGTCGCTAGCCAGGTTGGTCGTGGCGGAAGAGTGCGCTGATCCAAAGACTGCCTCGTCAGTGATCATTATACGCTGATGACGGACCGGGTTAGGTTCGAAAGCTACGTTTGCTTTATTAAACGAGAAATAAAGCATTTTTACTCAAAAACGGGATAAAAATCCGTGAAAACTAATGAAAAGGAACTATGAAAAAATCCCGCTACAAACATTGAAGCTTATTAAACCTTTACTGGCATTACTTAAATAATACTTTAATAATCTGAATAAAAAAGTAACAGCACAATGGAATAATAATTCGACCATGCTAACGGTAGCCCTAGCAGCCTTCAATAACCGTTCGTACTGAAAAAGTTTCGTACTCCACATTGGTGACATGCGCTTTGCACAAGACATCTTTACGTATTTCATTTTTAGTACTTGGTCCACCGACGAAACTATTTGCTGGTCTAGTGAAGTTGGTAGTTCCTCAGCTGCCTTTCTGTCACCGCTACAATTCCACTACTTTGATCTCACAGGTTAGACAGTGTGCTTCGTAGATAACTTCCATAAGCGTGCACCAGCATCATTTCCTTCTTGGATATTTTTTTTGGAAACCTGCCATTGTGACTACACTTTTACTACCACCTTCCATACAAACCGAACTTGCTCGCTGTGAGCGTTTCAACTATGTATCCGTTGGAACGGACATAGCCGCTATGGTAAACAGATGTTCGACAAACTTGCTCTTCTGTCGCGTTTGGTCATACGATAAGTTTGCCGTAACTATCAGGAAGGGTAAATGCTACCTTTCACGTCGAACATAGTCCATGCTGATGGTCACCTTATTAGACTAACCTAATAGGTTAAGTTAGTAAAGTGACCGTCATCATGCGCAATGTCCGACGTGAGAGGTACCACATACCCTTCCTGAAGTTTCGGAAGGCTTATCGCATGACAAACACGACAGAAGAGCAACTTTGCCCAACGTCTGTTTACAATAGCGGCTATGACGGTTCCAACGGATGCACCATTGAACTGCTCACAGCTAGCAAGTTCGGATTGCGTCGAAGGTGCTAGCAAAAGTAAAATCCCAATGGCAGACTTACACGAAATGTCCAAGAGGAAACTGACGCTGGTGCACACTTATGAAAGTTCTCCACGAAGCACACACTGTCTAACCTGTCAGATCAAAAGTAGTGGAATTGCTGCAACGTCAGAAAGGCCAGCTGAGAAACTACCAAGTTCACTAATCGAGAAAGTAGTTTCGTTGGACCTAATACCAAAAATGAAATACGCAAAGATGTCTTGTGCAAAACGCATGTCGCCAAAGTGGAACACGAAAAGTTTTCAATATGAACAGTTATTGAGACCAAGCTGACCAGTTAGTACGGGCACCGTCCGACGTGACAATAAGCAAATTATTCTTCATGAAAGCGATACGAATAATATTAACAGTTTTACTACAGGACAAAAGGGTCATATACATGGGTTGCTCAAATGTTCCCAGAAAGCGTTGCGGTTTCGACGTGGTGCAACTGACAGTCTATAGGGAAGGATTGCAGACGTGGCATTACCGCCTTCGGAAATGTTAAGAACCAAATACTGAGAGATAATTTTGAAGTTCTTGCCAGCAAAGATTATCTAGCTCTCTACGAGAACGTTTTAGACAACCCGTGTACAACTAAGAATGCAGTATGGGTTTCACGTTGGTCGCTCTGTGGAATTATCCCGCTAAAAACGAAGATAAGTTGCAAAAGTCTTGGACTGTAATAAATAAATAATTGTAACATTTGAGTGCATTCATCAAGGGAACATAATAAATTAACCATATTCTACTTCGCTAGTAGTTTGGACGGCATTAAACGCTCTGTCTACTTCACAGGTCAAAAGACAACAGAACATGCATCCTCATCGATATTGAAAATGGGTCCCTTTGCAACGGATCGTAGTAACATTATTCAAATTTTAAAGGGCTGAAAGGCCCGTTAGTTTTTTCATTCACTTTGTCCGTAGCACTGTAAAAACGAATCTAATCAATGAACAATTAGCTAGTCAACAATGTTACAAAACAAAGCGTTACAAATGAACGTACAAACAGGCTCCATGCTTGAGCATGGACATAATTTCTTACTGCAAAGGTCACCTTGCAGGAGATAACGTCAGACCATATTGTCTAGGCACGTTGAAGGGCAAAAGCCTGCGCAGACTGATAACAACAGTGTCACAACGCTTACGCCAACAATTATTTCAATTCATCTGACCAATGCCTTTTGTTTATGACTACAGTCATTAACAAATGGCCGAACTGCGCGTTTACGATTAGGTACAACGGCTTTTCATAAAACCTGAACTAACGCAACTGTCCTAAATATGCTGTAACCGTGTCTCCCAAGAAAGCTGAGCATACAAATTACTATAACGATGCTACAGAAAAGCAATTAGCCGAATCTTCATTTTCCTTAACACTGGCAAAAAGCTCGATTATTAAGACCACGTAGAACGCTATGTTTTAGTTTTGCTCCGAAGCGCTGATAGTAAGCAACAGCAGGGTCGAGTTCCTCCTAGCGTAGTTACTGGCAAAGCCTACAAAGCGTATGCAAATGTTCAACCTTCCGCTCAGGTGCAACGTGAACACGTTCACTTGTAAGATGAAAACCACGTGGCTTACTTTCTGCCCTGTTAACGTTCAAGGAAAACGGCAAGGGCCCACGCCAGCAGCAGGGACTCGCCGTAAGGTATTAATAATTCAACGAAATTTACGAGGGAAAGCAAGGGAAGTCTATACCACTGTGGAGAGCCTCTTTTACCCATTTATCAAATAGAGTTCGAGAATACGGAGACGATTACTGTCGTCGAGAAGTAGTCACGTTCATTCTAGAACGACGTTAGCGTAGACTCGAAACCTTTATGAATGGGCCTAATTGACTATCTGCTGATTTTATCCATCAAACCATCTGTCACATAATAATCGGATTGCCTAGTTGATACCGCCCTTCCATTTCGAGGGATAAAGAGGTATTTCAAATTCAGTCTAGCAGGAGGGAGCACAACCATAGAAGCGCCACAAAATTTCGCAAAGGGAATAATTCCTAGGGCAATATATTCGCCAATATATTTCCTGAATATGAATTAGTGCGGTTGGAATATTCTGCTTCTGAGCTTCTGGAAGAAAAGAAGATTCCAGGTGTGGCATCATGCTTATCCGATTTATTTGCAGATCAGAGCTCGTTATCGCCGGTCCACGCTCAAGGAGGTCCAAGAAAGGTATTCAAACGCAATGGACAGAAGAGCTGTCAATACGTACGTGCAGAAAAGTCAAGCCAATTCGCTGACGTCTGTGCTGGCGAACTACGCCATTGATAGGAAAGTCTACGGCAACACTTCGCCAACGAACAACTACCTCCTTAATCGAGCGCTCAGCGACAAGCTAGGAACACCCAGCAACTTTGGAGCCCAGAGCAGGCGAGATCATATTAAAAGTATCGCGAGAGCTCTGCTAAGGTCGAAAAGCAAGCCCAACGAGGAGGACGAAACTTATGGATGGAAATACTTTCACAAGGCGATTGAAAAGGCTACCAAACTGATTGAAGTGTCCGCAAAGTTGAAGCAACCGATCAAAATTCCAATGTGGTATTATGAAGTAATGAAAACTGCAAGAACGCTGGTATCAAAGTCGATGAATTCCGACCGTCGGAACGCGTTTCGCTTTCTGTCGCCTGAATTCTTCTCCATTTACGCGGATCAGGACAATTTGAACGCAATTCTTTCCCCGGACGTCTTCAGCCTCCACGACGGAAATGGGCCAAACAATCTGCTATCGCTGCCAAAGTTGCTTCGTCACTTTAAACAAAATGACGCCGAAGCAATAATGGAAATGATTTTGGAATTTAGCGGCGCGGGGGAAATTCTCATGCGCGGAGACCCTGTCATGTACCAGAAGTCGACGAACCTTTTGGAAACGGTCGAGCTGAATTCGGAACCGGTTGGACGGTACCTGCTTGAAAAGGAAAACGACAAAGCGAAAATCGAGTACGCAAATGCAGCTTTCAGAAAGTTTGAAAAATCCCTGTCTCCCCGGCAAAAGGAAGAAATTGAGAAAAAGGGCTACTCGTACTTGGATGAACGGCAAATGAACTTTGTCTACGGCAAGAACAATCCGTTCAACGTCACCAAGGTACCCTTCGACAAGGAAACCTTTCTTAGCTTATCACCTGAGCAAAGAGACATGGCATTGATCAGACATGTGAAAAGTATCGCTGCTAAGAGAAATGACTATTCAAGAACAAAACGAGCCGTTGTTCTCAGTCCTCAGGTGCTGCAAAATTTAAATCTCAACCCGAGGCTGTTGTCCCAAGCGATTGTTCTTAGTCCCCTTGTGCTCTCCACACTTGTACTTTCGCCGGCGGTGCTCGGACCGTTGATTTTATCCCCACTCGTCTTGACGCCACTGGTTCTGGGTCCGCGAGTACTTTCGCCGTTCGTTTTAAGCCCATCAGTTCTGTTTCCTGTAATCTTGTCCCCATTGGTACTTCACCCTATGATCCTTTCGCCTTTGGTACTTGATCCTGTTGTTCTGTCCCCGCTCGTACTCAGTCCACTTATACTGAGTCCAAGCGTTGCAAGTCCATTCATTCTGAGCCCGCTGGTTCTTAGCCCCTTCATTCGTTCACCAGGCACGCTAGAAGCGCTAGTTTTGAGTCCAAGAGTTCTGTCACCTTTGGTGAAGTCCAAAGTTTCCAGATTTGCAATTGTACTATCTCCTTCCGTACTGTCGAGAAAGAAGAGGGAGAGCATTGACGACTGCGGAACAACAGTCCCAGCAAACGCTTCACTATTTAGTTCAGCCAAGTTCACCTAGCTTAAAGGGTTTTAATAAAGCAAACATTACGCGCTTCCGTCCGCCCTGCTGCCTACTGATTTGCTTGCCTCAAAGGAGCGAGAAGCGGTACCGCAATTTGTTTGACTTTTGATAATTACGGATGTGCAGGATGTTACGCCAAGCGTGCAGACGCTTAACCATGGTAGATCCTGTAGTAGGCTACAAAAGATTCATAACAGAGGGTCAGTCTTACTCTGGATTAAGGATGGGTGAAGTTAGGGAAATTCATGCGAAGGAAGGGTTTGTTTGGACAGGAAAGCTCAACAATTTGCTCCGCTATCCTGAGCTTACGAGGCGAACGTAAAGCCGAGCTGTTTCGTAATGCAACGGAGTTGGTTTCTGCGAAAAGCATTCCTGGAAACAGAGCAACCGCTCCGGAAAAGGGAACAGCCGAACGCGGTTCAATAGATCAAACGAAACGCCAAAACTTCGTAAGCAGCTACCTTTCTTCCCCGAATCGCTTAACTAGTGGAAGAAAGCTGCTGAAGGGGTTTAATGAAACCTCATCATTCCGCTACGTTAAGTGTCCTCAGTAACAATCACGAAACGTAAATCTTAACCGGTTATCTGTCAAACCGATCTAACGACCGAAACATTCTGGGCTCAGCAACGAGCTAGCTACTGCCGGAACATCACAGCGAAAGCTAATGCACAGTGTGACCTCCGAAGTTACCGTATGACAATTAAAACGACATAACTTCCACAGTCTTTGTTCTTTCTTACAGATTTTAGAACACCTTTGCAGAAGGGACAAGTTTAGTTACCAGGAAAAAATTCATGGACTAAAGTATCGTATCTTTGGATACCAACAGTTTCAGCGACAGCTGGACGAGAGCAACGAGAATTACTCTGTTGCTCTGCGATGAGAAGACTGATGAATATGCTGAGCGAGCGTGATTAGGCACCAATCCAGACAACTTGGGTTAGATCTCACTGCTTTATTCCGCAAGATTCGCTGTATTTATAGTACAATGTGACGATAGTATATGGTCAGAAGACAGGATGTCTTTTAACGGGAGCATGGATCTTCATGTTGTACTTTTTCACGGATTTTGTTCCGTTGCTTTCTGTACGTGATGGATCTGTAAGTAAACTGACACGGTCTCCCTACCAAAGGATGAATGAGAGTAATTATAGGAAGAGCACGGTCAGAGCACAACGTACGGTTTCTCGGATATTTCGGAACACTCGAGTTCCTCTTGCTCGCTGAAGACGGAACTCGAACGTTCCGAAATATCCGAGAAACCGTACGCTGTGTTCTGACCGTGCTCTTCCTATAACTACTCTCATCCATCCGTTAGTAGGGAGACCGTGTCAGTTTACTTACAGATCCATCACGTACAGAAAGCAACGGGACAAAATCCGTGAAAAAGTACAACATGATAGTATTGGTGCAACAATACATGTCGATCGATATGATGGATGAGGGTTAACAGATCTATTTAATCTGACAGCTGGGCAGACCTCTTTTATATCATGACCTGTTACGCTCCAAAACAAGGTCAAAAAGCAACCGTATTCTCACGATCTGTCGTGAGACCGTAGGCGTCCTAAAGGCAAGGAAATAACATAAAACACTTACGTCTTGGAACCTTTGGCCTCAGTTCATTATTCGAGCCTTTTTGGCATGGACCGGCATAGGCGTTTGCATACATCCACACTGGCATTAAAGGCATGCCTGCGTGATTGTCTTTTAAGAGTCGTCAAGAAGTGGCTCTTCTTGGAATACATATGTTCAATGACGAAACCACGTCGTAAAAAATTAGGAGCGAGGTCAGGACTCTTCGATGAACATTCGACCTTCCAATGTATAATAGGGAAACGTTTTCGTTATAACAATTCCTGCGCAGGCGTTGCGTAATGGGCCAGAGTACCGCCACGCCTGAGCGCAAGGCTCCGCTCTTTTGCAGAACGTGTAACTTTTTCCCCTACCACCGACAGATGGGCATTGTCCAACAATAAATAGGGCAACGAGTGTCCTCCAGACCAGATTCACGTAATAACTGTGATACCACAAGCATTCTCATCTCATTCCTTCATCTGCAACATACTCCTGTTGAACTATTAGAAAGTGCCATGGCCGACGTAGGCGGTTTACGTGACTATTGAAGTTGAACGTTGCTTCGTCGCACAGGAAAACTCGCCCAACGCCCAAATTCCCATTTTTGGTCACTTGCGTTAGTGTTTTACAATTCTTCACTGCTGTCGTAATCGTCTTCCAGCAGATGGTCGCTAGGGAGTGAAACCATCTTCCGCAAGATGCTTCGCGAACCTAGAGGGAAAGTTCATTAGAGGGAAAGACGACGAGCTAATCTACCTTCGTGGGATTCACCGACGGTGACAGTTCTTTTGTACTCCTCAGAGACATCGCAGGGAGGCCGCAATAACTTGCGTTCCTGGGTAAATGAAAAAGTCGCTAATACAAAGTAAATACATTAACATGTTATGCACATACCACGGTAATCGACGACAAAAATTATTACAGCATTACTATCAATAGTGACTGCAAAATGAAATCGACGCAATGCTTTCCCTCTATCCCAGTTGAAAAGAAGACCCTTGAGGTACAGTAAACGTACGGGAATGCAGGACCGTTGAGAACGAGGCTCGCTTATCGATGGAAAAAGGAACGCTTCGTTTTCAAAATTGCCTCAACGCCTACGACTTGCAATTTTGCTAAGCAGGAACTAAAATTGGCACGTGGAATGTGCTGTGTCTCGACTCGCCAAACGCTTTACTTCACAAAGTGCGCAAACGGTTAACAACAACAAACAGTAAAAAAGACAAGCAGGTACTTTCTGTATAAAGCTAGCACTTCAGAATGGCTTCACAGTTTCAAAAATTTTCGTTTGCTTCCGCCAAACAGCTGAACACGCAGGCGTCTTGTTTCCCCGTGCAAGCTGTCCTGGACAAAGTCGCAGATTACGCGTCTTCGGTTCGACCGGCAATATTTTAATTAATTTCCAGGTTTCGCCGGACTCCAGATTGCTCTATCGACATGCTATTGCTATTTGCCTGGCTTATCTTAGCGCTTTTCAATCGAAATTAACCAGCAACAATTGGGACGAAACCATGAGCGGTCGACGGTGAGCGCCCAAACCTGCGCATCGCTTGCTTTCTGCATTGTTTGGTTTTCGACGGATATCATTGGGAAACCGCTTGCATGCATCCCACGTTTCAATAATCGCTGTTGCTGTCACGGTGGTCGACAGAACGGTCGCTGCTTCAAGCTGTGCTTCTCGGGGCAATATTTTTGCAGTGCCTGCTTCTTCCCTTTGACAGATGGGCTCGGCAACCTTCCATAAGGTCGGTCGATCGTGCGGCGGATACCGTTGACCATTATTTTGGATTCAGATGGACGCATTATGTGTGCAGATGATGTCGCCGGAGATTGGACTACCCGTCAAGGGGCAAAAATATTTTCGAACGTTCGTACCCGCCTCGTTCACCGGTAATGCGTCGACTTTGCAACGCTGGCCAAAACATCCTACGTTTAGGCACCGAACTGATCGAATGGCTGATTTCCAATTTGCTAGACGTTGACCAAGGTAGTCTTGTCTTTTCGTGCATTCCCTGCTCGCCTGACATTCGCTTCCCAATAAAGCCGAAGCGCTGCACCTGGCCAACCAGCTGTGCATTTTTGGATACGTATTCCCGGTTTTCGAAGCGACCGCACCAATTAAGGAGGATAACTGCCTGTTTCGTCTTCAGGTGAGCATGGGGAGAGTAGGAATGACCATTGACAATTTGTTCCATAGATTCCTTATTTCTGGCCGTCGCATAATCTTCAGCCGGACAACGTTGAATATGGTATGCTGTGATTCGTCTTGCATTCCCTGCTGGTTCCTTCTAGCAGCTTATCCTTTCCTAGCAATTTTCCTGAGTAAGAGACTGCTGAGAAATGAGGAGAAGCATGGACTTGTCGAACACGAAGCGGTTTGCCATTGGCCGTCGCTTTTTGCGGACTTCGTTGTAGTTAATCGATGCTTAGGAATCTTACCAAAGATTGCGCGAGCTGCTCGGCCACATGTGGGACTTCATCCAATCTCAGGCAGAGATGCAATTGAAGTAATTCAATAACTGCGGAAGCACCTCAATCCGTTGTCCTTTTCCAGAATGTTTAAAGAAAAGAAAAAGGCGGATAAAGTTGTTTTCGATAGCCAGGAGAAAGCGTACTGGAGAATACATCGTCCGCCGGTAAGAATACGTTTTGCTTGGCCGTTCGGGTAAAGTTGTCCGCTTAGCCCGGAACAGCTTCCTGCATTGAGGAGCGCTACGGGAAGCAGGAAAAGAAAGTGAAAAAGAAAGGCTCGAAGGATTACCAGCGTGAGGTAGATAGAGCTTGCAAAGGATATTTCCAGTTTACTCAATTTTTGATGTCTTTGGAGATTGAACGATTGAAGCAAATCTTGAAGATCAAACCGTGGCTCAAGTCTGCGAAGTCGCTCGAAACGTAAGCGATTGTAACCTGAGAATCAGTTTGGATTTCCGCCATTACAGTTTGGTGTCCTGGTGCGATCAGTTCGCCAACTACGACCCAATGTTGTCGCCGCCGCGCGATCCTGCCAACCCATGGGTCGTGGATGATCCTATGCTTTGGCAGTTGAACGCCGACAAGTATGTGCCAAGCTTCGTCGCCCGCTCAGCTTGTCACGATCGTACTCGTTCTCAGCGTTGAAGTTCCCACGGAAAAGCGTGTACTCCGTTGGGGCTTCTCCATTCAGGAGCTTATAAAGGACCCGATAGGTCGTCAAGTGCTCGAATCGTTTTTGGAATCGGAGTTCTCCCAGGAGAACATTAAATTTTGGCAGGCAGTCCAGGATCTCAAGTATAGTCCTTCGTCGGAGGTTAGCCGGAAGGTGGAAGCTATATACAAGTAGGAAACATTCGCTGTTTTGAGCGTGTCATCTTTACTCCCGTTTCGCTTTTCAAGCGAGTTTCTAGTGTCCGGAGCGCCCTGTCAGGTGAACGTTGATTCGCAAACGTTGGAAAGCGTCAACAAGTCGATGCACGAAGAGTCTATTCCACTTCGCTACTGCTTCTCGCAAGCGGAGGAGCATATTTTCATTCTTATGAGCAAGGATTCATACCCCAGATTTGCTCGGTCCGAAATATACAGAAATATGTTGGCCGCTGCCCAGCAGCAGGGCTCCAAGAAGCTCGGCTGGAGGTAACGTAACCTTTACTTTTTCCAAGTCAAACCTATCTTTGCCAGCCGCTTATTTATCGTTTTCATTGTTGAACAGAATGCTGTTTGCATGTCGGATTAGCACGCTGGTGCTACGGTATGCAAATTGTTGTACTTTTGATTCAATTTTGGACTGTTGGTCGGCTTCGGTAGCACCTCGTGGTTCATTACCGTTCCCCGTCCGCTTCTCAATTATTAATAGCAGTTTGAGCAACAATTGGGGATAGGTAGGTGTGACAAAAGAAAAGCCACTTAGTAATAGTGGTAATTAAATATTTGGGTCTTGTACGGTCTGTGCCCAGGAAGTGACTGCGCTAAATGTTTCCCTTATTGTTTCAGAACGGAAAAGCCTAAGCCAAGCGTATGCAGGGTGCTCCTACTTGCCTTTTGAAGTCATTATGCAAAATTGCATGGAGGTGTATTGAACAAGTGTCATTTTCTATGCCTTTGCGTGCTTGCTTTCCTGTGAAAGAAAACTGGAATGCAAGCAGATGTAGATAAATTGGTAAACCCCGCTTGTTACCCTACTGCTCAATAGGACGTGTAGAACACGTATGATCGGTTGCTAACTTTGTAGCACCCAAGTTTCTCTTTCTGTACAGGCCAAGTTAGATACGTAGTTGCCAAGTTCAGATGGCCACTTATTGGTTTGACGCGAAACAAGCAGCCTTTGCTATTGATGATTCTGTACTGCCCATTCCTCTTGAATGCTTATGTGCAGTCAAGTATATTTCTAAATGCCTGCGTACGCTTGCTAGTTCAGTGTTCGCAGTTGGGTCGAGTGATGTATTTTCTGAATGAAGTGTGTAATTTTAGCAGTTTTCTTTTTAACCATGGCCCGCTGAAGAAGGGACAACCAGCGAGAACAAGTCCGCAAAGTTTCTACAAGAACAAGGAGGAAGGAAGCATGGGCCGACTGTTGACAGCCGATTTCCAAACAACGACTAAAAGGGCGATGTATTCCTGTTAGCGCGTTTCCAATGGCTTATGTGTCTTTCCTTTGCTTTTGCTTAGAACGGACACGAACGATCTGCCGGTAATAGTCCAGTCAAAATCTTCTCCAACATTCCTTGTCGCCAGTGGACCGAGTGATACGGTCGAGCCGTCGTCGTCTGTCGACTTGGATCTTTCGGCAAAGTAACGTAACAACGCTTTGACACGTCCGCCGAATGGTGGTCCATTGTTATAATCGGTTTATGATTGGCAGACGCCTAACCGAGATGAACAGCGACGACGCATTTTCTCGTTCACTTGCATGCCAACTTGTTGTTCATTTCTTATTCTCAATGGCCCATTTGCTCTTGTCGCGTCTCTTCGTAGCTTCGGTAATGCGTTCTTCCGTCTTGCCTGTGAGCATACCTAAAGTTTATTGTTTCCTGTTACCACAAACTGTCACCCATTGCGCGCGGAGTCTCTCAACGTTGCCACCCTCTCTTTGTCGAATATATACACCTTTATCTTCCTTTTATGTAATCATTGGCGAACATCCTCGTCAGATGAGTACCGAAGCACTTTTGCGGACACCAGTGCAGCGGGAGGCATTTTTCTTGTGCTGCTAATTCTTCTTTCCTTACATCAACTGCACCACGTCGCGGTAAGAGCATTAGTAGTTTCGCCAATTTGCAGTTGAAATAATTTCTGTTTATTTATTGGTCAATGTTTAAATGTTGAAAAAATTTTTTCTCGCATCAACTGCTCTGTTGTTGGGTTGGGGCGCTATGTGTTTAACTGGTCGATCGTTCGTTCAAGCCTGGCTCGTTAAGCTGCCCGCGGGATGAGTGCGCCTTTTGAGCAAATAGGTCAGAGTCAAATGCAGGAAATCAAAATTATGGGATAGTCAATGTGATCATGTCTTGTGTTCTATTTCTACTTTCTGCATTCCCATTTAACCGTTTACTAACTATGGACGATATAAGTTTTTTAGGGTATCCATTTTTTGACAGCTTCTCTGTTATGTATTGTAGTTCCGGTTGTATGAACTCATGGACGCCTACTTTCTCCGCTCTGTCAACCATCCCTTTGATCACACTGCGAAAAACCGAGTGCGGGTGGTGGGACGAAAAGTCTAGATATCTTTCTGACTGGGTCGCCTTTCTGTAAGCTGTTGTTTGAACCCATTCATCATGCCTTATGACCAAAGTGTCCAAAAATGGAAGTGTTCTATTAGATTCCTTTTCCATAGTGAAGCTGATTTGTCCGGGAAACAAGCTGTTAATATATTCCAAGAATTGATCTTCCTTGCCGTTTGTGATGACAACGAATATGTCGTCTACGTGACGCTTGAAATACCTTGGTTTGATTGTAATGTCAACCCCAGAAAAAGCTATTTCTTCAAGGTTCTCCATAAACACCTCAGCTATGACAGGAGATAAACTGCTACCCATTGGGGCTCCGTTCTGTTGTTGGAAGTATTTTCCTTGGAAATGAAAGTATTATAGTTAGCCTCCAACATGCAGAAAGAGGTTAACCGTAAGATGTGGTGTGGGTTTAACGTTGTTCTGTTTTTTAGGTTTTCGTCATTGTCTAACAATTGCTCGAGACGTAAAGTGTATTCCACTGGGATGCTCGTGAACAAATCTTTCATATCATAACTAACCAGAATGTCTGAACTGGAAACGTGTAAACTCTTTAGTTCACGGCAAAATGCCTTGCTGTTCATTACGTGCGTCTCTCTACGCCCAGTTAGCGGACGGATTATGTTCTTGAGATTATTTGTTTTTTAACAAATAATAATAAATGAGTACTCTGTTTCATCCGCTGAACACGGGTCGTCTGGTATGTATGCATTTAGACTTTGTTCAAATCCGGGGTAGTCCGTAAATAAATTACATAATACATAAAATAGAGTGAAATGCATAATTAAGTTATACGGTCTTCAATAAGCACAAACAAAAGTTTACCGGAGGTTTACTCGATTAATAGATCACTGCTACGTTACTACAATATCCAGCTGAAGCCGCTTTAAAGCTGTTCGCAGTTGATACCGTAACCAGCGTTCTGTACTTCCAAATTGAGTAATGAAATCTTCATGAGGCGCTGAAGTCACTGCAGAGCTAATTTTAAATGGAAAAATCAAACACTATATAGCTAAGGGAAAGTTGACTAGAAAATTAAAAAACCTAAAATAAATCTGCCAATCTGAAACAGCAAAATTAACCTTGCAATGGAAAGAAGAATAGGAAAATTTTTAAAATGAAGTAGACGTGAAACGGTTCAAGTAAGGAAGAGTTCAGCTTGGTAAATAATAGTGTATGACTGCAGGCTTACACGAAGAGGGGAAAAGGAAGAAATTGCCAGGTGATTGCCACCAAACATCTGATAACGACGCAACTTACAATGTTCCATTGAAAACAGAACTTTACCCTTACGACAGAGATATCTAAGAGATTTACCTCAAAGATGGACTCTATAAAGATGGAGTAATAGCGAATTGTTATTGAGGGCTTTAAGCAGATGACAATTTTGTGACTCTCCTCACATTTCTTTCTTCCGTTCATTCCGTTTGTTCTGAAGAAACCACTATCTCCTAAGCTTGACAGTGCGGCTGAGATAGCAAGAGAGTTACAGATATAAAAGAAAGCGGCATTACTGTATTTATAAAGCTCGCTCTGGGAGGTGACAAAGCGCAAAACTTTGCGTGTTTGCTGATGCGTTCTTTTGCTCATTCACTTCAGGTTACCTTTTCTTTCAAAAGCATATTACAGCGACTTTTAAAGCTTCGGTAATAAGCATCGAAAGATTACGGCCGGCGAAGTCTGGACAGAGAAATGGAGTCTTTTCTCGTTAACGCACGCCGCTCAGAACCCCGCACGTTTATTAATATTAATAGTCACCGGTTTCGGCCACTTAACGCAGGTGCTGTCATGGTAGCTAACTGGAAATGATGGATTCATTGCTCCATGGCCCACATTAGCATGAAAACGTGATATTAATAAATTATGTCAGCGAATTTGTTCACTTCTCGCAAGTTCCATCGTGCTATCCCACCATCGGGAAGACTGAGTGGAAGGCGACGACGAAAAAGACACACGAAGCGTAGTAGCTGCACTTTTCCCCAACCCTTCACTGACCCATAAATTTTCACAACTCTTTTAGAACACATAGCCCCCTGAGCCTTTCCATCGCCCCCTTTGGGAATCACTGCTTTAAAGACTAGTCACCCAACTTCCACGGTTTCTCAAATAGCCGGCGGTGTCAGAATAAAAGCGACGCGACCAAACTTGCCGCTGCAAACACCATTTATCTCATGCATGCACGTACCCAAGAAAGCCCTGGAAGTAAGGGGACGAAGCGTTTAGACCTTGCGAACTAATAAGCAATGCTAATATTTTATTTCATCCTTTCCTGCTTTTACGTTACTTCGATCTGTGAGAGCTATTATGCCTATGCCTAGATTTCCTCTTTCCCTTCTTCCGTCGCGAAAAAACGCGCTCTACCCATGTGCTGTGTTTTCTCGACCCCTTCTTATGCCTATGCTTATGGTGGTCGATGTGTATTGGGCTGTGCCTTCTCCATTTGTGAGGACGCTTAGGTGGCTTCATATCTTCGGTGAGCATTTCCGGAATTGAGCCGGTCTGCTTTGCAACTTCGAGCAGAAAGAGAAATAAGCAGAATTCATTCTCGTCTACCAAGTTCACCTGTCGCCTGCAGGACAATCTCCACGCACGCTCCAGCATAGCCTTGGAGATGTTGCCGCGCTCGATGTGCGGCATCACTTGCTTTACGTCCAACTTATCCTGACTTGGGCTTAGCCGTTTAAATACTTCCCTCCATCGGCATCGCGACGCCGTCTCGGCGACCTGCTGCCAAGTGAATAAACTTGTTTGAGGCTTTGGAGGCTTCGGTTCGGGTTGGTACATGTACAGCTGAAAACGACCTTTAGACAGCAGCCATTCTCTGCCATCCGGTTGACTCACCGACATGCAGCTGGAGAGTATGTCGAGAAATCGATGGACGTCGTTCTTTAAGAAATCCTCCAGAAGGTTCAGCGCCGACGGAGTGTACAGCGGCTTGCCTGATTGGAACCTCCGGCAAAGGCAGTGGGTCATTGAGCGCGAAGTGGGCAGATCCGAAGGATTGACATAGTACTTTTTCACTATCAGTGGGTAAATAATTTTGTCAAGTCGCTTTTTCAAAGATGGCCTTTTAAGTATGTTTAGGCGGAAGAGTAACTTGAGGTGCTGGCTTTCCTTTGCAGCCAGTGCGGTCGCCCTAATCTGCAAACGTTGAGTGACGTCTGCAAACGTTGGCGCAAAGTGGCACCCACCCGAGAGGCGTGACGCGTTACTTCGTCCAGGCGGCGGATGTGAACTGTAAAAGTTAAGTAACGTAAGTGTCTATACAGTAGACGCATGTCTCGCTCCAGTATTTCGTAGTTAACCGGATTCCGCATCGGTTTGGTCCAAAAGGAGCCCACGTATATGTGGGGCACTTCATTGGCCGGATATATTCGTGCCAGTGATGTCAGTATATTATTGAAGGCGTGATTGAGTTCGCCGGCGTTGCACGAATCCACCTTGTTTATAATATGCTGCAAAATGATCCCGTCTGTGGGTTTAAAAATTTCAAAATGCCTACCGTAAGTTTCGATTGGAAGGGTTGGAATTTCGACATTATCTTGGCCAGTTGCTCGCTGACGAACGGTTTTCTTGCGTCGTACAGGAGCCAAACGGAATCCGCCCTTGAAGCGAAATAGCAAATAACGCTCTCATAATCATAATCTCGTTGCGGTTCGCTTTTCGGCAAAATGCCTGGCGAGTCGACCAGCGTAACGTGTCGTAGCAGCATTGATGGCATGAGCACCACGAAGCAGCGTTTCAACGTTGCATAATCGAAGCATTGTAAACCTGAACTTGAGAAAATAAACGTTGGCACGCAAGCGAACGCTACTACCTTGATATGGAAACTGCTCGTCGTTAATCATAGATGCAACGGAAAACTGACGATGCTCTTCGCCGTACATTAGTATGGAAAAAGCGTCCGTCGTTGGACCCTCGCCAATCCTCGCACCAGCATAGTCAGTTTTCAATAGATGCCGAAGCATTGTCGTTTTGCCTACCGAGTAGTCGCCAACAAGGAGAACGCATGGAGGGCAGCTGAATTCGCTCTCTATTAATGCTTGCTCGCCGAGCAAACGTTCCGGCAACAGTTGCTCCGATGGTAGCACCTTGCTAACGTAGAAGAGACGCAATGCCGCCGAAAAGGAGAGAACTGTTCCGGTTCCGGTGTTCTTTCCATCCGCCGCCTTTTTTGCCAATATCCCGTGGCCACGCATGAATGCGATGGACCGTCCCTGTGGACGAAGGCATTCACTCTGAACCTTTCTTAATCGATGGATTAACTGAACAATGTACAAACAGGGATATATTTCTTCCCCAACTGCTCATGTGCTTTAAATTGTTGAACTTTAAAACAGTTCTTGCGCTTCCACCTTGTAAACTGTTCATACATTAGCTCTGCCACGGCAGACGGGAGGGTAAAGTATTTGAACGTAAGGAGGGATTGAACCTTTTCAATTGCTAACTGCCATGATCATATCTACCCTCATATTTGCCGTTTCGTAGGAAGTCTCTTCGCTTAACGTCGCTGTCAAACATGTCTGCCACGTTGAAAATGACGCTCAAATTCTATCTACCAATTTGCGTGCACTGAAAGCGGTAGCGATTATCTTGCAGTCGATCTGGTGTCAACGTCCTCGAACTTCTTGGTACTATCAGATGTTTACTGCCATTGTTTGCTTTACAAAGATTCATAACTACATTGTACTACGCAGTGAATACTGAACCGGATGTCCGTGTACGCAAAAAAGAATAGGCATTAAAGAAAAACTAGAATTTTTATGGGGGCCTCCCCACGATGAGCAAAGTGTGAATATTCGGCAGGCTCTCAGCTTATCATCAAGAACAGTACAACCGACCCTTCGTAATGCGTCCAAAGCGTAGCACTACTTCAACCTTGCCAAACAGACCTATGGCCACATTCATTGAAAAGCATGCGCACAGATAAAGAGAGGCAGAGCGAAAGAGACAGAGAGCTGCTACGTCATATCAATGCAAGGCAAAGCACAGTTATTCCATAAGTATCAAAATACTTCATTCTATTATAGCGTTTCCAAATTAGTAATCTTAAATAACGATATTGAAGCACGTTACGTTTTGTTTTCTCAATTGCATTATTAATAGCTTTAAATCATGTCTGATCATCTGTCGTCCCAAAAAGCAGGTGCCAAATGGCCTACAGGTGAACGGGAAGGGTCGATTATTATGTTTTAGAAAATAGCAAAAGTACAGGATCACTTAACAACCTCTCCTTAAAATCTACCACTACGAGCAATGAGGTCACACTTCAGGTGGACATGATTCGCTGCGCAGTAAAAAGGAATCAAATGCTGTTGCAACTCTTACTGAAAAGAAAAGCGACCAACACCAGCTCGCATGGTCCACGAACGTACGACGCATGCTCGTCATCACAGGGAACTGAAAACAGAGTTAACGTGACATGAGCTACATGCGTTGGCACGTTAGGAGCTATGCTTCCAAAGAAAAGAAGGAACCAAGTGGCCAAGGTCTCTGCTACGGTCGGTATCCTTCTCAATTGACCGCACTGTCTTGGAGGAATCACGGATCGTCGCAGAAACGTTTTCTCGGGTCGCAAATTAAATGCACCTGACCCATCCGACATAATCCCTCCCACTGAATAGTGACAAAAGCGTTAGGGTCGGGAAAATGCGACACAACCCGATTATTATGATTCATTGGTGCATCACGGCTACTTGAACCGTCGATGTGACCGCGATACATCGTGCATGCGACGAGGTCCTCACTCGTCTGCGTGTGAGGAAGGAGTACGTTGATCCGAAACCATTTACGACAAATTCTCTTCTCATCAATGCAATCAGCCATTAGTCTGCATCTCCTATGACGTACAAGTTTACTTCAGCAAAATCCTCCTGTTGCTTAAAACAGTTTGCACCAACGATTACAGTTTCAAGGTGCGAAAATAAGAAGCTGTGGAATGTGAAAACAGGACTAATAGCTGAGGGTTCCGCGCAAGTGGCTGGACAATTTCTTGGATCCCTGTTTGTTCAACGCTATGTGACAGTGCACGCAAGGTCGCAAGTAACATTGACACCAAAATGCGAAATGAAGCCACCTCATTTTGCATTTACATTTGTCAATAACAGTTGCATGCATCAGTGCTGCTTAGCATTGAACAGCGACAAGCAGGGCTCAACATTACGGAAATACTTTAGATTCCAACGTACAGCGGAATCTCTATAAGTTGACCAATCAATGGCGGTAAGAAATTGGTCAATTTATAGAGGTGGTCAACATACAGCTTACCCCCTTGAATTCAGTCGTAAACACGATATAACTCCTTCCAAGCGCTTTGCTGAAGAAGGAATGTACTAATCTATGTGGAGAAACATTACGAAAGTGAAAGAACAAAAACTGAATTAGTATTAAGACAATGAAAATAAAATAGTGGTAAGAGAGCACTACAATCAGTGCATTTTATGGCCCGATCGTTGCACTTGTAAAGACAGAGTCTATCGTTGTCTGCTTTGCTTTCATGATGCAGACATAAGTGGTGAAAGCAAAGTCAGCGTTAACGATTGCATTAAACATATCAGGGCATTTTTCAGCAGCAAATAACTTCAGCTGATGTAGTGAATGGCGAACTTCGTCGGCTGTTAGTGTCTTTTCGATTTCCGTATACCTATCGCTTTCCACTTCTAAATCATCAGCCGACTCACGCATTTCCCGCACGTCGTATAGTACTGCTTGAAAAATAGATTCAACACCAGGTTCATTACAAGTCACCAATTCATCATCGAAGTCGACTCCTGGGAATATTCCTATATTGGGTGTACTATCCGACGAGGCCATAATGACTTTCTCGACTTCTAACAAATACAGCTTTTTGGAAGCACTTCGTTATTGTTTCTGGCTGTACTTTGTTCCACGCGAAACTGATGCAGAGAACAGAATGCAGAGCGTTAACTAATCCAACAAGTGCAGATGCGTCAGCAACCAGGTTAGTCCTTTGAGTTTTGGAAACGATTCAGTCCAATAGCTATGCCCGGTAGTGCATCCTTAAACGCTTTGATGACGCCTTGCTGCTGCATGCGCAAGCAAACTTCACCTTGTAATATTCAAGGCATTCTGCTGGTCAACTTAAAGAGGTCAAAACATTTAGTATTTAATAGCCAGTGTCTCAGCTATGGTGGTCAACGTACAACTTACGCATGTGGCCAACATACAGAGGTATCTCTCCTATGCTTCACAATGGCGGGCCAACAAACCAAAAAAGTGCGAACAACATGACAATGGCGGTCAACTTATAGAGGTGGTCAACTTTGGAGGTTCCACTGTATTTGGTCAACGAGCTTGTTAGTCAGGCAGGTACTACCGGTTGCCGGTGGGAACAAGTACTTTCAGAGAAACAACAGATTTAACTAAGACCACTCGTGATGTAAATCTTCTATTAGCCGCTTTACCTTACGCGATTACATAAGCAAGAAATGATTGCAAAGATCGTTTGTTGCGATTGACTGTGGACACAACGATGGCAAATGGCACTTAAACTGAATGCAAAGAACCTTTATCCGCGAAAAGCAATCGTAAAACTTAACAATAATCCGGATAAATAGGTTCTTTGACAGTACACGACAGCATCGACTTCGCGTAAACAGGCCAAGTTGCTACTACAGACCGCTTTCGCCTGGTTCTCTTGACCCGTTCGAGCGTAACAATGAAATAGTAAGGTTAACCGCTTCTCTGACAAAGTATGGGACCGTAAATTCGACGGCGGTACTGCTTTCTTGTGAGGCGATCACGTTGGTGCTTTCACCACCCGAAGGTTCGTTCGAAAATGGCAATAGGCCGCCTTGCGGAATCGGCAGGTCGAAAACCACTATGGTTGAAACGAGCATCATCGACAAACCATAAGTCAGGCATAACTAAAACGTGTGTATGAAAGACACTGCGAATCTGCAAAGCACCTTCCGCTTACCGTTGCTTCGAAACGCTTATACCAGTCTCGAGAGTCATAGGCACACAGATATACCAATGCTGGCAAAATATACCCAATCGCAGAGCCAGCAAGCGAGCCGCACAGGCCAAGAATGAATTCCACTACGAGTGCAACAATGAGCTAATGAGAGCGGTTTAATAATGGCACCTACCATTGGGAGACACAACGGCCAGTAGAGCGGACAAAAATACCAAGACAAAGGTTGTAGCACGCCAGCATGTCAGTGACGGCTTGGAATGCTTAGCGGCCAATGGTAGAACCATCGGCAGTGACAGAACATTCTGAAACGATGCAAAACTATTAAATAAGAAAACAAAGATATCTCTGAAGCGATTGCCTAAAAAAGACACGCCTAACTTACCAATTGCTCCAATGCTCCCAAAATAGCTAATCGACATGGGTACAGCATGAGCGGATAGCTGACGACCACCGACACAAGAAAAGCAAAGCGAATTAGCCAAGCAGATAGTCCGTTTTCAAGAGAAAGGAGAATATCGCCTTGCATGCGGTCCTGATAGGAGACGTAGCCGAAGAACGCCACCTAGAATGAATGAAAGCACTTACATCAAAGCGCATATTAGGATCGACATGTACGGAAAAGTATAGGCAACAGCAGACTACCAACGCCATCCTTACAGCGTCCAACATGGCGGAGCCGCGTCGCTGAACGTCGTCAACAACCACCGACAATTGAGGCTGCATTAAGAGGGCACCAGAAAAAATTGGCAACGCGAAAAGAACGCCTTCGGGACGCCACAGAGCCAACTGGAAAGGAAAACGAAACGAATGGCACTTTAAAGTTCGGAAACTTGAAAAGCAGGTTCACGCAAAGAGAATTTGCGAGAACGCTTACCGTAATACTGTCGGAAGTTCTTAAAGTTGGCAAAGCCGTGGCTGCAAGGTGCACCACAAGCAGCGTGTAGGCACCGAGGGCGATGAAGCTCAGCTGGCCGAGAAGATGCACAGTGGCGTGCAGACTCAACGGCAACGCAACGATAGTTGCGAACAGGAATACTGCTGCTACGTAGAAGAGGGAAATCTCATCTTCGGACACGGCGACCCAGCGATTGAAGAATAACAACAGCGACAAATTTCCTGCCACGTTTAAAAAGGCAACCATGCTGCCGAACAAAAAGCATGCGTTCAGGATTTCGATCATCAGGCAGCCGAAGGAGCCCAGGGTTGCGCGGGCGCAACCCTGGAAACCGAGACTCTTCGTTGTACTGCAGGAGGCCGCTACAAGCCGGCAGGCGACCTGCGTCAGGTGCGCGCAGAAAAGAAGCACCATGGTGCCCAAAAGAAAGCCACACTGAAATGCGCTGGCTGGTCAAAAGCATAAGCCGGTGAGCATGAGAACTGTCACCTTCGCAAAACAAAATGGCAAAGCCAAAATGCCAACGCCCACGGCGGAATTTGTTAAGTGAAGAACTAACATCCAACTGCCGTCAACAACCTCCATTAAGCCAACAGGAAATCTCGCGTACAGTAAGGGAGCACCGGCATACTCAAGGTAGCGCACAGCGTCTGTATTGTGGAACAATTTTCAGGTTACAAGCAAATGGAAACGCCCACGTCTTTCTGCAAACTTAGTAGAGCAGTAGCGGACTGCTCAAGAGCGCAGAGCACTCCTCGTGACAGCCTTCATTCACAATAATTTCTGAGCATTGTCCACAATCTGCTCGCCAAATGCGTTAGTGGTTGCTTGTTCACGTCAATATTCGCTGAGATTTTGGTTTTAGGCTTCATTGTGGCTTAATAATATTTCCAGCACATTTGCTTTGCTTACGTGCGATATGAGTGATGTATGATTTAAAAACCGATTGGAGGAAGTCGCGTCCAACAGTACGGCATCACCTGTAGCCCCGAAGTTTTACAAACGTTATGTGGATGACATTTTCGCGATCTTGGAAGCAGGTAGAGAAGAAGATTTTCTGCAGCATCTTAACTATAGCTTCCCTGGTGTCATCACATTAACGATGGAAAAAGCGGTAAGTAACCGACTCCCTTTCCTTGGCGCGTTAGTTTTAAGGGAAGGGAGAAGACTCCCAGCGAGAGTGTATCGAAAGCCGACACACTCGGACAGATACCTCCATTTTACCTCTCATCACCCTTTGTCGGTGAAGAAAGGTATTGCTGCGGGAATGATAGACCGTGCGATCACGATATGTGATCCTAAATATTTGACATCAGAAATCAATCACATCGTGATCACACTCCAACGGAATGGTTACCCCAAACCGTTGGTCGACTCTATCATCAGGAGGAGGTTACAGCAAAACAGAAATATTGGAGTAAACTCGGAAATAATAGAACCGATAATAATGATCCCGTATTATCATGGTATAGGCGAGCACACACAACAGCTAGGCCGCCTACACCACTTCCGAGTTTACTTCAAATCTTCACAGAATTTGCGGACCATTACAAGGAACGACAAGATCGAAGTTCCCTCCGAGGAAAGGCCCGGAGTCGTTTACGAAATTAAATGTAGTTGCCACGCCTCCTACATAGGGGAAACGGGCAGCACTTTATTTCACAGGTTCCATGAGCACCTGGCAGCGTTGACAGGTACAAGAACGCAGAACAAAGACTCAGTGGAATCCACACCCTACAACGAGGCCGATCACAAACACTTGATCCACGAAAGATTATGGATAACGCCAAGAAAGCCTCCGCGGTCGTGGAGCATTTCATTCCTCTCAATGCTCACTTGACCTGCGACCTAAAATAATATGTCGCGAGAGCCTATTCCACCTTAGGCAAATAAAGGAGGCCCTCTGCATTCGCAATAAAAAGTGCTTGAATCGTGATGGAGGAGTAGAGGTCAGTGAAGTATGGAATGCACTCATCAGTAAAAGCAAATGTTGCACCATACGACCTGACCCCGCTCCTCAGCCTATAAATACATGAACATCGGAATAAATGTCACCATAGCATTCGCTGAAGACTGAAGAAGAAGAGAGTTCAGAAAGCTACGAAAGATTATTGTTCTGAAACGTGTTCCTAATAATTGCCCATCCATTCGCTGGCAGAGCGTTGTTTTCGGAGAACTTTCAGACATATTCTCGACTTCCAACGGGATCAAGCCGTACGTTCCATCATGACATGATGTACGATTAATGGGAATGAAGTACTGAAACCTGATTATCACAATATGGCGGCCATATAACAGAAAGATCCGCTTCTTAGTAACATTGAGATAGTTTGACTCAAGGAATGTTGGTTCCGCGTTAAGTCGAATGGAAAAATTAGTCCTCTGGAAAGAACGAAAACTGCCCACTGAGTCCGCTAGCAGGCGGTTCATTCGGAATGCACCGCGAAACTAATGCGCACCGGGAGCCGCAAGCTAGCGGCCATCGCTTTAGCGGTACGTGGGCTTTGAGCGGGGCTTCGCAGGTAGTTCACGATTCAATTCGTCCGTGGCTAAACCTGCAAAGCTGCGAAGCTTAAAATTTAGAGCTGCAGTTACGCTTGCAACTCCATTTCGCCTCTCAGCCTGCGCATTCGGCAGCACTTCGATCGCTTTGCCAGGAATAATTCGTCTTCCTCGTTTTGGCTTACTTGCAAATCAACAATACGTTACAGTATGGTTTAATTCGTGTCGCTACCTTTTAGTTTAACTTGCGCGTTAGCTGCTCGTAGTTGTGCGTTTCGGAAACTAGCAAGCTTAAAATGGACATGTACCCTTGCGAGGAGGACTTGAACAGAAGGTCGCCCGAGCTTTGGCCCGAGAAAGGTAAAGACAATTGATCCACTGCTCGGTTGCAGTTTTCGCTTTAGTTCCTGGCGTCTGCGACGTGGCGGATAAAGTCTTGAAGGTAAGCGAGCTCGTCCATCCCAAGGGGTCCTTTGCGTTGTTGGTGCCGGTTTGCATGGCGCCCAGCTATCTCTGTCCTTGTAAAAGTCGTTGTTTGCTCCTTTGCTCCGTATATTTGACGTTTCCGTTCGACGGTGTAAAGTCAGTTTAAGCGAGTGTAATAATTATTTTTTGTCAACTTAACTTGTCCTTAATCCAAAAGCACAGCCGAGCCGTTCAAAAAATGAAATGCAGCGTCTAGTTTTGTCTTGGCAAATGATCAAAGAGAAAGAGCTTCCATTATGGCAGTATCGATTTGTGATGTTGCATTACTTAACTTGGACCTAGCGTAAATTATCAGTGATTTTCGCCGTCCGCTATCACTTACGCTTGCATTCTTGACAAGTGGTGTTCATACTATCAATGCTTTGGGCTTGGCTCCCCTTCAGCGAGTAGTGGGGAAATTTGAATATGAACAATCGTTGAAGTCGTTAGTCACTTACATTGATTGGTAATATTTTTGCGCGAGCTTTGGGCTGAAATCTTTAGACGGTTAATGAGAAGCAAATTTGCGAAAGCATTCACCTGGAACCGGAGGACATCTCCTTCATGAATGGTGAGCAGCTGCAGCCAGGCATTTGTCTGCAAAACAAGTTGTAATTGTTGCGCTAGAGCTGGGAAAACTAACTCCCGATCAGGTGATGGAACAAATAAAGAAGATGCAACAGACGGCCTACAATCTCGGTCGTGTTGAACAGCAGGAACTGCGGCGCGGCTCGCTGCTGCGTGTATTGGAAGATATGGATGCACCTTCCAAATTGGCCTACGAGGAAATTTTAGGTAAAGTTTACGGGTAAGTTTGCATCTTTTTCTGCGCACGCAAAAAAGTATGCGACATGTAAACTTTTCTTTGGCATTTAACTCGACTTTAATTGGATCCGACAGCTTGCCGGGCTGCACGGGGCCAATGGTGTTCCCGTGATAATTGAACGCCTTCATTTTCAGCGAGGAGATGGATTCTTTCTTCGAAGAATCTGGCACGTACTATACCGACACGATGCCCGCCATCGAATAACGTACTCATTTGTTTTATCTTATTTTTTCGTTCTTTTCACCATGGAATGGTCATCGGGATACTTGCACATGCATTATTTTACGTAGCGCTTCTCATTCGTATAAGTCCCTTTCGGCCTAGTTTGGTACCATTACGACCAGTAAAGCTGAAGTGCTAATGTTCGCTGGACTTTTCATTGCGAATGCCGAAGCATTGCAGCGCCAATATCGTCGGATATTGTGCCGATAATCACCTGTTCCCGTCTTCTCGTTGTTAACGCGCACGCTTCGTGCGGTCTTTAAATCTGGCGAATGCAAGTACTTTTCCCCTTCTCTTGCGCAGTAAAGTATGCCGCGTAATATCAATCCGTCGTGCTAGCGCAGCCATTCATGCTTTGCATTCACTTATGCTCAGAGGACTGCAAAGAACAATACACCTCATTGTTCGTTGTTGTCTCTGTTATGTTTCGTTTGTTGCTATTGTTTGTTCGTGAAGTGGCGAAATATTTGTTCTAATGCCCTAGTTCAGTTATTCCATATTTAATATCATAAACCAACGGCTTCAATCCCGTTAAAACACTGAACAACTGCACGAAACTTTCAGTGATTATGGTTAGCCATAGTGTCGTCATCTTTCCAGGCTAGTTGATCATTCGAAAGCATCGTTTAGAAACTGGGAAGGCGTAATCCCCATCACAAATGTAATGAAGTCCTTTAGGGCGTACAGGATAGTTCCACGTCTGGAATCTACGGTATGTTTTCGCTTCGTGAAGGTTGAGTCGTGCTTAACTCAAAATTCAGTGTTATCCTCAGTGGGGCTTCTATTGGTCCGGCAACTGCCAAGCATTGCGTAGAACGCAGGTGAGCTTTCGCTGTTTCTTTTACCTTCCGTTCGTCGGGTGCAAATACTGGAACGTATGAATTTCCATATCCCGATGTGTATCTTAAATACTGGATTGTTTGTAGCGAGCGAGCCTAGTTTCATTGAGGTTCCCCCATGGACGTGGCCCGTTCGTTAAGCACGATATGCAATAGTTGCGTAATCAAATAAACACTTTGCCAGTCAGTGGACGAGCAGTTTATTAGGAAAACTAGATGCAGTATTAAACGTGCAATTTGATCGGAACTTTTGAAATTCACTCGTTCCATCGTCGGTGAGTATTATATGGGCACGGCGGTACCCGTTGACAATGGAATGAGTGAGTTTCGAAAGTTCCGATCAAATTGTACGTTTAGTATAGCATCTCGTCTTCCTAACAGACTGGATGTCCGCCCGCCGACGAAGTGTTCGTTTCATCGCAGTCTAATGGAGCATTGCGCTTAACGAACGGCCGCGTGAAAACACTTCAGTGGAATTTCCAACGCGTGAACGCTGGGAGTTTTTCCATTGAGTTCAATGAGAAGTGTTTTATGAATGTTACTCTTTAATTGAATTCTGTGTTAGGCAGGTCTGCGGTAGTACGTACAACGAAAGCGCGTGAACAATTCAAATCATTGGCCAGTGGCAGTGGTGAATCAGTTCGTTGGGAAAATGACTTTTCCCGTTAAAGTAAAATTCGCTCCTGATAAATTATCCGCGAACAGGCGGGATGTTTCTTGTGTGGCTGAAGGCCTGCCGAACATTGCGTTCAGTCAGCACAGACTGCGTCCTTTGAAAAAGGAACTTCTTAACGAAGCTATGCGTTGCGTAGAATCCAGCATCCGGTGTCCATTAAATTATCATTCTTCCAGTCTGCCCATTCGCTTTGCCAAAATTGTTCCTGTTATGTCCGGGAGGGTGGACGGGTCAGCGATAGAACCCAGAACCGGAGCGTTTATTGGGTACTAACGAGAGCACACACACACAACTCAGAACCCCACAGACCGACAGGACTCACCAGAACCGACGATGCTCAGGTTCTGATGGAAACGATAAGTAGTTATGTTTAAGAGGATGTCTTATATAACAGTTCCATTAAGGCGCTTCACTTGCAATGGCAGTGCTTACAAAAGCTGGTAAAACTTTGCTGCTTATTTCCCGGCCATTCTTGAGACTTTCATTGAAGGCTGGCCCGTCGCGAGTGGCACCAAAAGCTTTTGCTTCCGTTAATTCAAAGCGGGGACGAACGCTGGAAAAGCTGCGACGTTGTAAATTCCTTAACCCAATCCGTTCAGCTTTCGTCGATTCGCTGACGTTGCAAGAAGGCTCGTGTTTGGGCAACCCAAAAACGCGACAGCAATTTTCTCGCCCAACTGATCTCAGCAAAAGTTGTCGGCCGAGTGATGGCATTTTAAGTGCTCCGTAGTTTTTCCATTACGCCACTTGGCTCCGAATGGAGCATAGCTGTGCGAAACGGTGCATTGCCGATTTGGTGATTTTCCGGCGAGGTGTCATTTTCCTTCACAGCCTTTACTTGTTGGTTCTTCAACCGAAGCGTTGGCTGGGGAAAAGTGCAACTGAAAATAGCTACCTGAAATGAGATTTTTCCCAATGCTACGCATGATCGCTGCCACACATTCCGCTTTAGTGAGGGTCGACAAAACGAATAGAACATTGGCTATGACATGCCATGGCGTACGGTCACTTTCACGGTGGCAGCGCCCCGTCGGAGGGAGCTTGCCGCTTGCGACTTCGGCTCGAGCTTTCATAGTTTCACAGGAGCGACGCCACATGGAATCCAATAACGCTGCCGTTCTCTAAAGTTTTTGTTCTCTCCATTACCACCTTCCTCGCGAGACCCAGTGGCGCCTAATGTTGCGCAACCAATTAAGTTTATGAGTAATTCTGTAATACGATTCTTGAAGCGGCGGCTTAAATTGCCGCTGTTCAACGGGACCGAGATATCCATAGCCTCAGATGTGCATTCCCACCGGTGCATCGGTTTTCATCCTTCCAGCGGTTGACTCGTCGGCGAGGGGTGTCGTTGGGCCGCGAAAGGCGGCAGCTCGCTCCTCCGGGCCATCTGTTCACCTTTTAATAATCAGCTATGCCATTTCTTCCAATTCAAGTCGACCAAGCGCATCCGGCCTTAATGTGGCCAGTCGAAAGAAGTGTATTACCGGCCAAGCAAAGTTCGAATGCATTCGCTGCGCCATTGTCGCCTGCGTTTCCGGCTGCCAGTTTTGGCATCCCTTTGTCGCTCTCCTTGAAGAGTGGCGAGCGAGAAATCCAATAAGCGAACGCTAACGACGAACGCTTGTCGCCTTCTTAGCCGAATCCGCTTAACGATCATCCGACCATTATGTCGAATCATTCAACACAATTTTCTTGCCGCTTCAGTGCTTCGATCCTCCGAATTGACAACGGCGAGGAAACGGACGCGGGAATTTTTGAATGCAACGTTTTCTCAATGATAGTAACTCCGACGTGTACAAAAGGAAATAGTAATTATTCCCAACAGCTTTTCGCTTTGAGTTCGGATGCGATGGTTCGCAGGTCGCAGCGTTCCATTCTTCGGGCGGGTTTGCGCAGGATCGAACAAGCCAAACGGGATGGTGGAGCAGCACGCAATGAATCGCGCAATGGCATCAACGGTAGGCGTAAGGGTCATCGCCTCAGTTGCCCCATAGGGTGTCCTTCGGATTCCAGCAAAAGGCGCACGTTTCCATTCAGTAAGTGCGGAGCGCAAATTTTACGGCAGCTTCGAAGACGCGTCCTCCTTCCAATCAAGCTGCGCGCGAATTGGAAAGAAAGCACGAGACAATCGGACCAGTTGCGGCAATTCCGAATTTCAAGCAATGAACCGGTCGGAGGGCCGCGACGGTCCCAAACGTCCCATGCTACGTTGCAGCAATGGGAGCTAAGTAAAGTGGCTCCTTCTTGAACACGTGCGTTTCATTTTGCAAATGCCTATTTGTCTTGTGCTCGTACTTTAAGAACGACAGTGGTACCCTTTGAATAAACTTTGCTAAGCAAAGAGTGGGGGGCCTTCGGAACCAACGCGCTCCGTTGTCAACGTAACCTGCTGACGAATGGCAGGCGAAACAGCTTCGACGTATTTCAACATGTTGCGTTAGCGACGGAACGCATTAGTTCCTAAAGCCGCCCGCGGGGTTTACGCAACGGGAACCGCCGTCCTTAAGATGCGAAGACTCGCATACCCACTCTCAAGACCCGTGGTGAGTTGGAGAATCTCATTCCAACCGTTGTCCGAACCCGGCAAACAAGAGCTGAAGCTGCCTTTGTTGCCATGTGCGACCGATGATCCAAGTATTTAATACAATTCGAGCCGCGCTTAAGAAGCGTTGTCCATTTCAGCCCTATACCTTTTCTTAGAACCTGCGCATCCAATTGCCGGTGCCTTGGCGGGCCGACCATCATCCCAAGCGCAGCCAAACCTTTCATTCGGCGATCCCTCGGTGGCCAGGCGCGAGTCACTTTCCGGATGTGCCGAAACTTTTATTGCTTCTCCAGTGCATCCGTAATCCATTTGGAATTAGACCGCTTTTCCGCAACAGCCGCCGGTGGCGGAGGCTTGCATGCAAATTAAGCTTCGCGCAAACACGGAGCAACGTTGGGCCGATGATCGTGGTTCTTCTTCTATTGGCAGCTTATAAATGATCGTCTGGCGGGAAATTGGGGCTTCCGGCATTTTTGCGTGCCGTTTCGTTTCGACGCCGCTTTGCCATTAAGTTTCGCCGAACTTCGGGGCGAACCCTCCGAGACGCAAATGTCCGGTCGACATGGGACGGCGGTGAAAGGGAAGACGGAAGAAAGTTTAATCACTACTTGACGCATCCTCCTCGCTTAAGAAGTTGGACGTGCGCCTCCGTCCGGCGGCCTTAGCAGCAATTCGCTTTGATTCATCCTTCGCAAAACAACTGCTCGCGCTGCAAGGCGCAGGGTGCGCAACATAGGGGCAAACGACTTGGACGAAGTGGATGTGCCATCGGCGCAGTAGCTCGGAACAAGCCGGAGAGCAACCCAGTCGTGTGGACGGCGGAATGCGGATACGCAATTCGTCTTCGGGTGAACAGGTCGTACGATTTACTTGTCAGAGAAGGGCAATGCCGATCCATCGACGGGACAAAGGCGTGCTCAAAGTAAAAAAGGAGAACGATCATATTTTTCAGTCAAACGTAAAATTCCTTTGCTGGCCGACCACTGTTCGGGTTAGTGACCAATTGGGCGACGGCCGGCTCGTAGCTGTGTCCTCGGCGAAACCTCCGGCAGCACAGGCATATCATCAACGCCAGCAGCAGGGTGCAGACGACCGCGGCTGCAACGGCCGTGTAAAAGAGCTTCGTCTCCTCCATGAAGGGATGAAGCCTAGGCAATTGCGCATACAAAGAACTGCTGTGCAGCAGCGTCGCAGAGCTGGGCGATTCCTCGGTTTTGGGGAACCGCGCGCGCGAGGAGACCTTCAATTCCAACAGCCCTTGAAACGACGCAGGCAACTTCCACGGGCGACCCGCGCGAACCTTGCGTAAGGGTTACAGGAGCCGGCAATCCCTTTATCCTCCCCTTGATCGCGTCGCCACGCAGCAAATCATTATTCACCCTGATTTAGCAAATGAAACATCTATCGATCCGTACGGTTGCTAACTTAATTATCCAAATTGAATTTACTTCTGCCTTTCTTGATCGTGATCTACATGCATCGACTTAGGTATGGACATGCACAATGGAAGCGACAAGTCGGCTGGCATCTATTGATTGGCGACGGAAGCGAATTTGCAGGTAGAGGTGAGCAGTACCTTTTTTCTCATGGGGTACCGTGGCTGCTAATGCGCTTAAACTTTGCCGCTCACACTTACCGGCATTGAGCCGGTGGGTAACCCAACCTGTGGAAAGTTCGACCGTGCAGCCAGATCATACAATCCAAGCGCTGCAACGTTGTCCGCCTGTACACGAAAGCGGCAGGCATAAATCCAGTACTTCGCTGCACCTTGGCGTTCCTCTTACGCCCAACCAACGGTATACCGAATTTGGATATACAGCACCGCTGGCTTGCGTTCACCTTTTTTGCCTATTTCTTTTCGTCACGCTCAGGCGAATCGCTTGGTGTCAACTGGAGCGTGATCCGCTTATGAACATGCCAGCCTGTGCGCGCAGAAAAAGATCGAACACGTTCGCTTCGAACTATCAGCGTAGAGGTGGGAGCAAGTCCGCTAATTTTCGGCTCTAAAAAGTGTACCTCATTGCCAGCAATCGATCAAGCGAGCAACGTGCGCCCGCAAATGGGATTCCCTTAGGCCGCAACGGTTAGGGATGAGCGCCGTCGTCGAAGGAAATGGCAAGCAGCTTTGCCGCGACGGTACGGTAGCAAAGGCGCCAACAACAATTCCAAGTGAACGCCCCTGGCCTCGGAGGGCAACTGTGTCAAATTGCGAAAGCGCTTGTCTTCGGGAAAACGATCCCGAGATGGCGTCTGCGGCCCGAATGGGAAATCGGAGGAGCTGCCTTGAGTGAATACGTGACAATGTCAAATTTGACTGATCCTTCAAAACTCGATCTCCCTCTCTTTCTCTCTCTCTCCCGCGCCCTCCGGCCGAAATGGGATACGTTTCTTACAACAACTGCTTGAAGCAAGCAATAACTCCATTCGCCGCGGCGTTGAAAAATTTGCTGCTCGTCATGTTTGTCGAAACGTCCAAGAAGAAGTTTTAAAGAAATTTTAAAAAACTTTTAGGCAGAGGACCAACTGTTTTGCTCCGCTTTGTGAGGAAAGAGACCGGCGGAATTTGTTATCTTTTCTTTGATCGCCACTACGGGCACGGTTGGGCAAATCGTCGTAGCGGACCAAGGCGGAACGGTTGGAAAAGCCGAATCCGAATCCTGAGGTGCCTACTGGAAGGCAATATGCCCACTAACAACTGCCGTTTAGATAAGCACTTCGTCATGAACGATGTTCGCCAGTCGAACGACTGCGCTGCCGGTTGCTGCTCGTCGAAACCGGGCGATACAACTTCGAACTATGCGCCTCGCGTTTGCATGGAACTACGGAACAACGTGACCAAAAGTACGTTCTGCCAAATGGTCGAACAGCACTTCTGTCCTTCGAATTTCCAAAAGCCTGCCGGAAATCAATAGGAATCGACAAAAATGTCTTGATCTTGCACTGGGAGTGCCAAGCATTAAACGGACTGACAATTAAACGCGCACCGTCGATGCAAGGAGTCAGTAATGTTGCCAAGCTTACCGAATGAAGCCACGTCGCCAAAGCAGCTTATAATGACGGACCAACGGTACGGTGACCGTCGAAAAGTCGGATAAGAAGCACACGACACGGAGGCGAAGATCCCTGGGCAATCAGCACTGCCACCTGTCGAGATCCGCGTGAATAGCAATTGCTTTTCCCACCACCGGTCACGTGCCATTAAAGTGTCCAATCGGAGCATGGATCTGTCGAACGTTGCACAATTTAAGAGCGAAACGCGATTATTTATGAATCCCCGCGACTCCTCGATTTATAGAATCCCCGTGACGAATTTACGACTTCACAGAAGTTATATTATTTTATGAACTTATAGAATCTCCGCGATTCAGCGAAACGCAATTAGGCAGATTTCGTCGTAGGCGCCTTCAGCGGAAAACGTGCTCAAGCGGCGCGTCGCAACTTCATGTCGACCAGACAAGCCAGGCTGCCCAGCGCCCACACGCGGACGAACAGGCGACGCCCCTTGGCGGTACAAAGGAGGGCGATCGTTGCGGCCGACAAGAGCAACGCCGAAGGAAGGGTGTCCGCAAAGGAGACGCGCTTGCAAGCGATCGGCTCTTCGGCAAACGGCCTGCCGTCGGTGAGGAAGTTTCGAAAGGCTCTGGGGGCGGCAAAAAAATTAGCACGCAAATTTTGCATACATAATAGTACCTACCTATCTTTAATGGAAAAACGATCGTATAGCCACCGCTGGAGAGACTGCTCTTCGCGCGGCACCACGCTCATGGGTATGCGGTCCACGTGGGCGTGGACTTTGTAATAGGCCGGTCCGCAAAGCACGTCTGGTTGAGCTGCGCGTTAGGGCAAATCAAATTGCTTCAACTGACCATTTACCGTAAAGACCAGGGGCGAGCAGAGCCTGCTCGCCTTGCTGACCAGCGCGTTCGTAGACTATCGTGACGTCATAGACCGCGTCGAAAGTATCTCCGAGGGTGTCAACCGTCAAATGCATGCCGCGAAAGCGAGGCAGAAGGGTCTTTTCCGGAGGCGTCACGCCGGCTTCAATTGCTAATTGTCTACTTTTGGCAATATCCCTTGTTTTGGACGGGTGAAAGCGGGTTCCTTCGGGAAATAGCACGAGCGACGTCTGAAAGATTTAGGCAACAGCGTGACGAGCCTTTCGATCGAAGACGCAATAACAAAGCCGCGGGAACCATTCGGCGTTGCTCGAGGCCAACTGTGGCTAAGAAGAAAGTGTGCGCAGCGGAACCAAGGAACACGCAGCTTAATTAGATACCAAAAAAAGTTTTGTGCGTAAAACTATTCAGTTAACGAACTTGGCCGGCCAAACTAGCAACAGGCCATTTGCGGAAACGCGAGACTATTGATTTACCAAGGCGCTCCCCAAGGAGACCAACATCCCGGCCCGTCTCCTAAGGCTCGTTTCAAAACCATCAAAGTGCAAACGACGTCCACTAATGCAGGAGCGACGGTGGCTCGCAGAGCGGCAAAAAGCGTCCAGTTTCCAGCTGGGATTATCGACTTTGACAGTCCCTTAGCGACTGGACATTGGGCTCGGATGGGCAAAAGCGGAACCTTGACTTGGACGTGCAGGAACGGATATGACGGCCAATTACTCAAAAGTGCTGCCAAAATTAGGAACACAATCGATACTAAAGATGGGATGCGCGCTTGAAAGGCCAACGTTTGTTTCCAGCGAGAACCGCTGAACCGGAGAGGAAGAGGAAGTTAATTGAAGCACAAGCGCCATTGCCATTCGAGGAAGTAAGAAACGGCCGAGTAGTTCAAAGGCTGCAACCCTCCCAAGGAGATGACTTCAGCTTTGTTCCCTAAAACACTTGAAAATCACCGCAATAAATGCATTCGTTGGTATTCACCCAAGTAATGTTCAAAAACACGACGGTGGGGCGGTTGTAATTTGCATATGCAAACGAACTTACCAAAATCGCAACTTTGAATTACTGCTGTCACTTAGAAAAGCTTACGGCTCGCGTTTTGAAAAACGCCTACATGGTGAACAGTGCGATTTGTTCCAACGTTGACGGGCTCACTGGTGAGCGAACTTGTGGTGGGTCGAAAAGATCCCCCCGTGCGGGGCATGGCTCACGCCGCCGCTTTACGCAAAGGGGGTAAGGTCAGAAAGTGACACTGACAATTCATGCATTCCCTGAGCACGCTCAGTTACGTTACCGTTGGTAGAGAAACAAAAAATGTTAATAAATCAGAATTGCCTTGCATTCGGGAGCTTCCCTACATTGCGCGCGCAATTTCCTGGTTCCCGCAGCGCGCTTGGGCGCGTCAAAGTTGGCCTTCTCGTGAGCAACGCAAGCCCATAGTGGAAGACCGGCCGCGTAATGGGTAAAGTGAACCTGCCAATAATTATGGACCGTATGCTGTGTTCATCAACAATTATGTTACCAACTCACTGAGGCGTCACTTCCTGAAGGTTTCCTCGGGAAACACAGCAAAGCAAGACAGGGCATATACGCAGTTCAGCGCTGCTTGAAGTCAACTGCGGTTTTAAAAAGGTGTGCTAAAACTAAAACTGTACGGCAGGCTTGTGGGCAACAACCTGTAGACGTTTCGTTAATGCTAGAACGACCTTCGTGAGCATTAGTTATTTACAAAAGTCTTTCTTCATTCCTTTCTTTCTCTGCAAAAAATTAGCCTAAGCCAAGGACCACCCCCAACCTCAAGGAAAACATAATCCTATGCCTAATTCGCAAAGTGGTCAATAGCTGATATGACCATTCCACGAAGCGACATTTGGGTGAGCGACTCGTCGGTGAATTGAACTTCACCGCAACTTCAACGCGCACGTTGCAATTGATTGCTGACTTTACAGAAAGTGGGTTTTCGCAAAGCCACACCAACCGAAAAGGGTATCCCCATTTGGTTGCGTGAATAATAGGCAGGAAAGCCGAACCTATGCAAATGCACCGTATGAACCATTTTCACTCCTTTGACGGTAACCCAACTGTCAAATGCTCGTCTATCAATTACTATTGTTATGATAATAGCATGACGAACTCATAGCAAGGCCAACTCGCTCAGATCGAACTGCTTTTCAAGACATGCATTCATTCAGGCTAGTTAAGCTTGAAGGCGTGCGTCTTCTGAAATAAATCCAACGCAGCTTGAAGACCAATAAACCGCTAAAGGTTCATTGAAAAACGCGAACCTCCACTTGAACGCCTTAAGAAATGCGAGAAATAAATTATTAATGACGCAACAGCATTCGAAAGTCTTCAAATCCTAGCATTCAAGCTTTAGAAGACAGCCCACATGCATCCGCAGCCGGGTGAAAGCAAAATGCTTACGGTTTGGTCCAAACTTCGAAGATACTGCAACTGCCGAATTGCTCTGGCTTGCTTGAAAGCACTTCCTCTTCTAACGTATACGCCACCGTGCTAAAATGAAGCACAGAAAAATGGCGAAGCAATATTACGTAAGACCTGTCCAAGTAAAATGCAAGAAAGTTAATGGGATTTCGATCAGTTTAACAAATGTTAAGCGCTGCATATGAAATCAATAATACCAACACACCGCCCGGACCTGTCTGCACCTTTGCCCAATTCGCCATTTTGCTTGGAATATTATTAATGCCAATCTTTTCAAAAGTTTTCTACAACAAACTTTGACACGCAGAAATTAGCCGCCTCGCGAGAAACCTAAATCCATTCGCAACGCGTGTAGCAGTAAGATAATAACGCTTGGAAAACGTCATTAACCATAAAAACTACCAACAGATGCTAACTGACTTATCTGTTGGCACAGCAATGACTATCGGCGATTGCTGAACAAAATCCAATCAACCTTTTTGAGCAAATCACCTCTTTTCGAAGCTTCACTACCATTGCGCTACATTCGCTTTGTAAGGCGACATTTTGACATCGTAATTTTCGTTGTGTCAAAGGGCGGCAGAATAATCCGTTCATAAAAGATTCCTTATTTGACAGCGGAGCTTTCGGGACCAAGGTAGGTCCCGAAAGCTCCGCTATCAAATAAAGAATCTTTTATGAACGGGTTATTCTCCCGTCCTTTGACACAATGAAACCGAAACCCATCAGAAATCCATTATTCAACATCGTAATTTTCAGTTCGCTTAAACGTCCAGTAAATTTTCCCCATTAATGAGCGAATGAAAGAATGTTCCTTTTTGACGACTGCATGAAAAGTGAAATAACCTATTGCTGATCATTTGGTCATATTTAAGGTAAAATAATCTACTGCTTTCACTGCGCCTGCAAACTGTGAAAGCGATAAATTATTTTACCTTACATACGAGCGAAATGGAACAAATCCATTCACACAGTAAACAAAAGTTGTTCACTTAACACCGGATGGAATGAATTTCATTACGTTTAGCAAATTCTTGACTTTCGCGAATGTTATTCAGTAATACAAAATATCGACACTCAGGATGGAGCGTGTCAGTTAGAGTATCCATCTCTTTCTGAAATCAAAAATTCTTTGTACAACTAACAATGGCATTTGCCATAGCTAATTTTTACAGCATAAGGCAATGTTGCCTAGGCAAAACTCACTGCCTTTCTTTGCTATGTACGCTGAATAACCGCGTTATGTTAGACGCCGTTTAACGTCTCCATAATTTTCTAGCGGATGATGAAGCGTGCATACACATACACACGAAATTTTTGGAACATTTCCTGTTTCGTCATTAGGAGGCAGATACTTTACACGATGATGCAACGGTGCAACAGAATTTAAAAAATTATCAGAGGCCACTTGAAATGCGAAAATCCAAAGTTACAAGAACAAAATACTTTTGGAGAGTACAGTGAGGCAGTTAGAAGAAAACCACCAACCTGTCAGAAGTTATTAAAATGGAACTTGCCGGACACATGAAAAAGCGACTGCATGCAAGCCTGTGCAGACGGAACCGTTGTTCATGCAGAATGTTAATGCAGGACCAATGCAGCGAAACTGGCGGCATTGAGAATAGACGGTGCACAGTTCCAAAAACTCCGTATAATAAAAGTACGCATATTATCCCCTTTTGCTAATTCGTCTACCTGTTTACCTGCTGGCCATGCACATCGTCTTTAAGTAGGCAAGTGCACAGACAAATATTCACCTGCTGCAATTTAACAGGCAAAACATGAAACAACCGTACTGCTCCGTATTTATGAAACAAACCCCCTGTTATAACCTTTCACGTTCAACAACACTGCAGGAGCAGTACAACACACCACGTTGGTTGGAAGGCACAAATTGTGCATCTGCGTACACTCACCGCGAAAAAGTACCATCCATAAAGTGGTAAGTATTGTAACGAATCTTTGAGAACGTAACGTAAACTTCCAAGTCGATTCTGTCTAATGGCCAACATGTCGAATACTGCCCAATCAACTGAAAAAATGTGCATGAGCTATGTCGAAGTAGCAAACATTGACGCTGTCTCACATGAACTCTGGTGGTTGCATATGCATATGGCCTTTTCGCCGGCCTCTGCTTGAGCAAAAGAAGAAGAACAGTAAAGGATGAGCTTAAGTTAGAGGTCAAATGGAACAAGTAAATGATGGGAACTCACTTCAACGGCACTAAAGTTTTCGAAGAAGAAAAGTAAAAACCGTTGATATATGCTATATAGCATATCGTCAACCATTGCGCGCATTGTCTTTGATACCGTAAATGCGGCGAAAATGCGCCATCCAACCGCCATACAAAAAAAAGGTACGGACGTACAACCGACGAGAGCGGTAATCATTAACGGCTTCATTCCATTGACGAGTTGAGTCATTAACAGGAGCATAATTGTCAATGACAAAACGATGTACGAGACGGTGCAGTTAATTAATGTACCGGCGATCCACACCTACAACGGCAAAAATTGGTGTCAATATAAGTATTCCCTTTCCAACAATACAAAAAAACAGAAATGGTATTTACTTATACTGAACCACTATGTAGCCATGAGATATCGTCAAATGGAGGCGGATAATTAGAAACATCTTCTTAACGTTACGAAGTTACAAGCAGAACAGCGAACGCAAGACAAATCCGAGGGAGCTCAAAACAGGCTGCCCCGCCCGCAAAATTTCATATACTTGCAATAAATGTCGAACTAACCATAACTTGTTGTTTAAATTACTGTTCACCAATTGCTTTTCATAGTTATGCGAATAAAAAACTTGAGCCAAAGAAAATGTCAATTTGCTCTCGCAACGCACTTCGACGGAAGGGCATCAATTGAGAGTAAACATGACCGCACAGTCCTGTGTTCACAAGAAGCCAAACTTTGTTTGCATGTTTACAGAACTGCAAATTCACCCGGACAACAACAATGTTGCCATAGCTAGAAATAAACGATTAATAAATATCAAGTCGCAAAATGCTTTTCAGGGAATGTTACATAACTCATAGATAGATTATAATACTTTCGAAAGAAACTAAGTTTACGGTACAAACGACGAAATGATAAGTAGCCGATCTCAAATCATCTTCACAATCATACGCTAGACAATGAGCTGTGTTAACGAAACCGATTCTAAGATTTTGGAGGGAAACATCCGCGTGCAGCCACGCAATTCATTGACAAAAATGTGGGAGGTTGAATTGTTCGTAACGGGCTGAAGTATCAGAGTTTAGTTTTTATTAATGACAAGGGCCAAACATGTTCACGAAGAGGGAATAAGCATAATCGCGAATGGCCACTGAGCAGACAAGATGACAATAGAAACAATGCACTGATTTGAAGTGCAAACTCAACCGGCTTTTCTGTGACCAAAATTGCTTAAAGCTGACCTGAACCTCAATAGCTTCAGTGTTGGCTCCGTAAATGAACTGAAAGCGCCAACATTGTACGGGAACACTCATTTCCATTCATACGTATACAAAACCCAGACGCCACTGCTGCTTTACGTATTAGACTGTGATACAAGCGTAAAGTGACGTCAATATTAGTAGAAATTATTATATTAATAGTAACTAAATGGCAACGGCTCAGCAAGGGTCAACGAATTGTTTAAACAAGGTTTTTAAAACTGGAAGGAAAAGAACATAAATGGTTGGTATGACGTCCCGTTTGCATATTGCAATGGCCTTTTGCTGAAGAAGTGTCCGAAAGGTAAACCTTCCAAATGGTAAAGATTCGAAAATGACTCTAGTCGATATCAGACAGCGGGCACAAATCGAAACTGTACAAAAATGTTCAATTGTGAATTAATTATGAATGGCTGGAATTACGTTAAGTATTAATATTTGAGGCGACATTTGCCGCATTAACGTGCTGCGTAACTTCCCATGATTCTCAACCGACCGCTAACCAATCTCGGATCGAAAGACGTACCTTTGATGTCACATGCGATTCCAACGAACGCACACACGAAAATTCTCCGCACTATTCTAACGATGTGCGACCTGTTGTATTTGTCGCTGTCGATAAGCCGCAATGGAAAACTAGAGAAAACAAGAGGAAATGGATAGCCAAAGCAAGCATACTGTTCCAACCGGGATATACTGACGAAAATGAATACAAAGCAGTCAATGAGCATAAATGGCACATCAGCATCAGTCATTGTATGTTTTATTCACAAATGTCGCACGTAGTGGTTAGTGTATCAAAGACGGCGTACAAACCACGTTTACGAGAAAGCACAACTATGCGTAATTAATGAGGTTCACGTATGAATAGGCCCCCAAGCGGCGCTATTGGAAATTTGAATTCATATCCATGCAACACGAAACCATTATAGCATTAGCCATGATTTACAAACACTGCAAAATAAGGAGCCCACGTGTTATCTCTTAATTCTTCTTCTTGCGCACCTTAAACGGGAGAAAGCTTAACATTCAGCTGACCGTGTCAATTAGCAGTACCTCCTTCTGAGCCAGTATGACCACAATACGACGAAATATACCGATAAAGTCGACAAACAGATCCACACTGTGACTGAAACGCTTCTACGAATTACAACGCAAAATCAGCTTGGCCAAATCCTACCGTATGTAATCCGAGTCACCCATTCGACGTTTCTCCATTATCAACTGAGTATCGTAAAGGAGAAAACCGCACATCACTGCTAAACCTGTGTAAAGATTCATTTGGAACAATATATTGAAATCAAAGAATAAATTGAACAGGGAAAGCCAGCACATGGTGCTCAGCACAGCCAGGAGGCTTCCTACAAAGAATAATTCGACCATTCGGCTCCGACCAAAAGCAACACGGTTCGTACCTATCAAATAGAGAAACTTCCGATCCGGTGCGTACAGAGCCGCCAGCGTGAAGCTCACGAACACCGCTGAGGTGACCAAAAATGCCGATATGATCGTGGCTGGTTTAACGCTGACAACATAGTCAAGCAATGGGCCAGTAGATATGCCTACAAAATTAATCCGTCAAGTGGACGCTGCTTTAACTAAACGCAAAACGCGCAAGTCATGCTTTGTAGAGGTGAACTACGAACCGGACAGAGCAGAAAATCCCATCAGGTAACAGAAACGAAGTTTCTCGTTTTCTCGGGTGTGCGGGGTGCCATTGATCAACAGCAGCAATACGATTGACAACAGCAAAGTCCAAATGGTTCCCTAAAATGCAGCAGAGCAATGAAAATCACAAACAAGCCCTTCTACATAGCGTGTGCAACGTTAAAGGTGTCTGGCGACGAACACAACAAATAATCATACCTTCAAGTAATCCGTTGCCAAGTGCACGTAAGCTCCGAAGGCAGCGGCCATCATGGACAGACTGAGAGCCCCATACACACGGCGCAGATGCGTCTGCACCGGCTTCTCGCTACAAGTAACCATATTTTGAAACAGAACAGGTGACTCACGCTGAAACTAGTAAGCAACAGAATTCAAAACCAAATTGTCGGAAGGTGACATGGACACTCGCAAACTCTTGACCACGCAAGCGCTGAAGGCGAGTCAGAGGAAATCCGTCAGCAGCTCATGCGTCAAACTATTTTGCGCGAAATGAAGGCTGTTCATCTTACATTTTTAAGTTCAACCCATTAAGGAAGCTTTGCACGGAATCGGCGACCGTTTTGGCCATATTTTTCAGCAAGCAGTTCAATTTAGATGCTCCACCGATCCAAACAACACCAAAGCGAAACTGACTGACGTATCACAATTTACAGTATTCTTTAAACTCGGGTACGCAGGTGCAATGCTCTGTAAAATAAGCAAACAAGCTCTAAGTTCGGGCAGCAGCGGCTATCGACAAGCTTCCTTACTTGAAACGTGTTGAGTAGGTGCAAAAATAATTAGCAGTAAGTGCGTTGGGCCAAGCGGGATCTCTTCCGTTATCCACCTTTCCACAGTATGACAGGCTGTTTGTTGACGTCATTTCGACCAGGCGGTGTATTAGTTAGGGAACCCCTAACTCGCTGAGGACGGAACAAGGCAGTTCCGAAAGCTTCGGAGTTATACTGGTGTTCGAGTTTCCCTTACAACTGCCCATCCATCCGTTGGTAGGGCGTGTTCTTGGTTTATTTCAGACACCAAGAAAGCTCCAACGGGCAACAACCGTATTGAAGATCAATCGGGGAAACATAACCCTTATGTTAAGGTCTAGGCTTAGGGAAGGGCAGAAAACATTGCTTATGTGCCAAGCGCCAAGCAAACAAGTGCCCGTCTACTATGCAAAACAAGTGCCTGTTTATTATGCGAATAGCGCGTAATCGCACTGACTCGACCTGGGTGAGATAAGAGGGCACTACATAAGCGGCTGACGGGAAGGCACGGGGAGAGATACTTTTCGGACACGGTGGACTGCGTTAAATAAAAGCTTTGACTTGGTTCTTCCCTGTGTATCGCAACAGCTTATTGTAGCGTCGTGTTTGCTGCTAAACTTCGTTGTCGTACTCTGCTATCGTTATTTAAAGCTAAGGTGAAACATTAATGCTGCGTTCCAGTCTGAGCTCCGTTAAGGACGGAAAGCGAAGTGTGTGATGGAAACCAGTTGTACGAATGATGGATTTTGATGGATCTGACAGATGGTGTTTTCACGTAAGGCTCGCTAGAGTTTCGATAAGTCGGTTTAGGGAATTTTGGCAGACAGATGTCTCAGCGCCAGGAACTCAGATGCAGACGTCTCTTCGTTGGCGTATCCTGCGTTGTATTGTATTCATCCTGCAGTTAAGAACAATGATGAGGGTAGTAACAATAGGACGAATGTGGGTGTGCCGAAAGTTTGTGACTAATGACACTTGATTAGTGACGGTCAAATGCTGGCAAGCAGGTGGACGTCAAGGAACGAATGCAAATGTGACTGCTGGCGATGAAAGCAGATTCCGCTTGAAGAGAAAGATGTTTCGTTTTGCGATAATGAGTTGTATGATGCGCTTGAACTTTGCCAAGCTCTGTGCTAGATTCGTTAATGATGAGATGGCTGCCGTGCAATTTATGCGAGGAAGGGGTCTAATTCAGGACAAAAGAAGTTGACCCTGGTGTGGGAGATACATGGTCCTGCGGCCCAGGGAGGACCCTGACGACGTGCGGTGCCGGTGCGGTCAAAGGGAGTGCCGCAAAGAGCTGTCAGCGAAAACAGGGATGTGGTTCCAAGGTAGCGATCTGTTGGCGAATAGCTCGTCGTAATCGTATATAGGATGTGAAACAGCCGATGAGGATCATCCTCCTGTTTATTCATGCGTGGGCGGTGAAGATGACGAGAACGTCGTTTTGCGGCTAAGTCCCTCAAGTGAGCACAAAAGTAGGCTATTTTTCATTGGTCGGCCGTTTTGCGTCTGTCTTTTCTAATTCGCGCATAAAACGCCGTCATCGACGGTGGCGCCACCTCAACTTAGGGGGCTGAGATTGAGAAGTACCAAATGTGCTTTTGTTAGCGCTTGCTCAGCTCTTAGAAAAGAACTAAGCAGTTGCAAATAGGCTTAATGACTAAACCGTTCAGCTGCAAGCAGGATACCATACATTGCCTTATACATATGTTGTACTATTAATACTATTTACAGCAGAGCACTTCCTCTCCTTTCGTTATCCTTTCCAATGATTTCAATTTTTCCAAACAACATATGTGTAGCCTCTTGGCTCGAGCGCAAGCCATTCGAAGCCATATCTGTTCGAGACGCGTTTTAATCACAATCAACGTTCAGTAAATGTACAGCGAGAATAGAGCACGCACAACCACTCGCCAGGCTGAGGAATGAGCAAACTGACTGAAGCCATGAGCGCTGGTCCACGGCAGCTTTGGGTCATCTCCGTATTAGCCGCTGCAGGTGTTCAAGAGTAGCCAACAGGAGCGCTGCAATCCGTTGGGCCCATTCATTGGATGTGTGCCATCACGCATGGCAGGTAACCGGCGCTGTAAGAAGATTAGGGAGATTACGTACCCTGCTATGGGAGCAGTAGTGTGCCCCATTTCCTACACATGCATTCACGGGGAATTGGTCAGAGAATGTTCATTAAGAAGAAGGATCTTTCAAATGAACGCAGTCTTCTCTAGCGAAACAGACTAACCTGACGCAGATGATTTTTTGACGCGAACAGTCTGGGATGTCTCGCATCCACCACTGGCGTCGTGCACCCCCATGTCGGTGGCTTAAGCATAGCCAGCATAACCTAGTGACCAGGAGACAAGACTCTCAAATTAACAGCGTCAAGCGGATCTGCGACAATATCTTGCACCTTCAGGGTTCCAGAGATTGGTCCTACCGTTGATAATCGCGGAAAGAGCATTATTACGCTCATTGGAAACTGTCGAATGCCAGGTCATGGAAGCAGAAATTAAAGAACGAAAGAAGAACAGGCGTGTATACATTGTAGCCATTTAAAAAAATGGAAACCACCCATCACTGACGACGGCACCAGAGAGTGGCGAAAGCTCTGATACGTTACGCTCTTTACCTGTGATTTTTCTAATAATCGCCCATCCACCCGCTGGTAGGGCATTTTCGGATCCATTACAGATACCAACAAACGGGTCGACAGCCGAAAAAAGATATCCGAACATGAACAAGCCCGTTACAAAACATCCAGTGTTCAAACAATCTACCATTAATATTAACAATAGGCCGCTTGAAAATCAGGTTCGTTCAATAGCAAAAGGTGTTTTCGTTCTACGATGATTTTGCCACTTTTGTTCGCTTCAGGTAGACGGAAATGGCCGGTGGAAAGTGCTACTTTTTGCCTAGTAAGCGTATCCCGGTCCCAAGATTTCCACTTCCATCTGGAACATTTCAAAAGAGTAACAATTTCATATCTCCGTGTAACGGCGGCTTATGATGTAACCATTGATGACCTCTCATCATTGAACGCTGAAGTCGGAACTAATCCTGTGACCATCGGCCAAAGGTAGCATTTTACGACGGCATGTGTGTGCCGTCACAAAAAGCATTTCCCGTCCATTGCCCCATGGTCACAATTGTCTGAATGCGTTTGAATGGTATATGCGTGAGCCCAATGCTCCATGATTGTGTTAGCAATTGCAGCCTGAAAGTAAACCGGTACAGCAAACTGCAACGATTACTCAGCCGTTCCAATTCACAAGGAGTTCAATGCTTAATGTATCCCTCTCCAGCAGCTACCATGATTACGTAAGCAGCGCAACGCGGCAACATTTCACTTTACGCAATCTCAGTAACCGATGTTTGAGACAACAGTGATAGAATCAGCCTTATAATTATAAAATTATTTTCTCCGCACCTTCGAAGACTGATGAAAATTATGCCCCTGTAATGGTCGCGTAAAGTTTCACTGTCAGTACATCAAGAACCATAAACTATCAAAAGAGCAAACCAACTATCATTTATGGAATACTCTCGAAGAATATCCTGTCTCGTCGTTAATGTGCAAGTCCTGAGACGAACAACTCCAAATAAAGGATAGGTAGTGTTTCCGTTTACGCCGTGTGACTTCGATCTCGACTCTTTGCTGTAGTTCCTTCAGTAGGCACCTACAGCAACGTATCTCTGAGGTAAAAATAAATTTGCATAAATTGATCATTTAAATAGTTGCAGCTCGGTAAAATAATCACGCATTTGGGAAACGCACCTTCAAACATTGAACTTTTTGCAATGGCTCTGCGGATTATCATCGCGATATTCTAACCGGTTCGAGTAACCATTGATGTTGTTCGGTTCCAGTAATCCCAACTGATGAAATATCATAACCGGTAGACAGCTGGAACGTTCGTTAATGAAAACACAGCACACGGCGAATGTACGGTAACTGTCAGAGCTTTTGGAGTAGCTCAATTTTGTCGTCAGAGATAGTCAAGTTCGACAGCCAGTTTCAACGGTTTATTATATTCGTTATTGTTCCAAAAGCTTTAAAAGTTATCACACGTTCGTGTTGCACCTTCGTCACCGTTTACGTTGTGCCGTCTATCGGTTTGTGTAGTTGGTTACTTGCGATGCAGGCACCATGCAAACAGCAACGATTATTCGAACCGCTTACGCAACATAGGTTTAGAAAAAGCGTTCGGAAAGTACTGGAATGTGCAACTGGAAACTTCGGAATCGGAACTTCGGTTAAATGATCTTTAATGAGCGTAGTTTTCGGAACTTTCGTGTTCGAAAGCTACGCTCAGTAAAGAACGTTTAACAAGGAAACCGTATCATTATTTCATAATCAGACAAGATGGTCCTTTCGGAGCGTACTTTCTCCAAGCGATATATGTTATTAAGATTTTTGGATGTACAATCTAACGCGACCCCTTGGTAATCCAGAAGCTTTGCTAATCCATAAAACTTCTGGTGAACAGTTAACGTGTAGGGCGTTACAAAATCGGAAGTTCAAAGAAAAACAGGTACATATCTTAGCTACTTTCTTTCCTCAGTATCTTACAAATCCTACTAGCAGGTCTGGGATCAGGAATGGACGCAGATAGGAAGAATGGATGAAAGTAAGTAATGCGACAGGTATTGCCCATCGTTATACTAGCCCAAAAATCGTGCAAATGCTTGCATGATCGGTGAGAAATAATAATGAAACAATTTGCAATGAAAATAAAGAAAAAGGAGGAGAAAAAATATTAGGTCGTTGCATAAGTTTTTGCTGTTTTGTTAGCTCTTAGGTTTGATAGTGTTTTATTCTTGCTTGTATGTTTTTTCCCGGCAAATGACATAATATTTTGTAGCTCTTTTTTCAACCTATCGATTGATCGTATTTCATTTGCATAAGCTCGTTAGCCTGTTGTTCTTTTACCGGTGAAAGTGAGGATGAACAAGACGGTAATTCGGGGAGTTTTGCTTTACGAGTTCAAGCAAGGCACTAAAGCTGCGGTAGCTGCTCGGAAAATTAATATGACATTTGGCAGTGGTACTCTTGGCGTCGGTACAGCTCGGTGGTGGTTTCGCAAGTTTCGTAGTGGGAACGAGAGCCTTGAAGATAATGACCGTAGTGGGAGACCCAGTGACCTTGATGAAGACCAATTAAGGGCCATTGTTGAAGAGGACCCACGGAGATCAACTTCAGATATCGCAGAAAAACTAGGCGTTCACAAAACAACGGTTAGTCGTCACCTCCAACGAATTGGGAAGAGGAAGAAGCTGGACCAATGGATACCTCATGAACTGACCGAGATTCAAAAGTTGCGCCGTTTCGAGATTTCATCAATGCTCCTTTTGCGCAACAAAAACGACCCTTTCTTGGCACGAATTGTTACCTGCGATGAAAAGTGGATATTGTACGACAATCGGCGGCGATCATCGCAGTGGCTGGATAAAGGTGCGGCTCCCAAACGTTTTCCCAAACCGGATGTCCACCAAAAGAAGGTAATGCTTACTGTTTGGTGGTCAGCAACCGGTATTATCCACTACAATATCCTCAAGCCTGGTGAAACAGTTACTGCGCAGACATACTGCAGCGAACTGGAAAAAATGCATGAAAAATTACAGCGTACACGTCCTGCATTGACAAATCGGAAGGGTCCAATTCTGCTGCACGACAACGCCAGACCCCACGTTTCACAAATGACAGTCCAGAAACTGCACCACCTGGGCTATGAAACTCTTCCTCACCCACCGTACTCACCAGATCTGTCGCCCACGGATTATCATATTTTCAAGCACCTGGATCACTACCTGAGTGGGAGACAGTTTAAAAATCAAGAGGAAGCAAAAACTGCCTTCGAGCAGTTCATTGCCTCTAAGACTCCGGACTTCTACGCTACTGGAATAAATGCCTTAGCGAGTCGTTGGCAGAAATGTGTAGATTGTGATGGTTCTTATTTCGATTAATAAAGTTTATTCTTTGCCGAGATATTTAGCTTTAAATTTGCGGGTTGAAAACAGCAAAAACTTATGCAACGACCTAATATATATATATATTTTTCCTTGCAATATTATTACGGTATATGATCCTTTGAAAATCGGGTGTTTTGTAACGGGTTTCATGTTTTTCAATGTGATGGTATTCCGGTTTTCCCGTTTTTTGGATGGTACCTGTAATAAAACTGCAAATGCCCTACCAGCGGATGGACGGGCGATTATTAGAAATATCACAGGTAAAACTACTTCTCGAAGCTTTCGGAACGCCCTGGTTCCGTCGTCAGCGATATTGAAAGGGTTATGATCACTCACGGTATATGATCCTGTTTTATTCTATAATTCGAAACAAGCCGAACCAAAAAATTGATTGACGTAGCTTTCGGAGCTATCCCGCTCCGTCTTCAGCGTCTTCTGATATGTTTGTGTTCCAGATATCTGGAATTCCGGATATCCGGAACATCCGGAACACAAACATAACAGAAGACGCTGAAGACGGAGCGGGATAGCTCCGAAAGCTACGTCAATCAATTTTTTGGTTCCACTTGTTTCGAATTATAGAATAAAACAGGATCATATACCATGATGGCACGTACGGCTTGATCCCGTTGGAAGTCGAGAGTACGTCTGAAAGTACTCCGGAGTACTTTCAGACATACTCTCGACTTCCAACGGGATCAAGCCGTACGTGCCATCATGACAAATAGAAGACCCGTTACAAGACATCCCATTTTCAGGATCATATACCGCAATAATATTACAAGAAAAAATGAGAATAAATCCTGTTAGAAACCAGGTGTTTGCTTACATATATATATTGATGGGTTAATTCGACTGAGAACTGAACTGCCGAAAGTTCTAGAAGAGTGATTCTCATGGCCATGGTCGTCATCAGCCACCTTTCGAGCTCCCAGCTCACCAGTGCCCCCTTAAACGATCGACACTAGCGGTGAGCAGCAGAAAAATTGGCGGACATACTTAAAAGCGGGATGAGCGCGTCCGCTGCAGCTCCCTGCTCTTTCCAAAGGCTTCGTTCCCATGAGACCAGTAGATGGGAAGATATCGCCTCCTTAGCGCTTCAGCATCTCCAATGCTCCTTTTCACGTTCGTCGCCTCCTGCTCCATGTGGATCCCTGCTGTAGAACAACGAAGCTTCATAACTGGACAAGTGATAATGAACGTTTGCATGCTGCACTATAGGTTAACCAAAGAAATGTCAACACACGATAGTATGAAGCAAGTGACCTTGCAAAATATGTTTGTAGAGTAGCTAAAAATCATAGAGAGAATAAACATTTGAAAACTTGATACCATTAAACTTTGCTCATTCAGATGTGTTCTTACCATGGTCGTCGTTTCATGACGTGTAAATCATCTTCTCAAATGCAGATGGTCAAGATGACGCTCAAACGCCGACACTTAAGTCGACTTAGCTCTATACTTTAGCTCTTCACTCTGGAAATAGCTATGATGAACTTAATCACTTTTGCCAACAACAGGGAGGCCTCTGCGTCTATTAATATATACATGCTGCTCTTTAAAATGCATTCTCTTTTCGTCTAACTGTTTGCACTACCTTTATGAATCAGCTTGCACTGACTTACAGCATATTTTGGAAGTAAGATGAAGCACTTAGTTATTGAATAAATTACATGCGCACTGGAAATCCGTTACCGTCCCGGTCCCAACGATGCCGGAGTTGAGAAGAATAATTGTGTTCCTGTCCTCGAAACCACTGGTTACATGGCTTCGGAAAAATTCGTAATTCGCTCGGCTCTCACACTGCACGAACTCGTAGCATATGCACGTGCATCTTCACTTGCCCGTTTTGTAGTTCCACCAGTTTGTCTCTTGTCTTCTTCAAAAATATTAATATTAGGACTTTTGTAAATGTGAGACTTTTTGTAACGGGTATCAAGTATAATTGATTAAAGAATCACGGAGATTTCTTCCCGTTGATCACGGTCCAAAAACAAGTAGATGGAACACTTTATTTCTGAACACGTGGCGCTACAAACACATTTAGCGAAGCTTTCGAGCCTCCTCTGGGCTCGTCATCAGCGCTGCGGTACGTGTCTTGTTGCTGAGGTCCAGCCAACCAGTTCTGGCCTTCGGGAGAGGCTCTTCCACCTCGGCCGAGACAACGGTGGGGGCCCGTCAGATCGAACCTTGATCCGTCAGGGCTGATCACCTCCGTGTTCAGACCGGGCTTCGGAGCGACTGCCTTACCGACCGTCCGTGGTCGCTGCTCAGCGAGGAATGCCATCGTTTTGCCAAATTAACGGCATCCGTTTTAATTTGCCATCGTTTTGCCAAATTAACGGCATCCCAAGACGCCTACTACTCAGTAGCGGTAAAGACCATGCATAGCCATAGAGCGGAAATTTACCTAAGCAGTAATGATAAAAACAATTGAACTGATCGATGGGGTACACGTTAATCAAAGGAAGGAAACTTGTTGGAAGAGTACGGTTGAGCACCCGGTGAGTTCTGTCTACCGTTCCCTGTAAGAACAACGAAGCAACCTAACCAACTTTGGTTTGGTTAGGTTGCTTCGGTGTTCTTACAGGGAACGGTATACAGAACTCAACGGGTGCTCAATCGTACTCTTCCAACATGATCCACCGACCCGTTACAAAAAACCAGTCTTCAAGGAAGGAAACTTGTACAGTGAAAATGCATTTATTCAACATGCACAATTGAACTGCTCGATGTGCGGTCCATCCTGTGAACTGCCTTTGAACAATGCGCTGAACGTTTACCGGCTTACGCGAACGAACGAAACGGCTGCGCACTAATGAGAACGGTCCTTTGAACACCATAGCATCATTGGCATTTCACGCGAGCAGAAGCAAAGGGAGCCTTGAATTTATTGGTAATCCCAAAAAGAACTCCCAACTACTTCAGGAGCAATGCAGACTCCTTCTGATGACGATAACATCGGCGGTCGCAAAAGACACCATTCAAACTAGACACGCACCACTACCGCCGGCAAGTACCACTTTTGCATGACCACGTGGCTCCGCCAGCGGCGATCCTGCGCTTCACAAATACCTTTTCAATGACGTCATCGACTTTGACGCTTCCAAACGCTCCAGTTAGCGTGAAAAACTGTATGGCTGTGCGTGGGATAGATGTGCGCATTTCAGCGAACAGATTAGGCGCACCACGCGCTTTCCAATTAACTATTTACGCGGAAACGAAGGCTGGCATAATGACGTCATGCGAGATTTCCTCTGGAACGCAGGCAGCGTCGCTACTGGCTTACTGTAGGTATAATAATCGGCTAGTTTTCAGACCGATAGACCCTGTGCTGAATGCGCTGTGGTCGTCACGCTTTGGGCTTTTGCTCCGTTGCTCTTAAAATCAACAAAAATTGTGTCCCGAAAGGTAGCCGTTCTTTCCGCTCTCTTTGAGCTAACCGTCTGCGAGGTACGTGTCGTTCGTTGTTCCCTGTGCTCTTCGGTTCGTCCGGTTAACAATCCTGGCTAGCCTTGTTCGCTTTTAGTCAATTGTCCGAGCGTTGTACAACAGCAGACCGGAAGGCCAAGCTCCGTCAGTGTTCCTGAACTTCAACGCCGAACCTCCTTGGGATCCAGACCCTGGGTGGTGGTCTGCGTACGGCAGTCCTCCTTCCTGACCTTTAGGTAGGTTCCGCGGCTGCTGCCATTTGGCAGCAAAAGTTTACCGGCAGTAAAAATTGGCTTGACCTTTTGTTGCGCAGGACGGTAAACAAATTTCGGTAATCGAGTCGGTACGGAGCTTAAAAACAATTTTGTTAGTGTACTCCTACATCCTGTGTTTATTACTTCGGCTTCACGTTAAGCTTGGCATGACAGAGCGTAATCGTGTTTCATAATTTTCAGTTTGTCTCTTATTTAGGGATACGTAGCTTCTGCCATTTTGGCTTGACGTTACGCTGAATCCGTGTGGTCTTTTATTCAACAAGGAGATGAAGATTATCAAACACTCTGTGTTGGCACAAAATGCGCACGATCCCGTTACTGCGTTGTTGGAGACGTTGGGCATCGATGTGGTGCCGGACGATGTGACCAGTAATGATTATGCGACTAGAATTTTTCTAAATCGCAGAGAGGTAAATCATTGTGCTTTTGTTGTTCCCTTGTGGTCAGCACCTTTGCGTTTTCGCGTTGCAGAGCGGCGATGGCGCCTTGTGCGTAGCAAACGTGGGTTTGGTTTTGGCCCAACACTCGCTGTGGCTCCAGTGTTTGCCAAGAGTACAGCCCTTTTACGCCGTCAAGTGTAACAACGATCCAGTGATGATAAAGATGCTTGACATCCTCGGATGCAACTTCGACTGTGCTAGCAAGGTAGCTTTATCCTCTTGTAAAAAGTAACGGAAGTGCGTTATTGAAAAGCATGACAGTGATATATATATGTAAGCTACTTTCACGGCAGTTTTTCCTGGTCTGTTTATTTAAAGGTCGGAAATGAATTGACGAGACGAAGCTTTCAGGGCAAACCTGCTTCGTCACCAGAGCACAATGAACACTGTTGACAAAGCTGAATTGCTTTGAAGGCATCGCCTAGTTAGTTCGGTTCTAAATCAATCGACTCTTTTACAGTAACAAATGTGGAAAAGTGACCCTGAAAATAACTTGCGATGGGAAGTTGGATCCCATTACAAACCAATGGCCCTCTGTCCAACAACAGTTAATGTGCTGTATTTGTGCTCATATTAGAATCTTTGAAGATCGGGTATCTTGTAACGGGTGTTGGCGTGTTTGGTGTATTCACGGCTTGTACCCGTGTATTCTGAAATTAAAGGAAACAACGCCCTACCAGCGGATGCATGGGCAGTTATTAGGAAAAGTTCAGAACACTGTAGAAACCTTTCGAAGCTTCTGGAGCGATCTTGTTGCGTCGTCAGCGATTGTCTATGTCGACACAACCAATAAATCGCTGACGATGGAACAAGATCGTTCCGAAAGGTTCTACAGTGTTCTGAACATTTCCCAATAACTGCCTATCCATCCGCTGGTAGGGAGTTGTTTCCGTTAATTTCAGAATACACAGGAACGGGTACAAGCCGTGAATACACCAAACATATAGAATCTTGGCCAAATTTTCCAGCAATCTGCCTGTGTTACGCAATGCTGCTGTACACTGGAAATGTCCTTTTGCTCAGCGAAAGCCTACGTAATGAACGAAATCAATTGCGATGTGCGTAGAAAGGTTTAAGAGTTACTGTAATAACGTTTGCATATTTTTAGTTGGTTATTGTACTTGAGTACCTTTATTGTTCTTCCAATATCAACTAATGTTGTGGTGTATCAGTTTTGGTGAAAGTTGTAGTCCACTTTTCTGTAAACTGTAGTACCGCTTCTTATGTTTGTCCTCCTACAACGCATATTCATTTGTTATCAAGTTGTTCTGGATTGCAAGTTTTGTGCAAATGGCGTTTAGCAACGTTCGACAGTTCCATTCTTCGACAGGCTGTATTCTTTCAGGGTGAAATCGAGAGCGTCACCAAGCTTGGAGTGTCGCCAGATCGAATAATCTACGCTAATCCATGCAAAACGGCGAATCATATCCAGCACGCCGCCTCTCGTGGAGTACGCTTGATGACCTTTGACAACGAGGAGGAACTGTACAAAGTGAAGAAGCTCTATCCAAGTGCGCAACTACTGCTGCGTATTGGCGTGTCCGACCCGACGGCCTTGTGCCCGTTGAACCTGAAGTTTGGGTGCGATCCGATCAAGGAAGCTCCAGTACTGCTGAAATTAGCGGCGCTGATGGAGCTGGAAGTTGTTGGGATATCGTATGCGCTGCTGTTGTCCACATGCGTCCAGGTAGATGGAAGTTTACAATTTAGGTTTCACGTTGGCAGCGGATGTCGTGACGCGACCGCCTACGCAGTGGCCATTGCGCACGCTCGTCGACTGCGCGACTGCGGACTCTTCCTAGGGCATCCGATGAACATATTGGACATAGGCGGCGGATATCCTGGGCATAAGGATCCCAGCTATATTAGCTTCGAGGAAATAGCTTCCGTGATCAACAACAGCTTGGAAGAGCATTTTCCCATTGACATTGGAGTGCATGTAATCGCTGAGCCAGGTCGTTTCTACGCGGAAAGAGCGTTCAATTTGTACTGCACTGTCATAGCACGAAATTGCGTTCCAGCAAACCGAATAACGAAAAATGGTATCCTACAATCCTGTTCCTCTGCTATTGTATGCAACTTTCCGTTCACAGATAAGAACATGTCGGACCAAGGTTTCATGTATTACATCAACGATGGAGTGTATGGTTCCTTTAACTGCATCATGTACGACCATCAAAAGCCTAATGGTTACTGCCTGAGGGTATGATGAAAGCGTTGATTGACTTCCTTGCGCATTAATAACATATCTTCACGCAGGGAGAGCAGGACAAATCGTATTGGTCGTCAATTTGGGGTCCAACTTGCGATAGCTTAGATTTGGTGGTCCCTTGCACCAAGATGCCGTTGCTGGAAGAGGGCGATTTGCTGGTGTTCGAGAACATGGGCGCGTACACTTTAGTGGCCGGTTCGGAGTTCAACGGCTTTTCTCGACCAGAGATACGCGTGTTCATTCAGAAAAGCGATTAGTGCGTATACGTTTACCGCCACTTTGCATAATGCTGCAATTTGTAGTGTAATGCTGGTGGCGTTGATGCTGTCCAAGGAAAATGAACTTCTCGTTAATGGCGGTTCACATCTTGCACCACCCAACAGCCAGTTGTGCGAGACGTTTGAGTAGTCGAATTGACTTGATGACACATTGGGTTTCCTGATCCGCTTCGACCTATCGCGAATGTGCTGTTTGTCTTTTTTGTTTTCTCTTCGCACGCCCTTTAACAGTTTTTGAATCAGTACGTTGGTGTTCCGCTGATTTGGTGAGCTTTTGGTCAGTTCTGGCGTTGGATGAAAGATCGCACGGATTCTTGCGTTTGTAAAATCAGTCGTACATTGATTATTGGTCCCTTACGAGAGGCCACTTAACAACGATTGTGTTTTCGTTTTTTATCGGCGAATATGTAAGCGCTTCTGCAATGTCTCTCAGGAAAGCAGCTTCATCTACGCCTTTGCTATTATTTACTTGCCCGTACAAGGGCAGCCAAGCCTAGACTTGGTGCATTCGTTTAGCCTGTCTTGGTATGCCACGTTACCTTCTTCCCTAATTATTACCGCTGGCTTCTCGTTTTTGCTATTTGGCACAAAATTGGGCTCCACGTTTACTAGTTGTGCAGCTGTACGCAGCCTGGGGCGTAGATACGCTTTTCTTTCTTGAATTAAACTGAACGGTGTTCGTACCGTGCACGCAGCATGAGAAGTCTTGTTAAATCGTTGCACATTCTCGCTGCATCGGAAAATAAGTATTCAAAGTGAGCTCGTTATTCAGTTTACGATATCTTGAATACATGTGTTTTTCATCCTGTTATGATGATTAGTAGTACTATCGTTAACAAAATCGTTTGACACTGATCACTAAAATGGCAGTTGAACAGTAAAGCATGTACTCTTCGTTGCAACGGAAGGTATAAAGTCAAATGATCGAATGCGACAAAGTGCACTGCGTGTTCTTAAAACGAGGCTTGAATCGACTATTCTTCATCAGGTCTTCTTAATACTATGAACGATGATTCTAATGAACATCGCCAACGGAACCGAACCTTTTCGACGTGAGATCAGGCGGTAGGTGCGATCACTGACAGGATTTTGCAGCTTGAACATTGCATTCGTAATTCGAAACAACCTGAAATTGCAACGAGCAGTTCCACTTCGAATAGGTGCAAATGATCAGACGAATCCTAATAAGCTCCTACTGTTTCGGCAAGCATCACATCAGGTAATACCAACCGCGCAGACTCTTGCTTCGTGGCGGTAGGTCGGCATTTCATGTAAACAGCACAGTCCCTCCTTGTACAGTGCAGCTTCACGTATATGCGATTCACGAATCTAGAAACTATCGAATTCCCTCAAAGAAGAATTTGCGTCCAATCGCGCGAACAGACGCGCTGGAAATGTTCACTGCTAGAACGCAGTCTGAGCAAGTAACAACAGCATACAATGCATAATGTGTCTAATGCGACGTCTGTTCAACCAATTCAAACGATATATGAAAAGTCCATGCTTTTGATGAAAGTTCCATACTTATGGTGGCACGAAGTTATTGGTTAGGCATTTCCTATTCGACAGTGGTCTACCTACATCAATTGTTTACTGATCCTGTTTGTCGGCAGGAACGGAATTTCGCATTATGCGAGAAGAGCTTTGCATGGAATGTTCGGACCAAAACTTCAGTTTTCCAATTTTACGTGTCATAAAACGCGACGTCCTGCGCTGTGCAAGGACAGAACGTATCTGTTGGCCTTCTTCTTTACCTAATAATTTGTTGCCAAAAAATTGTTATTAACATTAATAGAGCAGCAGATAACGCATTCAAGTATAACCTATTTCTTAACCGAACGGAGGCTTTGGGAGTAGTCGCCCTGTCCTGTCCCTACGACAGGGGAAGACGCTTCGACTTGTCGCGAAGACGGCAACATTATTGATCCAATCATATTCGTGTACGTCTAATTCTACTGCGGCTTTGCTCATCCGCCCACTTTCGCGTTTTTGTGATGAAATTACTAAGACGTAACATCAATTTTCCAAATATATAAAAATCCAGCGAAGTTTTCATCCAATTTTCTGAAAATGCAAACACATGCTGCCATTACTAGGAAAGCACAATGGTAGAATCATTCTATTAAGAGCTCCCGCTCTTTCGTATTCACCAACAAATACGGTGAAGATAGAGTGCATAGTAACGGGGCGTTCAGTTGGCATGTCGGTAGATTGCCACGGTGAACCCGTTATGGACATGTTACGGTGCTTATAGAATTACCAAAAAGGAACCTCATCAGTCGCGGGTGGGTCGTCAGCGAAAAGGAAGAGTTATTCCTTTTCGCTGGCGACCGAACAAGAGCATCCAGAAGGCTCCGATTGATCGTACGTTACTGTCTCTCACGTTTTTACCAATAGATCAACCCACTCGCGAATGGTGAGGTTCCTTTTTGTAATTCTAGAAGCACCGTAACGTGTTCATAACGGGTTCAACGTGGCAATCTACCGACATGCCAGCAAATACGATAAGCGAATCCTTCGAGCGAGTTTGGTCATACGCTGCACGGCGTCCATTCATCACCGTCCTTCCTGAAGTTAGTCTCAAGTCCCAATAGATTGACCAGAAACCATTCAACCAAACAATGCTGCAATGCCTACGGGAAACCTTTTATTGTGCTGGAGAAATTGCAGCACGAACAATCCTTGTTATCCTTGCCGGTGCTTTAACAACCACGCGATCAATCTTCACCACCATTGATCCAGAGAACGCCAGTAGCCTTAATCCGTTGTCGCAATCCCACTACTGTTCAGTCACTCTTAGAAAACCAGCATTTGTTCGGAGGAAGGTGAAACGTGAAAGGCTGAAATCATGGACAAAGCTACAAGAACTGTTCTCCTCAACTAGTAGCGAAGCTAGCCAATGGTATCCATTCGTTCATTGACTTCAACGATCACCGCCAGCCGTATTGGTGCGCCCATTGAATTGGCGTTCCGAACACGTCAAAAATAAAACTTAAGAAGGAAATTAACAAGGCGCTAAACCTACGCCCACTTCGCGCCAATGCCTTTTGAAAGCAATGCTAATGAGCATGTGCAATAAACGGGACAGTCGTCACATTAAATGAAATTAAATGTTGACAGAAATGAAAGAAGGCAGAATTTGAAAATAACAGGCGATTACTGACCAGGCGCACTACGAAAGGAAATTTTACAAACGCAATTACGATCTATTCTGCTTACCTTCTTTGGTACAACAAACGTTCCCCTCCTGTACGAGTGACAAAGCATGCAATTCTTCAACTAAAGCTAAGACACTGATGCCCATTCAAAGAAAAGCCGCTCGCTCCAATCCAAATTAAATCAAAATGGTCGCCAGGATTAACGAACTGTTTATTGTAGCATCTCTTCGATTTGGGGACGCAGCAAAACAAAACTGCGAGGCGTAAACAAAACCTTAAGCAATTCTGAGCTCGTACTCGCCATTTTGAGTGATGTATCGTACCCAGGGCAACGCTTGGTAGCCGCTCTTTTCTATGATTTTCAGATAACGAACCTAGCGATGAGAAAGAATGCGTTTCAGGACGAAATGCAAACGAATAACGCTTACCTGGATACCAGATACTGTAAAGTATGGTATCTCAAATTTCACCTTGATCGGAGGACGACCCTCGACGGACTCGCCTTCGACACTGGGCAGACCAAAGTGGGCTCGCATAAGATACTCTTTGCCACCCTGTCGATTTAACACATTGACAGATTCAATGCACATGAAAGCGACAGGGGCAACACTCACCGGAAAAGCCTTGATCATCCAACTAAAGGCGGACTGCTCCGGAAAATACCGAACAGAACCAATCGAAGTTTTGAATTTCGGAGAATCCGCGTCGCTGGGAACTGGTATAACTATTTCAACGTTGTTTGCAGTGCTTCGCCGCTTGAACTGGCTCTTCGCCTCAACAAGTGCTTATGATAAAGAGCTCTTTCGCTATGAAGCGAGTATATACTTTAATCATGTATTCGATCCGACTATGACGGTGAACCTCAATGACTGATTCGATCCAAATCAACGGTTTGACGTTCGTGGTCAGTCGATAGGCCATGAGCTCGAATTCTCCATCCGGAGGAATAAACGAAATGGTACGATCGTTTTCAAATCGAGACAGACGAACGCACTGATGGAACTTGACGTCCTCCAATTCAACAGACTTCGTTCGACCTCCTAATTGGCGACGAATGAATGCAAAACTTAAAACTCTGAGCGAAATCTTACTTCCGGTACTTTCGAACAAAATCTTATCATTCAAGCCAAGTCGCAGTTCAGGCATGCCGGACAAAAATACCCTCATCTTAACCGAACCAACAATCTCGCTACGCAGAACAGTGCCACTGGCGTTCGCCTGAACGGTTCAACTTGAAATACGGAAGATTACAAGCGGACACCAACCAGCAGATTGACAGATTCGATCACGTCCAGAAAAACTTCATTCTTCCGGTACTTGATGCTCTCTGTTCGCCAGGAAACGGCATTCGTAACAGCCATCGGTGGACGCGGTTGCACCTCCAGTTTGTGTCCCTCCTGCGTAATGTACCTTCAACTAAGGCGCTTAAACTTTGGGATACGAAACGACGTTTCAAACTACTCTTGCAGTATCTTTCCATCGGTAGTCTGCGGATAACCAAAGTCCATAATTTCGTCGAACAGTTCGTATATAACAACAAAATTGTCTCTAATGGATTCCTCTTCGAGCTCCTTGAAGTAGTCGGAGAACACCTGAAATATTCTAGCGTAGAACGAAACTCCAATGAGCGGACGCCAACTTCAACAATCTTGTACAAGAAAGCGAATACTGCAGCCACGTTCGAGTTCTTGCGGGACAGGGCGACGACTGAAAAGTTGGCAGTAAATTAATTTGAAGACGGTGATTCATTAATTTCAATTGAAAGCTGGCAATTCTAACGGCAATGAATCACAGGTAACAACTAGGATTACACTATCAACTTCTTAACTCTTAAACATGGGAACTATTTCAATTGGAAAGTTTCCAGGATACTGTATGATTTGTAACGGTGCACCGCAATGTCTAAGGTTAACATACAAACACACATGTACAAAAGCACTCTCTGCAACATTTACTTTTAGGATGATGTACTAATAAAGTTAACAGCGATTCGCTTACGGTACAGGTTGGTATGCTTCACATAGTAAAACGTCGCGTCCTGATGATAAAGAATCGGCGCAATGCACCCTTCCTCCTCCTTTTCCATTACTAACGGGAGGAACTTCTCGATCAAGTTCATGTCAACATCACCGCGATAATTCCTGTTGATAATCACTTTGCCCTTCAGATCCAAAAAGAAGACGGCCGAGCAGGACATTGCCGAGCAAAAGTAAACAGCTCAACAACTTCAACAACAGATACCGGCTACAGCGGCTGCGCAGACCAAGTCAATGCAACAAGGACCATCTAACGTGAACAACGCGACGACGGACGGTTCATCTGGAAGAAACAACGAGTCAACAAACGAAGGCAGAACGCAACCTTTCTTAACACGGAGTTACCAATGTTGGCGTGTCAATTAGATGAACGTACCCGCAGAATGCGACATGACGCAGTTTAAAACCAAACTACGGGCAACTCCTTCGACGGGAACGAACGTGGTCGCCTAGAAAGGTATGGTCACGGAGCTGCGTGATTGGGAAAAAATGTAGCAAAAGCCACCGGTAGAAAAGTTTCAAAAATCTATTCCCTTAAAGTACACTCGTCGAAGCATAGCAAGAAAGCTTTGTAATGGGCAAAAAAGAGCCCCACCTAATGACACACGCACACTTACAGTAGAAACCCAAAAATACGATACTCAGGTAAGGTGAATGAAGCATTTCAGACAATAAGGTGTGACATTTCTCTAGCTTTGTCCAGTCATGGAAAATGAGCAGGCAAATGTTGCGGAAATGTTTCTCTCGCTCAGCGTGTCTTCTCAGTAAGTATGTACGACTACTTTACGCTACAATATTTTCCCAGCCTTGGCGCTGCCTCGTCTCGACAACAGCAGCCAGTCGGCTGCCTTTCGAGCAACTTAGCCTCCAAACAGGTGCGAGTGGACGATAAATACCACTGGAATTAATCGCCTAACTGCAGGAAAATGTGCAACGGCTTTGGAGCAAACCTCAGCAGTCGTCGTTAAACGATTTCGATCTGTGCTGCTCTCCTATTTGAACCTGTCCAGGTTTGACCGCTGCTCGTGCACGGACGGCACATAGCAACTGTTCAGACGTTTAGCGTTCTCTGAACTCACTTCCCTCTTAAGGAATGCACTGTCTTCCGAACGTCCGCTTGATGATAATATTTTTCGCCGTACGATGCATCCCAAGGCGGATCTCTGAATTAATATTAATAGTGAAGAAATGTTATTACTATTAAGCACCCTTCAGGGTAGATTAGGCTGCGACAAATTAGGATACGGTTTCTCATCACAAACAATGAAACTTTGGCTTGGCTCTTTTCGAAACGCACCATCATTTACCTAGTGCAATGCGTTTGCACCTTCTCGTGCATTGGATAACGGGAAGCAAAAGATTTTAATTCGCACCTAACAAGAAGAGATGATGGATCATCAGCCACGGTAATACGGGAAACTCGCTGATCCATCAGTCGTGCGCGTCTACGGGCGCTACGAGACAACAAACCGAATAGAAAATGCGCTACCCTTATAATATTACTTACTAGCTTGCTCTAATAACAACTTTGATTTTGGGTATTGTAAAATTGGTTGACGCCGCAGTCGTCCTTTGAACAAGAATGTTCGGGCAATCGATTAAGGTAGACGTTTTCCCAGCTTCTGCTAATAGGAATTAATATGCCCATATGCCCATGAGGACTTTTATTCAAGCATTTTCGAGCACACTAGTTTTCACGTATGATAATTAACAGGACTAAGGTATGCGTTGTTGGTCGCTAGAAACGAGGATAGCAGATTTTACGCTTCTTCTGGATAGTATATTCCAAGTGCTTCCAAGGATCATTGCACTTGCTTAGGCTCCACGGCGTTCAGCCTGACAGCCCAACAGCAATTAATAATTCTCCTGACAGCGCATGCGATGGGTAGGTCGATCCGCAAACCACCTTGCTCCATTGGTTGTAAGGAAGGCCTACTGGGACATCCAATCAGAAGTGCTTCAGTTTTGTTCGTTCCATTTACGCTTCCCAGCTGCAGGACTCCATCTTCCGGCCACTTGAAGAAAAATGCATAAACGTAAATGTCCTCTGTAAGGATGCTTCTGTTGTCAACGAAGGGCATCGTGTGTGACGTTCGAGCAGTGTACCTAAATTGGGAAGCCAATTCAAGGCGCCCTAGTGCTAAAGACCACCAACCAAACGTCTTCCGTTAGGGAGTCATTTTGGTGGAACCAAGGAGTGGTCTCGAAAATACCCTCTCCGTTAATGCTCAGCCATTCTCCCATGGAATAAAGTCTTTCCTCGAATATTGGCAATATGCGACCGTCGTGAGTTGGACCAACGTTCAGCAAAAAGTTGCCACCGCAGCTGGAAGGCAAATGGTGACTATAGTCAGAACGGCAGATCGGCAACCCTTTCTACCTAACGGTTTCTATGAACGCTTTAACCAGCTGCTCCGCCGTTAGGTAATCATTCAGCTTGGCATCCCGCCGGAAGCCCCACGACTGTGTGTCTATAGTGTAGCAGTTTTCCCACTTGCGCGGTTGAAGGGTCTCTGCAACAACCCAGACGAATTTAGGAAGTATGCACACTCAGCTGTTTGCCGCAATCCCCCGTAAGGGGAAGGTGAAATCATACTTGGGTTAAATCGATCGCTGCAAGTAAAGAAGCCTCCGTGCTTACACATAATACCTCTTCCCCAACGGTCGTTCGTTACCACAGTATTCTTGACGGGGCTGAGAGGAAAAAACTGAAAGCTCAGGAAATAGGCTAACATTGCAACCCACCTCTCGTTATAAAGCCAAGCAAGAAATTGGGTAGAATTCCAATATGTGTCGTTGGCGTTCCAGTCGCCATCGCTCCATAAAACTTCCGGTTTGTACTTGTTGATTAAGTCGTAAAGTTGAGGATGCACGATGTTCTGGAATATTTATTTATACTCGTGATCTTATAAGCACGCGTTTTGCCTTACCTCCACGTACGATTGGGTAGTGAAGTTCGCGGCGGTGTCAGACAAAAACAAGGGATTAAACCATTCGTACAGTGAGTAGTACAGGCCAAAACGTATACCGGCTTTTCTAATCGCGGAGGCTAGTTCTCCTTAAAAGCGTAGGCGAGAGAAATTGAAAGGTGGACGTCGAATTATTATTAAGTAGGTTAATATAGTTACCCACTAGATCTTTGTGCGGTCCGGTGTCCAAACTGTTAAAATGCATCGACTCGGCACTTGGCCACATTGCGTATCCTTCGTGGTGTTTGCTGGTGAAAACAAAGTACCTAAAACAACAATGATGTGGCGCCATGAGCAACTCATGATAGCAGCAATGATGGAACTATTAAAGCCAGCTAATTAATGCTAACTATTATTATTATTCGTTTACTTTGCCCCGGATTTCCGTACGACCTCGGCAAAGTGGTTGGCATCAAAGTGCTCGCACGTCAACATTGGTGCAAATTCACTGTAGCTGAATTGAGGCTTGTAGTTCTTTTGCATGAAGGTCGTCTGCAGCGCTCGGTGCGCCCCTTGCCACCACCACCAAAACCATTCGGCGGAAGCTCCATAGGACGGTACGGAGTAGAGCCCCCAGTGCATGAATATTCCAAACTTGGCTTGATCAAACCACAGCGGCAGCGGTCTTGAATCGAGTGATTCCCAGTTTGGCAGATATTCGCCAAGCGCACATGAAATGAAAATTGCGTACCATAACGGGAGCATTTTTTAAAAGATCTGCTTCTTGGTTCCAGTCTGAATCTCTGTGTGCGTGTATGTCTATATATATAACTTTTTCGTAGTCACGCTTAACTTAATACTTGGTTGACTTGGCACATGTGTATCATATATCTCTGCAACGAGGTCTTATGTCAATGCTGATTGCAGCAGATCGAAAAGCTGGCATGAACAGCTCTACAGCTGTTCCGCTTTGATGCTTCGGCTTCGCTTAAACGAGTCGTAGCTTGCAGTCGCGCGCCTCTGACTTCGCTCCGCCTAGAAACATGATATCATTAATGAGTATCGTAACGAAAAACTAAAACTTTGGTTCAGGGAAGTTAACAAAGGGCAATCGAGCCCTGTATTGGCCTATATGCGATCATCGATAACACGGATTTTCCCCGTTTGAACCTTTTTATTCCAAAAAAGGTAAAATCTCCAGAGCTTTCGGGCGCGTACCTTGCGCCCGTCTTCAGTGAAAAAATAAAATATCACTTCGTCGACTGTCCAGCCAGTCAACGGTTCAGCAAGCTCATCCGCTAGACCGTCCGGGCTGGCAACATCAGCTATCAGGTACTACCTTGTACCCGTCCAACGTCCGTCGCCTGCCCATTCAGTCCCGCGGAGAGCGAGCTTCCAAACCGACCGACCGGGACAGTGACGTAACATAAAATGATGAGCGAGGCAACGACAGTAGCTTCCATAACCCGTCTGAGGACTCTTTAAAATACGGGTTTTAAAGTCCTTTCCTGATGATGGCCTTCTTTCTTCATTATTCCCTTTCCGATGTTTCTGCCCTTTTCTGCCGTTGCCAATTCCAGTCCGGTAATGTCCAGTGCCCCGTGCAACACGTATCATATAATTGAAAAAACTTCTTTTACGGGGTGTTGTTCACATATGCGATCATCGATAACACGGATTTTCCCCGTTTGAACCTTTTTATTCCAAAAAAGGTAAAATCTCCAGAGCTTTCAGCCAGCTTCTCCAGCCAGAAAAGGGCAGAAACATCGGAAAGGGAATAATGAAGAAAGAAGGCCATCATCAGGAAAGGACTTTAAAACCCGTATTTTAAAGAGTCCTCAGACGGGTTATGGAAGCTACTGTCGTTGCCTCGTTCATCATTTTATGTTACGTCACTGTCCCGGTCGGTCGGTTTGGAAGGTCGCTCTCCGCGGGACTGAATGGGCAGGCGACGGACGTTGGACGGGTACAAGGTAGTACCTGATAGCTGATGTTGCCAGCCCGGACGGTCTAGCGGATGAGCTTGCTGAACCGTTGACTGGCTGGACAGTCGACGAAGTGATATTTTATTTTTTCACTGAAGACGGGCGCAAGGTACGCGCCCGAAAGCTCTGGAGATTTTACCTATTTTGGAATAAAAAGGTTCAAACGGGGAAAATCCGTGTTATCGATGATCGCATATGTGCACAACACCCCGTAAAAGAAGTTTTTTCAATTACCTGTATTGGCCTCAGTGAATCGTTGTATAACTTTAGCCGTGTTCAGGAGTAAGCACTAGGCGTAGGCAAAAGTGGGAATTGGCATTACTTATTCCGCAGACGTCTGAGCTTTGGAAAAAGAAGTAAGCATGCGCAAAACACTCAGAACAGTGGACACGGCCTCACTAAGTTCCCACAATTGGTAGCTGTTTCCTCGTTGGTGCCTAAAGGTAGGATAGGAAGGGTAGAATATGAAGGCTGGTTGGTTCTTTTTAATGTTTAGCCGTAGACTTTGTACCTGCAGATATAATACTTTATGGAAGCACGGCAAATTTCCGGCTTTAAAACTATACCCTATCTATACATGAGGAAGTAAAAGCAGGCTTGCCAGTGAAAAAAATCCCACAATAGCGAAAGCTGTCAAAACCTATTCCGCCCAACGCCTAGAAAAACCTAGGAGGTTATAATGGTGCGGCTATTAGCGAAAGGACAGTACGGCGCATACGGTCAGAGGAACCAGAATGTGGTTGCCCCGTCGTCAGCGTGTCTGCACGCTGTTCAAACATTAATGCAAATTGGAACTCCATTGGCGCAAAGCAACGTAAGGCGACTGTGCTGCATGGTGCAAGCATTAATATTATTGTCAAACCCTGCCGATGTTTTGCTCCCTTTGACAGCTCTGCCCCAGTTCAACGAAGCATTGTACCTACTAAATTGGGCTTCCATTATTTGTTTGAGGTCAGAGATACCGTCACGCTGGATAATTTCCGAGTGGAGCTCAGAGGGGCTTACGGAGACAAAAACCTTTCTTAACCTGATTGGCAACCTTAATTAGCTTCATCATTGTGCCTGCATGCAGCCCTAACCTTCAACCTGGAATTCATTTGGCACTGTTTGCTCGTTCTTGTAAAATCCGAGTTGACTACCTGTCCTCGGAGTCTACGCAGTAAAGCGCTGCTCGTTGCCATTGTTTCGCTCCCAATTTAATGTTCGTTCCCATCGTACAATGTATATAATTAATTTTGTTCTAACCTAATATGTAACAAAATAACATGTAATTGAAAATAGGGCTTCTGCTTACGAGGTTAAGTTTCATGCTGTAAACACAAGATACAGCAATAACCTGTTAGATGAAATCGTTTAATCCAACAAGGAAACGAGCGTAGCTTTCGGAACCACCTTGTTGGATTAAACGATTCCATCTAACGGGTTATTGTCGTATATTGTGTTTACAACAAAATAACATGTAGAATTAACCTCTTAATAGAGATAGAAAGAGTGCAAAATAAGGAGGAGCGGTAACACGGATTGAAGTTATAAACTGTGTGCAGACTACGTGCAGTCGTGTGAAGGCAACATGTGACGACTTGTAGACATGTCTTACTGTGAAAACTTTTACAGAGCATCAACTGGCGTCTTATCTGAAGGACAGAAAGCAAGTATGACTGTTTAGGACTTTTGAAAGTCGCAAAGGTGGGCAGTACGTCATGTCGATGTTTGGGGCGTTGGTTGCGTCGGTACTGCCGCGAATTGAAACTGTATCATAGCAGAATAGCAAAACATTTTACTGCCGAGAACCAAACGAACACCAAATACTGATAATACGATAACGTGTGCCTCATCTGGCTGGACGCTGGAAGCATCAACCCACGTACATCGCTGCCTATCAGTTCCATCGGTCTGGTCGCGCTGATATCATTCTTCGGAAAAGGGATTGCTATCATTTTACCATTGACGCATGCCTCCCACATTAACATTCGGTTGTCCCGTTGGTCTATTTGCATAATTTAGTAGTGATGAAATAGCATACACGACGTCCATTTCTCTGACGAATACAATAGCTTTCGGATTGCATCCGAAGTTCCATCGCCATGCAAGTATCGCGCGTAAATTGTTCTCCCATCGATTGGAGAAAACATTAGTAAAGGGGTGCAAAGCCGTCAGGATTCGAGATAAACCACAGTGCATGGAAATAGGCGTTGTAGTCGGATAAAGTAGGCTGCAACTTGGAGCTAAGCCACGGAAATTGCACGTGGGGCCATGAGGAAGCATGGACCAGAGACCCATAGATAGGAGCAAGGACATGTACACGGAGATGAGCCGTTAAGTTGGGAGAAAGACAACACAACTTGTAAAGAAGCGTCGTGACCAAATAAGCCTATATTTTGGAGTTAAGCCGCGGAAACTGCACGCGACTCCATCGGAAACAGGGAATAGAAAGTTAAAATAAAGACGTGGGCATGGGAAACGAGCCGTAAACTAGAGAGATTGGCCTCGGAAGCGGTAATCGGTTACAGCTGCACGCCTGACAGCATAGTCTGCGACGCCGCGGCGAATTGACCCCACGTCGAAATGCGCAGCGAACTGGCGTGTATCCTTTGCCATTTCTTTATTTATGCACGAGAGCTTTTGAGACTTCTAATACCAGCCTTCAGCAGTCAACAGTGCAGCCATGCGGTTGAGCTAGCTGTTACATCATTTATGAATCCTCATACATTGAACCTGCTTATTGTTTTCTTACGATTCGTCTGTCACGGACCTCTTTGTATACTTGATAGTGTCTTCGTGCTACGTGGTTGGCCGCAGTAAATTTGGCACTCAAGGATCCTACGGCGATCTGCGAGTGCTGTGGAGGCTTCGCAGTCTGTTTCGCACTTGACCGAAGGGGTGATTGAGTGTGCGAGAACTTATATAAGTCCATTGAACAATTTGAAGAGGGCACCAGCAATGTGTGTAAACGCGCGCATTTGTCGCATAAGGAGCCGTGGCGGCTCCGGAGTTATTGAATAAATTGGTGTTGCATAAGTCCGCAGACGATGCCGCTAGACACCGGTAAGCGGCTGATAAGCAAGCAGCATTTTATATCAAAATTGACGGTCATTTCGCAGGTGGTGCGGCTCGCCTCCGTACGTACTGCGTAGGCGAACGTCAAGCTTACTACGGTTACTTGCGGATCAAACAAAACGAATTTCTAATAGTTATGTGCCGCTCGAGCAATGCGATCTTCGTCCTGGATAGCATTCATTGACGATGCTTATCTATCCCCGATGGTTCAATCTGTGCGTTTTGATTCTTTCCATGTTTTTCCTCTACCTTTTCGTGCTCATGTGGCAACGGAATCCGAGCATCAGTTTCGACGCGACCGTCGATCTTAAGGAGCTAGTAGCTCTGTGCATAATGGGCACGTTAAATGCGGGTCACATTGCCCGGCGAACTCCCTACTCGACGAACACGAGTCCCAACTTTGCTCCGAAAGTTGATCGCATTGTCGGGCGGGTCATTTCCTTTGCCGTGCAAAAATTCCCTGGAGTCAAGGTTTGCCATTGGCGCTCGATGGATTGTCGAGGGGTGGCCTTTTCGATTTTCCATTAGATTGTACAGCAGCGTTTCGACGAGCAATCCGACGATGACGTGGACTCGTTGCGAACCAATTATTACGCGCTTTGGTGGAAGCATCGTTTGTTGCTTGAAAAGTTAGCCTCCGTTCCCGTCTCGCTGAGGGAGCTGAGTGTTTGGATTAGTCCAATTGATTTTGCGCAGGAGCCTCCTAGTGAGTAAATGTTCTTATTATGTTAGTAACCAAAGTACCACGTTAATGTCCCCTTCGACAGTGTTAATGTATTCTGGGTAATTTTAGCCTTGCCAAACTTCGGTGGTATCGTAACTGAGTACGACAATTATGATTATGGTTCCTAAGTTGATGTAAAAGGTTGTCGTAACGGGTTTCAATGTTTATTTGAATTAAGAATCACGGAGGTTTCTTCGCGTTTTTGATCACGTTGTTCAGAAATAGGTAGATGGAACACTTTATTTCAGAACCTCGAAACTTTCGGAACTGCCTTGTTCCGAAAGCTTCGAGTTTCTACTGGTGTTCGAGTTTCCCTTACAACTGCCCATCCATCCGTTGGTAGGGTGTGTTATTGGTTTATTTCAGACCAAAAAAGCTCCAACGGGCAACCACTGTATTGAAGATCAACATAACTAACGGACCCGTTACAAGACATCCTGCCTTCAACGCCACGTGTTCTGAAATAAAGTGTTCCATCTACTTGTTTCTGAACATCGTGATCAAAAACGGGAAGAAACCTCCGTGATTCTTGATTCAAATGTGGTTCCTAAAAGTAAATCTTGCTATGACATCCACCACCATTTTGATGTGTGCAGACGACGAGCATGCATATATATATATATATATATATATATATATATATATAAGGTGCATATCCTTGACGTTGTAGAGGTATTACCATATTGGAAGATTACGGCTGAAGCGCCCGTTGAGTTCTATTCACTGCTACCTATGAGAACACCAAAGCAACCTAACCAATGGCTGGTTGGTTAGCTGTGTTAGTGAAAAAACGGGCGAGCAGTGAGCGTACGATTGGTTTATCTCGTAGCTTTTGGAATCGACTGGTTCCGTCGTCAGCGAGAAGGTGGAAAGCCCGTAGCAGTGAATACAGGTAGCAGTGAATAGAAACTCAAAGGGAGACGGGAGCTTCAGCCGTAGTCCTCCAATATGATCCACCGCCCCGTTACAAAGAAACCAGTCTTCAAAGGCATTACCATGTAGGAATTGCAAATATCATCAAGGCAAATGTTTTCAACGATGATTCACAATTTCAGGTGACCATGCTCACGAAAGTATTATGGTTTGCGTGGCAGTGAATAGTCGTCCTGTGTTCGGCATCATACATCGCCCGTTCGCAAATGAAACAGGTCTGTTCTATTAATTGTAGTGTGCATTAATCCTGGACGTTAGCGTTTCCGTAACGGAGGGTTGAATTTTCATATTGGAAGATGGATACTGCCTGTTTTTGTTCTTTAATGTTCGTAGCTTTCGGAATTACCATATTCCCTCTTCAGCACTAGTAAGAAGGGGCCTGTCGGCTCTGTATATATATATATATATATATATATATATATATATATATATATATATATATACGTATGTATGTATGTTTGTTTGTTTGTCAGTGCGTGTAGGGAAAATTCGTGGTGCGTATCGCGTTTCCTGCCGTGTGCGATTTTGGTCATCCGCGAAAAGTCGTGGAACGTAGTCCCGCGGATAAAGCAGTAACCTTGTGTTGATACTTTCGAGGCAAGATATTGTGTTGTTCGTTAAGGTCGAAGACAGGTTGCGATAACACTTTGTCACGCGTATCCTTAATTGCGCTTCTTTCAGTTTGGGGTATTGTTGGATATGGATGCAATCCAAATTGTACAAGAACTGCTCGCGTCACTTTGCTCCCTTTGGAGTTCGAACCCGTTAATCCCCCCGGGCACGGCATAGCGTTGATTGCACAATCAGGATCAGCTAACGCGGGAGAGATAGTCGCTTCGGCCTTCGGAAAGAATTGGCACGTTGAAAGAGTGAATGGTATGGGATACAAATTTTTGCGAGTGCTCAACGGATCAGCCAATTTCTACCTGCACACTGCTGCTGTGCAAAAGTGGAATCTGTGCGCAGCGGACGCCATATTTCAGGCAGCAGGCGCCCAACTGACCAGCATAAACGGCGCAGAATTAACTTACTCCACGGAAGAGGATTCAACTGCGTCTGGCGGTTTCCTAGCTTCGCTGGATCACCATTATTATTACCTTAGCAGGATGCTGCCTGTACTGCAAGCTGTTGGCTCGTAAGCCGGATACAGTTAATTTGACACGACTCTTTCTTTGTTACCCTGTATCCCATATTGTTAGGTAAGTGACTCGCCACAAAGTAATTGGTATTGTGCTAGATACTATTTAATAAGCTGTAGGAGCGTTTGTTCTCTCGTCCAGAAAACATAGAATGTCTTGCAGTCTTCTTCTCTTTGATGAAACGGCAGTTTTCCGGAATTGGCTGCTATTATTTACTGTCGTTATTCCAACAGAAATGCCGTGTCCAGACATTATCTAGGAGCATGCCTGCGGTGTCTAGACAACAGTGTGTGCAGAGCAGGTAATCTTTCCGTGGTGCTTTCCGCTCGACTAGGTTGACCGTCCTGTTTCGTACCTCTGTATATTGAACTGTTATTTATCGTTGTATATTACTTCCCCTTGCAGTAAGAATTACAATGCTGTAAAACGTAGTTTGTTCATAGCAATCAGTTGCGTTAAGAAAACAGCGCTGAAGATTGTTTTAATTGCAAGTTATGGAGTTGTTAATTACTCATGACTATGCAATGGTCTTTGAATGTTGAAGTTATCGGAAGAAACTGTGAGGCAGCTTATGCAGCTAAGATGAGAACCCTCTCTTCGAGCCCATTACGCTGCGTCCGTTCAATGGCAGCCTGCCTAATAACATTGTTCGCTATTTTGTACAACTGACTTGTCATTTTCATGTAAAACGGGCATATAAATAAAGTACTCTCCGTTTAATATGCTTTAACTATCACCACTGCTTTCAGTAGTGGACCTTCGTAGACTTGAGTGCTGATGTGTAGGTATACAGGAAAGTCGGGGCAACGGGAACGCGTGGATACAATTAAGAGCACATTTCTCTTAGAATGGTCAATGACATTAAATGGCCTTCAGAACTGTGCAATGCTGATAACATGCAGCAACCTTGGCGAATCAGGCTTTTAATGTCGTTATGGCACTTGGATTTACGAATTGAAGGTGGTTGGCTACACCTATCCGAAAAAATGCTGTCTAAAATGCGATAATGTTTACTTTCAAATGACGAGCATGCAAGCGATGATCAGGAATGTTTTGCCCAGAATGTCAAAGCTTTTGAACTGTCTAGAACAGTGATACGCAAGTCTGTGCCTGATATCGCCCCCCTTTTTCAGCTTCGAGGTTGCCATCGCCCCCTGGGATGAACTTTATCGGCTGACGGTGCGAAAATTGGCGGGAAATCTCCATCGAGGACCCTGTCCTTTTTGCCACCAATTCCTCGTACTGACTGTTGCGCGAGGGACTGTTCGGGGGACCAGCGACAGCATCGTTGCTACCCCTTGTTTCTTTCTGCACAGCAGATTTTCTCATACAAAGAAAACGTTATGTGTGCAACTTCATTTGTTCAGACGTCGCGTTTATTACAGTATTACTCTGAAGGACAGGAAGCATCCAAACCAATTATGCTTTCAATATTAGGTCGTATTGACGTCACCCCCAATCGTAAGTCGCCCAGATTGTCTACTTCGAGGCGACCCCACTTCGTGACGAGATGCGTGAAATGATAAGCGGGGATCCGAAGGAAAGCTTCCACAGGGAACCCCACCTCCCATATATTCCTCCGGCGCTCCGGCAGTATCGCTCGTTTTAGCTTCACCGCCCCCAAGGGGGTGGGGCGATATCACCCCCTTAGCCCTTCACCGACCCGCAATCGCCCCTTTCGCGCTTATCGTCCCCCTTTGCCCATCACTGGTCTAGAGCGTAGAATGTTAACTGAAAGGGTATAACCGTCTTGATTTATATCTGTTATGCATTACAAGTGTTGACGTCTTGTAAATAAGGAATTTCACACCATAGTTCTGTAGCTTCAGTATAAATGCCACAGCGAAGCCATTGAAAATGCTGTATCGATGAACGGGCGCGTTAGTTCTCATAACTACTCGATACATACGGAAAGTTTTCAACCCGTTAACACCAAGAAAAGAGAAACCTTTATTGGCGGAGCTTTCGGGAATTGTCTTTTACCGTCCTCAGCGCAAACGGAATGGAATGTTCCAGGGCAGAGGGTACACAAACGAGGCGCAGAGGAAGACCACAAACTCGGGAACCGGCTACAATAATGACACAATGAATGAAGGCTTCAGCTGTGGCAGAGCATGCGGCTACCTGCTCTAGTACGCTCTACCCTGAAGTCCTTTGCGTGGATAACCATTACATGACGAGAAAAATAAAGGAAGCCCTTTACATTCGACGTAACACAACTATAAGCAGGGACAATGGTGTGGAAGTAGACGAGTTACGGGGCCCCATCGTACATTCTTCGAATTGTTGCTCCCTGAATCAAGGATGAACAAACCGGATATGCCTTTCCTAACCTTCGTTTACGAATTAGGCGAAATGATGCAGACCGCCCTGCATAATTTCTCATCCTTATTTACCCAAGGCCCCTTCCTGATTGGACACTACCAAAAACATCCTGTTCAATGGTTTCGTTGCCATTACGTTTTGCGCTGAGGACGGGAACGGTTTGTTCCCGAAAGCTTCGCTAATAAAACTGTACTCTTTTTCTTTTCAACGGGTTGAAACATTCCGTAAGTAATTTTCAGTAATAATAATAATAATAGGAGTGATAATTAGCTGCTCACCTAGTGTTAGTAACCAAATGAGCTGACCTGTAGTCTATTCTCTTCCTCTCAGTTTCATAAGCTCTAGTTTCTGTTGGTGCTTAATTTACTGAGAAACGTCAAAAGTCAGTGAATAAGGCTGTAAAGAGCGAGAGAGAGAGCACATGAGCATCGGCAACGAACAGAATTGCAGGGGTGGCAAGCACACACAGGTATCAACGTTGTGACTAAGCGGAATGATTAGCTAACCGGAATATGATAAGGTGATAAGGATTCCGGTTTTCACCATCCGCGTTTTGTTGATTTTGCCCCAACAGTTTCACAATTTTTGAGAACGATTCTGGCACCTGTCATTGGTCAGTAAGTGCATTATTCACAAAACAGTCTAACTAGCAGGTGGTCGAGTAATTTGTGAGGAAACACGTGAAAATATTGAATGTAAGGAAATAAGTTTGAACCATCAGGAATTCTTCCTTGCTCGTTTATTGTGATTGGATCAGTACCAACCGTAAATCAGTTTGCTGTTTGTTTGTTTGGACGTATTTTGCATTTTGTTAGAATTTGCAAAGCCTGTCCATGGACGTTGACTGATTTTCGAGTGGACGTTTACTGGTGAGAGCTCGTGCGAATCGAAACTCTTAAACGGTAATACGTTACATTGGTTGTTTGGAAGTCGTGACAACTACAAATGTTGAAGGTGAAAAACACGGCGGGTCTCACGGCTCCGCGTCTTAGCCGAAATCCATCAATATGTAATGATTCCCCGTTAACAGAAGCCAAGCTCAGAATTGTGGGCCCAACAGTTTTCATTCATTATTAGAGCACTACGTACTATTGCGAAAGCATTTGTTTTTGTTAGGCAGCTCATATCGCCATTCCTCTTGTCGTTACCTGCTTATACTTGAGGGTTTACTGTATTCCTGCTGCACCCCTCCTTGGGTACACGTCAGTTCGCTGCGCGCGTTTCCCCACGAGGTCAGTTCTCAGCGGCGAACTGAAGGACTCTGTTGCTTTTCGTTCTAATCTCTTTTGCACTGTGCTTGCCTCTTATAATAAATTTCTTCTTGCCACTCGCATTCTCAATTTCCTAACTGTTTTCAACTCTCCTTTGCCACGAATTTTGTTTCCTTATCGTTTGTGCACATGCGTGATGTTATACCGGTGCTGTATGCACTACATGACTTTCGTTTCCAACAGATGTTCGAGGAACTATCATCATTGAGACGGTTAAGTTTGCAGCCACTGAGGTGGCGCTTCTCTTTTGCGACCGTTTAAACAGTCTGAGTCAACAGCAAATTGTGACGGCTTTTCAGGAAAGCTGGCGCTGCAAAACCAGTCAGTTGTACTTACAACAATACTCTTATTCCTGTGCTTGCGAAATTTCACCTTCAACTTTCATTCACACAAAGCAGCGTTAATGGCCATTTAAAGTAATTTGCATAGTCTTGATGCCTTGTTACGAATCCACACCGTTGTTTCGAAAATCTTTTATTGAAACCGGAGCTTTCGGGGATCTCCTGTCCCCTTCTGCAGCGGAAGATATGACACAGCTGCCGACACCACTTTCATTCGTTACTCCTTCCTTCCTGTAGGAACGCAGCTTCCGACACCACTTTCATTCGTTGCTCCTACTTGTCTTCCGCTGAAGAAGGAGACAGGAGATACCCGAAAGCTCCGGTTTCAATAAAAGTTTTTCGAAACGACGGTGTGGATTCGTAACAAAGCATCACAGTTAAACTACACCGTTAAGAAAAGACACCCGATTTTCAACGAAATTTGCATAGTTACCTGATCACAGTTACTTCTATCCGCAGTGCGCGTTACTAACTGAATTTCGGTTTCCGGGTCAAGGTTCAATGGGTGAACGCTGGAATTGTGACTACTTGATTAGAAATGACATTCTGGATCCCTGGAGTACAACATCATTTGTTGTGAGGAAAGCTAGGAACTCGAAGCTGTGCTGCGAAAATATGGATGAAGTTGTCAGCAAGGCACGTTCACTTGAGAAAAGCACACATTTCAGCCAGCCGGAATGAGCAAAGGGATTTTCAGTTTGTGAATGAAGTTAACAGAGGATGGTTGGAAGAGGATTTTGGAATACCAACAGCATTGCCACTTCACCCGTATAATGAAGTAAAACTGTCCTTAGAGGGATCTCTCGATCGGTGGGAGCTATATTATGGAAACAATGAAACGGAGTTTGAATTATTGCAGATGGTGTTTCGTCTGTTCCATGTCTTTTTCGTTCTGGACTGACTACGTGCCTGGCAACGTACCTTACAGAGTGAAGGATCCCTTTGGGCGTTTTTGGGTGGCCGGAAGCGCCCTGATGGTTCGCTTTAACGATCTTATAAGGGTAGCCTTATTCAATTTGTTTTGATCATCAGCCGTCTCCTAATTTTCTGAAAGTATAATTATTCTAACCCATTATGGCTTGCTATGTTTGGTTGTCCAAAGCAACATTGCAGCTCTTGATATTTTTACGTTAGTGGAAATTCCAAAAACGTTTCCTGCGCCCGAACGTTTTGCTGGCTAGCCATTATTCAACTGATGAAGTACATCAGCTGACCGATTTAGGAGCGTAGGGAAGAGAAACGAGAAGGTCGTCGAGTTATGAATACGAATTTATGCTCATTTCGTTTAAGATCAGTTTATTCCGTTGAAAGTAGTATCACATTGAAACTTGTACCACCGATATCCGTACCTACAATGTGTGCCATGCCATGGCATATATGAAGTAGAATGGCATATTTTGTATACACGACTTTTTGTTCTTCTTAACCTGTAAAGCGCGTTTAACATGAGTGCTGTGTTGTCTGGAGGCACTTATCATTTCTTGCAGGATTTGTCCTGCTGCTACGTTGCATTAGGTTAGTCCACAAACATTTCAAGTTTTACAGTTTAATTTCGTAATATCATAGCTAGCTTCCGTTGGCCAAGGTTTATCGATTTATTGAAAATAACCGTCATTACAATGTGGGAAGTTTACGGTAAGGATAAGGAAGACTTTAAATTCCGTCGCGGCAGAACTGCGGGGTGCCGGAGTCATTTTGAAGTCCTCCTGCTCCTCGAATAGTCAAGTCACCGGGAATTTACTTGTTGAGCTTCTACATTAAGTCAGTTGATCAATGACAAATACAAACCGTCTGACATCTTCGCCGTCTGCCCCATTGTCTGATGTAGGTCACTTCCCACCACTTCTCGGGCGTGTAGCACGGCGAACCGCCGTTGTGCCATAGGAATGCTCACTGAATCCCTCCCAAATGTTTGCTGGGACATTCAGGCTGATTCAAATGCTAACAAGCCCAAATGGAGGAAGATTACAGCAAAATAACTTTTGCTGATATCTCATTCAGTTCCTATATTCTCTTCCCTCATTCATAGCAGTAAGATTTAACAGTGTCAATGTGCAAAAACTTCATACATCATCAGATTTGGATACTACTGATCACTATACGTCGTTTTCATTTGAAATTCGGTAGTTGTCCTAAGTTTTCAGCCTCCTGGTCAATTCCTGAAATCACAAATTCGGTAATTCATTTTTAGTACGCCGAAGTAACTTTACGAATGTACTGTGTTCTTCGGGATGGGCACTTGGCCAGCTTCCGTGCAAAAGTTCTGTAGTTTGTACTTGGAGAATGAATGGATGCCGTGCCGTGCTGTAAAATGGCCAGGACAAACAGTGTACAGATGCATTTGCAGCGGATGTTATATCAATGAAGTTGGTGAAAGTTTTACTTGACAGCTGTTTTCGCTGTTTGCACGCAGTAGTGGTGGTGGTGCTGCGGTTAGACGTGCTTGTCGTTGCTGTCTGAACCAAAACATCAGTTCTGTATTATTTTCAAATTGACTTTTCTTTAGTGCGGAATTGCTCTGAGTGCACAATCTTTGAAAGAAATGCCATTTTCCGTCTTCGCGTTCTTGTTTGCGGACCTGAGAATGGCAACACCTCCCATGATGGAAGAACGATGGGAATGTATCAAGGAAGTTGCTAGCATTCTCGATAAGGTACTGCGTATTTCATTTGCTTTCTTTCCGCTTTCATCCGTCGATAGTTCAGAAATTCGATGGCAAATTCTACAACTGTGTTTTGAAGGCAAACGGTGATCCAATGGTGCTGTTATCTTTGGTACTAGAAAACTTTCCCTGCTATCGAGACGTGGCTGAATATAGCGGTCACAAAAGTGCGTTCGCCATTAAGCTAGCCAGGATTTTCTCGTTTCCTTTACAGTTTCATTTTTGATGAAAGCACAGATGCTCATTGTTGGCACCAGTCGCATTTTGCGCGAATTCTGTGACTGCGCCGCTTTGGGCAGTTGTGAAGTGTTTTCGCTCTCAACTACCTATCGAGACATTCAGATCATGCGCTTTTACGGATTTTTAAAGTCTTCCGAAAATGTTGAAAGTAGGCTTACAAATGGTATAAAAGCACGTAGTGTACATTTCTAAATTCAACTATTATGCAGGCACTTGTTTTAGAAGAACTCTTCCGATTTGGAGAACCGGACGAGGTCGAAATGCGCGCTGTCGCAAACAGGTGTTTGCAGGTAGATTGCTCTTATTTCGTCAGTGCTGCTTATTATCGTTTTAGAAATTTGCATTCTTAGCTTTGTCATTGTAGGTACTGACGTTAAGAGCGAACGAGATGCTTAAAATCACTGGAAAGGGAGTGAAAATTACGTTTGTGGATATGGATTATCTAATTCACCGGGATCGCCTTGAAAATAGCGCTTTGCAATTTTGGAAAAGTTCCTTCCCGAGAGTGAGATGCTTATTTTACTAGAAAACAAGCCGGTGAAGACAGATAATGAAAATTGGCGTATCTATCGAACGTTGCGTGCTTTCTTTCAATACAGCCTATAGGCCAGTCTGACGAGTACACGTAGTGCTGTTCACTTATGCTAGAGGGAGTTAACTGTTTGCATTAACCGTCTTGTTGGCTTTGGGCTTTTCGAAAATGACCAAATTATTTGGACACACGTAAGAAATTTAAATTAAAGTGTATTGCATAAGCATACTTGTTTGTTTAAGTTTCTTGAGGCAGTGCAATTTATATCCGGCATGAATTTTGCAACTGCAAGCTGATTGCTGATGTGTGAATAGAAAATTCATGCTCTGCGTTGTCTTCAAGTAGATTTTTGTTGTCATCACTGTTACAGGATTTCAAATTCTAATCATTAGGTCTTCGTTATATTTATTGGTCTTTTGCATTGAAGTAAAAATAATCGTCAAAACTAGAAGCTGTCCATTGATGCACGTATGTTTCGAAACTGAAGTTCTGTCTTCAACAGATTCACATCAAGTGTATATAGAAAGCAGCGAAGCTGATACTTCAGACCGTGTGCAGTGAATCTTTCAGTGAGGTGGCGGCAGGCGGCTGTGAATCGAGGCTATCGGGACTGTGCCCCTTCACTGCATGTCTGACAACAGCTGACAGATTGGTAGGACGACGCCAAGCCCACAGTTTGAGTAGTGCTGCAGCAGTAATATTTCTTACTCTCCTTCATATCATTGCCTATGGTTGAAAATAGGATTTCGCAAAACGGGATATGATCTCATGTTTATTATCCAAACCAACGGCTTTAATCCCGTTAAAAGCAAGGTATGAAATCACGGAGCTTTCGGGACTCCCCTTGTCCCGTCTTCAGGAATGAGAGACACGCTGAGAAAAAACACATTTCTTTCCAGGGTAATATGGCAAGACCAAAGTCAAGCCTCTGTCCATATCTCTTCTCCTGATAATCTCCCCGTGTCTCCATTTTTGCAACCGTCTTCTCATACACTCTGTAGTATTACTCTGAAGGGCAAGAAGCATCCACAAGGGGAGACGAATTAGATGGTTTTCTGTATACTCTGGTTGGTAAACGTGACCCTCGTCTCATCAATAACACGTCCAGGAATGGTAAACGTCCTTCCGCTTGTTTCTCCATTGTAAATGCAATAGTTTCTGGGAATAAACCATTTAGGTATTCAACAAACAGGTTTCTTCGCCATTTCTCATAATAGTAAATATGTCGTCGACGTATCTCTTAAAAACTCGTATCTGGTAATCTTGGAATCCTGGAAGAGGAAAGGTTTTCTTTTCAAAGTGTTCCATGAATATTTCCGATATCACCGGTGATAGGGAACTGCCCATAGGAGTGCCTCGCTTTTGCATATAGAGAGAGTCGTTCCATCTGAAAAAATTCCCTTCTTCCATGCAAAAGGATTAAGGCTTGTTCTGTCCGGAAGGGAAGAGTCACTGGAAAGTAAGTCTCCAATGATGTTGTACGTGTATTCAAGAGGAATACTTGTGAGCAGATCTTTAACGTCCAAGCTAACAAGAATATCTTCTGGGTCAAGATGTATTCCCCTGATCTCCTCCACAAACTCAACTGAATTAGTTGTGTGTGATTGGTTCTTTCCTGTTAACGGTCTTAATAAGTTTGCCAGGTAACTGCAGTTGCTAGTGGTGACACTCTTTCTGCTCGAAACCACAGGCCTAAGCGGTATGCCCTCTTTGTGGATTTTAGGCAAACCGAAAAACTCAGGATAAGAGAAATTGGATGCGAAACACAAATGTCGGACTATATCGGACAGTCTTCTTTCTTTCGTTTCTTCAATCATATCTGAGAGCAACCGTACAAAGTAGAAAGAAGCATTATATATCCATTACAATGATTGCACAAACAGGGAAGATGGAATTTACTTCAGTGACATTTGGTCCCTGATGGTTTGGACAACTAAAAATGTTGCCATTTGGTTTCCTGCTCCTCAGTGATACGACGAACATGGGCTAACCAAGAAGAATTAACAAGGGAGAGACAAACAGAAGAATAATTTTATAAAGTCACTTTATAGTTTAGAACCTCAAGTACTTAGATTTTAAACAAGATTCTTCCTTTGCTAGGTTATTATAAGCCAATACTTCCTTTGTAAGCGCTGATGACGGGACTAGGAAGTGTCCTGAAAGCTACGTGCTATCTTGTGTGTCTTTAACGGAATCAAAGCCGTGCGGTTCAAATAAAAAAGATGAGAACATATCCCGTGTTCAAGAAACCGTATTTTGAACCTCGCTGAATAATATCAGTGGAAGCACAACTTTTTTAAGCCGCTGTCAGACTCCTCCAATCCGTTACAAAGCCCAATGTTCAAATTGAAAACATAATACGGAAAAAGGTGCCCTACATAAATGACAGTAACCGTGAGAAATAAATGGGAATGTTAGGTCACCATGTTGATGCATTCATTGTTATGAATGTATAGAGCTTCTTTGATCTTTCTAAGTCTGAAATTCCTTTCTCAAGCTAACGTGCCAAAGTAGAACTGGTCGTTAAACATAGAACGTCCGACAACATGTTCCACAAGGGCAGAAAATCTTTTACATTCTTCCATAACAATGCTCAGATCCCTTGTCTGTGACCTTCCTTTAGCGGAGAAAGTGTCACCCCTGAGCCTCCTATAGGCATTACGGTATCTTGTGAGGCACGCCAATGATACAACCAGATTCCCGGCAAACCACAAGCCAGGGTCGATTTACCAAATCCACTGTGGGTGCGGAGCTTCTTACATTGGAGAAACGGGGTATACAACTGTCCACCGGGTACAAAAACACTGGGCGAGCATCACAACATACCGTAATGCCTATAGGAGGCTCAGGGGTGACACTTTCTCCGCTAGAGGGCTACAGACAAGGGATCTGAGCATTGTTATGGAAGAATGTAAAAGATCCTCTGCCCTTGTGGAACATGTTGTTGGATGTTCTATGTTTAACGACCAGTTCTACTTTGGCACGTTAGCTTCAGAAAGGAATTTCAGGCTTAGAAAGATCAAAGAAGCTCTATACATTCATAACAATGAATACATCAACAGGGATGATGGGATACATTTTAGTGATATTTGGACCATGATAATTTTGGCAATTAAATGTTGCCAGCTGCAGTCGTGTTCCTCATTACTAAGATGATCAGAGTCAAACTAAGAAGAATTAGCCAAGGAAAGACAACTTGAAGAACGACTTTAAAGGAACATGACAGTTTAAAATCTTAGCGACATTTGTTTAAACACAAGCCTTTTCACTCCTATTTTGAGACACACGAAACGGTCATTTGTACACGCTGAGGACGGGACAAGGTTGTGTCCTGGAAGCTCCATGTTGGTTTGTTATTCTTTCAACGGGATCTAAGCCGTGTTGTTTGAATAAAAGATGAGATCATATGCCGTGTTCAAAAACCCTATTTTTAACTTTGCCAATGTCTAAATTGCCTGTCTGCAAAGAATTTCAGCACATTCTCAAGCTTCTCTGCAGCGCAGATTTATTTTCCTGTGCTCTTATACATATTGTGTGAAGTTCTGTTAGATCATGCAGGGAAGCCTTCCCCACTAACGTGCATTGTATATATTGCTAAGGGTTGCAGTTACAGTAGGTAAACTTCTGAAGTCACTGTTCCTATCTCCTCATAACGACTTCCTGGCGTTACCTTTCTCAGCATTTTGGGCGCCCAGAGCATGTGCAATAAACACACTTGCACCGACATTGTGAAGCAGTTTGATAAATCCGAGAAGTTTCACTCAGCGTTGGCATCATGCGCAGCGTTAAAGCATTTGATCGAACATACACGAGACACACGACAAGGGTCTACCTCACGCTTCAGCTACTGATTACACACCTACCGCTGACGTTGGCCACGCACTTGACGTCGCCTGTTCTGGTTCCCAGATTTCTGCGCATTACGCCGTCCCTTCTGCTACTGACAGTACAGGACTCTGCGTAGGTCTGGCTACGGAGCCTTATTCTGAACAGCTGTGTCATTTTTTCAAAAGAAGTAAGGATTTTACGTTTTCATCAAAAATAAGAACTTTATGTTCCCTCTTACCCTTTGAGTTACAGCGCTGACTACATTCATGCTTTCTATCAGCCACCTTTTCATGCAAAAGGCCAGTACACTGTACACAATGCAATGAAAATAGCGGATGGACAGAAAAGCAGGGAAAATGTCCAAACAGCGAGTGCCGAGCAGGGAAACGACCGTGTAAACCAATGATGCGCAAGGCTATGCCAGAAATCGTCCCCCTTTTCCAGCTTCGAGGTTGCCATCGCCCCCTGGAATGAATCATATCGGCTGACGACGCGAAAATTGGCGGGAAATCTCCACCGAGGACAATGTCCTTTTTCCTGCCAATTTCTTGTATTGACTGTTGCGCGAGAAACTGTTCGGGGGACCAGCGACAGCATCGTTGCTTCCCCTTGCTTCTGCACAGCAGATCTTCGCATACAAAGAAAACGTTATGTGTACAACTTCATTTGTTCAGACTTCGCGTTTATTACAGTATTACTCTGATGGGCAGGAAGCGTGCAAACCAATTATCCTTTCAATATCAGGCCGCATTGACGTGACCCGCAATCGTAAATCCCGATTGACTACTTCGAGGTGATTCCGCTTCTTCGTGACCAGATCCGTAACAACACTAAAACCGCGCTCTACAACCGACTAGGAGGGAATAGCGATCAGTAACCTCTTCATCGTTGCCCACATGGCAGGATAACAGAGTGGTATTTCTTCGTGCAGTCAGAAGTAGCCATTGCTCCTCTCCATTCTGAATGTGATCTGTTCGTTAGACTGCAGGACTACTAATTCTTCTTGCAAGTAGAAGTCCACGTTCAGGAGATTGACGATGAACAGGTCATGCACCCAATTAAGAATTACCAACGAAAGGACATCATCAAACCGCCTTAAGAAATCTTCGTACAACATTTGTAAATGCTGGGAGTAACTATGGACATCATCTTCAAGTATTTTGACTTCCTTGCTTACTTTGGAGAGCGTCGGAAATTCAAACCAAATTAGTACGACTATCACCGTTTAATGTCAACAACAACTTCGGAGCTTTTGGGGTTACTCACACCCTGCCATCAGCGATAAAGACGCTCAAATTATCAACCTCAGATGAACTACTGCTGTCACGATTAGTTTAAAAAACAGTGCTTTAAACGGAGGATCTTAGTCTCGTTCATTTTAAACAATTGACCACGCAACGAATTTTTCTTCTCATTTCTTTTAACCATTCAACTTCCCATATTTCTGTGCCGGGGATCTATGGGATCAAACCATATCTGTCCCAGTTTCTTCTTCTGTATGAATCACTGTGTTGGTGGGTTCTTCCTCCTGGTGGTCTTGGAAAGTTTGTTGTGGGATTACGCAACATCCGTGTTTGTGGATGACAACCCTCCAAATCTCACGCACATCCACACCATTATACCGGTTGAAGGTGTTGTTGTTCCGTATGAATAAAGATTCTTTAATCTTCCGTCTTAAGATGTTTGATTCGCTGCAAACGCATAGAGGGTGTAACGACCCAGCGCATTCGGATGCGTGTTCCACCACCGCTGACGTTTTCTTCACTTGTTCCATAATTGATCTAGGATCGAGTGTTTGTTTCCTTCCTCTCCCTGGATTGTTCACATTCCCATATAGTCTAGCCTTAGCATTGTTGTAACGAGTTAGGCCGGCTAGATGCTCCTTGAACCTGTGGGTGACACTTTTCCTGGTTTCTCCTATATACAACCCTGAGGAATCGCATATAGGAAGTATGCCATGCGGAAGTATGCCACATCCTTACATCGCTTGTCAGGATGGCTCCTCATAAAGTGGTCTTTCAGTCTCGAAGGTTTCATTGCTTCGTTAGAGAACACTTTCTCACATATTAGGCACATTGGCAACCGTCTGTTAGCAGGGGAGGACGTAAAACCGAACTTCAAATATTCCGTGCTGTATTGGCGACTTTTCTTCTTTGGGCTGTCTATCCATGAATTTGTGCAGGATTTCTTAAATTGTAGAAAGTGACAGGTCAAGCAAAACAACTTCCACAGACAACCTATCAGAAGAACGATGATACCAAGGAGCTTCAGCGAGTCTTCAACAACAAAGACAGAGTAAACTCAAACTATGGTGCATTGGAACAAGCTAAACGTACTTATACAACTGAAATGAATAGTGAACAATTAACGCTGCAATGTGTAGCGACAAGACCAGGAGAACACACCTTTATTCAAATGCCACCGCAACCGCTATTATACAATCAAAGCCGCCAACGAGGAACTCAGCCTTTCAGACCACGCACACGATGCAACGACCCCGCTCGCAGCTTTATGCATCGCTTATATCGAACTTCGCCCACGTTCGATGGTGCGTATTAATTGCTGACACCAACGCTGCTGCCGGCGGGTCCCTGCGGCATGTACCCAGAAAAAGTCGCTTCGCGTTTTTCTGCTTCCACCCTTGTGTGATTGGTGGGGGCGTAAACGATGTTCGCCGGGTGCTGATTCACCTGCTGCTTTTTTTCAGAGGGTGCCTCTTACACAATGTAGGAGCAATAATAGCGTTTCCAGATGGTCTTTCATGCAAACGCTTCGGCAATATCGCTCCTTTAAGCTTCACCGCCCCCCTGGGGGGGCGATATAGCTCCTTTAGCCCTTCGCCGCCTTCAATCGCCCCTCTCACGCTTATCGCCTCCCCCCTGAACTTCAAAGTCGCCACCCTTTGCCCACTACTGGTGTAAACTATAGGTTTAAGGTACCAAAGGCTGCTTGATACTTGAAGCGACAAACGGCGACAGGCAGGCAGAGATCAGCAGACCAACAGCGGTTCTTTAAAGCTGCGCACATATTCAAAAACGGTTACACGTATACAAAATGTTGACATACTTTTCCGCAGGTCGTGATAGTTCTACTGTAGCGCGCACAGGGAAAGCCAACGGCATATGCGTCATGTTCAGCGACAATGAGTCATTCTGTGAGAAATGTCAACCAAAGTTTGTCGCGTGATAGCGCGTGTATTATCAAATGTGAGCATACCTAAAGCGGGTACGGAGCACATTTTTGCAAACAGGTTGGATCAAATGGGCAATTTCGAGGAACGCTGTTCAAAACGGAGGCAATCTTGCGCCGCTAAACAACGAGGTCACACAGTTGCGAAAACGTTAACAGAAGCAATCCTTTTCGAAAAGCAGAAATTGATTTTCGTGCAACGGTAAACTTTGTTCGCTACTAATTCTTCGGCAGCAAACTGCCAGTGTTGGCTCCAGACACACATGCATGAACCTACTTGTCCTTAATCTTTAGTACTTTATATACTGTACTTGGTGCTTTCCTTCGTTTTAACGTCAGCCTCTTTGGTTGGCGAGTGTTTGTCGGCCGCGCTGCAAAGTTTGTTTTCCGTCGCCCTGAGAGCGTCCATCGATCATTTAACAAGCTCGAATATCTCAGTGAAATTCGCTCTTCAAGTTGTGACGACTTTCGATGTAAGTTATTCTGCTTTATTATTTTGTCTTCCCGAATAGCGCTCCGCCGCTCTTCGTCTTTGAATCTAGACACGATTGCACCTAGTTAATACAGCTGACCAAGCATGTGCATGTTATTTCATTGTAGGGAGTACAGATTGGAATCGCTCCACCTGTGCAAGGCGGAATTAAGGTCTTTGCCGTTTCCCCATTTTTCCTATCCAGCTGAAGTTGGTTACTTCTCCAAAAGTGAGGGAAAAGCAGTTGCACTGGACAGGTCAGAACTCGGTATATTGGATCTCTCCAGGATTGTTGATGGTTTTGATTTGAATGTCGGTTATGAGAACTTCACAGACATGTTCTCATATGAAGTCCAATTTACATTGTTAGAATGGATCGTGGCTGAGCGCAAAAGAAGAATTTCTCCGACTGTTCCGTCGCCGACGTTACTTGACTGCGTCCACGGTGCACAGGTGGTCATATGGAAGACAGTGCTTCAAAAATTTGGAACTTTTTTGCACTGTAAGGAGGAGTGGCGCTGTGCCATCGTGAAATTCCACGGCGTATTGTTCGTTTATGGGTTAGGTAGCCATCAGCGGGATCGTAAAACTTTAACATCGACCGAAAGCACCCGTCGCTTGCGTTACTGGCGCTACTCATTTGTAAATCAGGTTGTGAAACGTGACGGGCAGTTCATGCCGACTGTCACTAACTACCAGAATTATTTCGTAACCGTTCGTCGCAACTGCATAGGCCAAGTGCCTCTGCTATTCGCTGGTGTGTCAGAATGCGTTGATCCAACAACGAACTGTTACATTGAACTGATGACCAAAGAATACCGTAGAGATTCAGTTGTGAACACTTTTGATCATCCTGAATTTTTGAAGTGGTGGCTTAGGGCATTCCTTGGCGATGCTCCACAAATTATATGCTGTGAACGTGATGACAAAGGGCTCGTTCAGGGCTTGAATTGTTACGACGTATATTCAATCCCTGAGTGTACTGAAGCTTGGTCTGCTACAGCTTGCATGAATGCAATTGAGCGTATTCTTTCGCATATTGCCCAAAATGTTAGACAAGAAGGTGTAGTTTACATTATGCATTACAAGCCAGAATGGGAGAAAATACGCGTCACCATTGATGAAGACCATGAATTTTGTTTACCAGCCTGGTTCGTCTCTGAGTTTGCTTAATATGAAGATTTCTGGTTGAATGTGAGCTATCGTTACTCTTTGAACGTGACTGAGAAATGAATCATGGTGATTGGCTGACTTTTCTGTTATAAGCGTTTTGTTATTTTTTGTTATACTATATAATTGTGTACCTGCTTCACTGTAGGAATAAATTATGTGCAAGGGAAAACTACAGAAACTTATTCAGTTGTTTGACTAAACAGACTATGAAATGATGGACCAGAAAATCCCTAAGCCTTCGTTTTATTAATACTTCTGCTGGAATGGTTTGATTGCTCAACAGGTATTGCTGTTTGCGCATACTAGCAAGTGCACAAGTTGGGAAACTTGCTGAAACGCATGTAAGATTGAGAAAAGTAGGTACAATCTGATGACAGCTTATTCAGCGGCTTGACCATTGTAGGATGAAATACGTTCGTAGCAAAGTATTGTACTTCTGCATTGAGTTCCGAATACGGTTCTTTGCTCCGTGGTTAACATATACTTTTAGTGCCCTAAAGGCGTTAGATGAATGCAGTTGTCCTGTTCATCTTCTCCCGCAACAGCGCATTCCATTTGTTATCACTGTGTGAAGTTGATTAAGATACAAATCCAAACAGATCTGTGACAGATGATCTGGCAAGGAAAACGGGAGCGGTAATCATGCATGACTTGATGACTGAAGCTCTTGAATTTATTCATGCCGATAAAAGATGCATGAAACGATTCCATCTATACAGAAACTGTCATTAAAATTTCAGCCTACTTGATTTTCAGTTGAATCGAAGAATGATCTCATCTAGAAAAATTATATGCAGACCAGAAGAGGGAGACATTTAAGGCATTTCTTCTATCTCCTCTGAAATCATTCACTGTTGTCATGAACTTTGTTCAACGCAAACAGGGGAACAGTATGCCAGCAAGCCTGTACATAGTTCAGTTGAGAAAACGGCAATGGTTTATTAGTCATTACAAGTAACCTATGCGAAACAATAGCGTATCAGTATTATAGTATACCTTAAAATGGACGCGATGATTTTCATGCTCAGTAGAATGACTGTATCCTCAATTACAATTCAGTAATGTAAATGTACGCTACCCAAAGCAAACGTTACTAAGCACTTGAATTTTGCTTTCAGAACTTTCAGAAACGCTGTTCATTTGCCAGCGGCTGCAAGAGGGCTGAATGTGAGATTATCCTGTGATTCCATTATGAAATCTCTTGCATTGGTTTAGCTGCTTATCTGCGTTTTGCGGGAACATTTTAAGCCCGCCATCTTGTTCAACATTCCGCAAATAACTTTGGCAGACCATCATTTTATTAAACCTTCAGACAATTGTCATTTTGCCTTCAATCAAATCTAAATGGACGTTTGCAGCACTATGACAGGTCAGCAGTGTTTCATTTGGAATTGCAAGACCAAGTACTCATTCATTAGCCGTCATTACCTGCAATCATAAATAAAGAACAGTCAAGTAGAGTTCAGGATTTTTAGAACGAGCTTTTTCTGCTGTAATTGGCAAGACACTGCAAACATCACGTGTTAGTCCATCAAAGCTAGAATGAAAAGCATGCCGGTAAAGAGTACTACGCATCTCCGGTGACTGATACGCTAGATATCTCGCTAATTCTGGCAGCCTTGTAACCATTGATCAAGCTGCCATTTTATTGCTCCATATTATAATTGGCTCCTACGCTAAATCATTTTTAACCAGTGAACCCTGAAAACCATGAGAAACATCCTAGAAATTCACCTGACTTCTGTGTTGTAATCCATAGATTTGACAGGATGCATTGCTTTGTCTGCCTGCCTTAACGTACGGTCTGTTTAACTACCTGAGAGAGTTTCATTGTTCTTTGAAACAGCTACATTAATATTCATACTATTCAGTAATGTTGTAACTATGTGCTAACAAAAGACCACTAATGAAACCAAAAATTTGCTAGCAACGCTCCGGCAAAGGTCCCGCTCCTCTGTCATCACATGAATTAAAAACTGTCATTTATGAACTAATACGCCAAGGGTACAGTATTGGTCAATGTAGGCGTAGTAGACCCTGAATCACCCTCGATAGGTAGTACAGGTGATTGCCTGCACTGTCACCTTCCAAAAACAGCGCAGTTGGTGAATTGCGATTTCCTATGCGCGCATGCATGTTTAAACATACAACGATTTCTGCAGAAACGAATTCATGGGGAATCAATACAGCGAACAAACTGGTTAAAGAAGATCATGGGGAAGAAGATCAGTCTTCAATGATAGAAAGTACTTGAAAGCTGTTTTCTATTGGAGAAGTATAGCAACTGACGGATGCCAAATCGGACGACAAAGATGCCGCTGGAAATGGTGAAGAAAATCATTTGAACGTCAATAATTTGCATGATTAATTTTCGAATGACTGTTTTTACGTTTTGGCCGCAGTTAAAAATCCGTTGCGACTCTACTGATTTAACTAGATGACGCTTTTGAAAAAAATAAAAAGGTTGATGAAATATGGTGAAACCCATTGAAGGGACCGTTTTGTTTAGCGGCGTTTATTCTAGCAGGTCTGAGAATCCAACCTATGTCTGATATATGCGCAAAATAATCTTCGTACCTTGCTGTTATAAACTGTGCCGTCGCCATGAATCTGGACTTAAGTGCGGAAACTATTATTTTTCGTTTGTTGTCACAGAACGTATTTGTTGAAATTCACATATTTTACTGTGATAATAAAAGAGCCTGTTTCCCTATTTTGTAAATTTAATCAGCGAAGCTTTCGAAGCCAACGTGCCCTGTCGTCAATGCAGTTTTGAAAGAAGTGGTAGATATCGGACATTATAAAATTAACATAATTATATTATGAGTAACATTTCATAATGCTCGACGTCGACCACTTCCTTCTGAATTGCGCTGACGATGGAACACAATGGTTCTGTAAGCTTCCATCATTAAACCTATGGAACATGGAAATCGTCTCCTCTATTGTCATGTAATACCGCCCTGTTATGAAAAGACCAACGCCCAAGCTCTTTTATTGATGGCAAAAAAGAGAAACAAAAGAGCATACGCAGAGCTTTCAGGTTGAAGATTGACCAGTTTTCAGCGTTTGCGATCCCATTGCCCCATCAGTCGGTGAGTCCACAGGCTTTTCCTCTCGTCCATCGGGGTCGACGAAATTCGTTTTTAGGTCAACACTGTCTCTTTGGACGTACGGGTCAATGTTTGACCTAGAAACAACGTCACCATTCGCTTCAGAACATTGCCATTCGCTGATGAGGGAATAAAGTAGTTCTGAAAACTACCAAAGTTTCACTGCTATCTGTAAATTTGTCTAGTAATTGGCTATATACTCGCTGATAGGGCGTTTTTCAGACAGGACTGACTTCCAAACAGGCACAAGCCGTACAAAAATCCATCATACCACACAGAAGACCCGTTACAAGACATTCACTTTTCAATTACATACACTATGGCTTATTATTAACCACCTTGCACCCTAATAGATCTTAGTGTGATGTAAACACAGCAGTTAATATGAATTGTGTAACTAAAAAATTCACGTGGCTCACTTTATTGTTGTGATCTGGAACTCGAAATGCAATAAACAGGGAAGTTGCAACGAAACAGTTTGTTTAAAATAGCTTCAGTTGCTATTTGCAATTCTTGCCGGCATTTCGACAACGAGCGGATGCTGCAGTGGTAGAAACTGTTTCAATTAAATCCACAGAATTTCAGTATGCTTATTTCGGGGGAAAGTTGCAATATTGCTATGCTGGGTTAATTAGCACGGCGCAAACGTTCATGACTTGCAGTTTCAAACTGCTTTGTAAACGAAACCATAAGCTTACTTATTGCAACTGATTCCAAAACTTGAATTTCGCTTGACCACGCTTGGCGTAAGCAAATGAAAGCGCGCTCGCTATCAAGGTCCAGCAAACGCTTGCTCGCATGTCGGTTACAAACACCTAACAAAATGCGCCATCCCGCGACTTTGCAGGAATCTAATCACTTTTCAATAAGTGTTGCTTGATCTCATTTGGTTCCCTTTGAAGCACCATACTTCGGTGATGAAATTTTCAGTTTGGTTTGCCTACCAATCTTCTAGCCATAATTTAATAGCTTCTCAGACTTCCTGCCAATAATGTTGGCTTAACCGATGGCCGACTAGCCGCGTGTGCGCAGAAGCGACTAGGCGAAGAAGTTCCAAGTGAAAATGGAGTTATCCCCGACCAGACGAATGCCTTAGTTTCGTTTCGGCAAGTTAATTCCATTACTGCTGAATAAATTGGATCCACAAGATTATCGATCAGTTAGGCACCAATCAGTAACGATGGAGCAACCCTATAAGCCAGTGGTTCTCTACGGGGGCGGTAGCGCCCCACATGGGGCGCTGGGAAATTTTTGGGGGGCGGTGAACCCAGGGGGCGTTGCGGGCGGCAGTGAAAGGTTTTAGGGGGCGCTGGAAGCTTCTAGGGGGTCGCTGATGATATCTCGAAGCTTGCTGCGCCGTAGAGTTCGACGCCCAGGTGATTCAGGGTCTATCACGACAAAGTGAGAACGCATATGAGACGTGTTTCTGAAGGTCCCCTCTGCCATTGTTCTTCATGTCTACCGACGTTGTTAATAGGCGTTTCACGGATATTTCTCGATCAAACTCGCTCCGTCCCTTCTCAGGAGCACACTGAATTCTCGATTGGCCCTTTCAGTCATAAACCTTTCCACTGAGAAAACTAATATAAAAGACTGGCAGTTTCTCTGCGAAGTCTTTCACGGACCGCTTGGTGAGGCCAATAAAGCAAACCTAACAGGAGTACCACAATGTGGAGAAGGACGACTCAGAACATGTCGTTTGACCGCGGCCTAATAAATGACAAATGCAACTAAGTGGTTGATAGAACCAGAACCAACAGGCCCTCATTGTTGAATCATCGTCTCATGATATCTAATCGACGTCAGTATGGCCAGGAGGAACCACTGCGAACGAAACGGATCTCGCCCCATACAGGGGGGGCGTTGGGGGGCACTGGAGAGGCCTGAGGGGGCGCTGGTACGAAAAAGTTTGAGAACCTATGCTGTAAGCAGTTCATCGAACAATAAGTTCGACAATGCGCCTAAAGCGTGTAATTAAGTTACCTTCCGACGTGATTCGTCTATCGAAATGCACGCAAAGAGATATGAATGAAGATGTACAATTCAATAAATTGCCAGCGCTCCATGCAATCTACCGTTTTCGAATCAACGTATGGAATAATTTACTGATGCTGCTTTCTGATCAACGGAAATGACATTTATCGCTGCCTTACAGAACAATTGATTCGGGTCTTTTTACAATTTCACTCGCAAACAACGACACCCGTGGTAACCTTGTCCTGCTTACGTAATCGATCACTATTGACAGGTGGTGTAGCGCCGACATGGGCGCCGCGTGGTTACCTTGCTTAGCTTTGCCATTTAGGATGAGCTCGTTAGAGATGAACGGGAATCGCGAAATCGACAGCCATCATCAGTCGACGAGTACGAAAGCATAGCGCACAGGAAAGATCAGTTGTGTTTAGGTCTAAGCTTAGGTATCGGCGAAAAGGACAGCCAGCATCAGTCAACGAACTCGCGGACGTTGCAGTCTGCCGGGCATCCGTTTGATCCGTACATAACTTAAATCTGTACGTTTCGGATATTTGCATTCCACAGTTTCTAATAAATTTCATTGTGTCAACCGATCTTTCCAGTGCGCGCTGCTTTCGTACTCGTCGACTGATGATGACTGTCGTTTTCACCAATACCTAAGCTTTGACCTAAGCACAAACCATCTTTCCTGTGCGCTATGCTTTCGTACTCGTCGACTGATGATGGCTGTCGATTTCGAGATTCCCGTTACTCTCCCGATGAACAGGCATCTCTAACGAGCTCGTCCTACATGGCAAAGCTAAGCAAGGTAACCACGCGGCGCCCATGTCGGCGCTACACCACCTGTCAATAGTGATCGATTACGTAGCAGGACAAGGTTACCACGGGTGTTGTTGTTTGCTTGTGAAATTATAAAAAGACCCATTGATTCTAGCAGAACTTCTTTGTGTTTTGACACACGGCTGACCAAAAGTTCTTTATATTCGCCGCAGGTTCAATGGTGCTCATGAATGAACCCTTGAGAACGAACGGTGAATTTTTCGGCGACCTACGAGGAGAGAGGCGTTGGAAAGGAGTCGAACTTCATTTGCAGTGAAAATGCGCGGCAGAGAAAAATGGTTCGCGATGGCTTCCAGGGTAACAGTGCAAAACGACCATCCCCAAATGCCAAGTTGAAGAACCGTGCTTCACATGCCCCTCAGTGTGTCATATCACCTTTGAAACTTTTATCAGTACAACATCAGCAGTGACTGAGCTTTGTTCACGGAAATACGGCATGGGAGGTGGCGAAGCCAAATGGCCCAAACTGCTCCGGCAGTAAAACAAATCCAACGGAATTGCCTAAGTGGAAATTCAGGTTAATGGTGAAGGTCTTAGGGTACAGACCCAGTCTCAGGTTGAGTTGCAATTTGCGAATGCTCTCCATGGGCTGAGGTTCAGTAAAAACCAAGTGATCAGTTTGCGACGCTTCTAAATCGAAGGCTTGCATGAATCTTCAGCATAATCCATATTTTTTCAGCCAAATTGTTTAGGTAATCGACCACATGCGAAATGGGCCGCCTCAGGAGCTAGCCGCTTTCGGTGTTTGAAATAGCTGCATCTCAGGTAAACGTTGATCGACCATATAGCGAAACAATCGCCCGCTACATTTTAGTTTGTGCATCCATAAACATTTGGCCGTCACTGGCGGGAGCAACGCCAAAGCTTCACCGATGATACTGTAGGCAATTCATTGCGGCCTGCAGCTATGCGTTCTCTCATTGCAAGCACCTACTGCGCCTGGTCAATCACTCAGCGAGAACTGTCGCTAAGTTATTGCTTTTCCTGTTTAGGCTAATCAATAAGCATCTTCTCTGATTTGCAAACATACGCCATTAATATTATCGCTTTTTGCAGCGTAGCCTCAGCAGCTTTCACGCCGCAAAGTTTCCGCGAATGGCCACGGTAAGGAGCAGTGCGGTGACTTTGTACAGCTGATGAACCCAACCAGCATGCGCTCTGCCAGCTACCCTTGCACAGAGCCAATAGGTACCGGTATTCCTTGGCTATTAGTTAATCTGTTTAAAGTGTTCCTGCTTACAATGACCTGCAAGCATTGTTAAATCCTCAAGAAGGTTGCATCCTAAAACTGCAACTGTCGCGCACCAGCCAAAGCGGACCGTGCTTCTGCCCTATTCACGCCAGACTGAAGTCAATGAGAAGTTGGCAAACTACCAGACTTTTCATTGGATAGACGCCATAGCTTACGTGCCAGAAACGTCTAACGTAGACTTGCTGGCTTGGAACGTTCATAGCTCCAACGTTTGCTGGCGAGATGCGTGGTATTAAATTCAGCAGCACGATCAATGGCGCAAGAACATTTGCATATAACTTCGAAATGTCAAGTTCTCAGTAACGCCTCCATAGATTCCCACAGCTTAGTCCAAACGGTTCGGGTGCCCACTGATGCTGGTCAGTGTTAATAGCAGTCAATAAAATTCCCTTCGCTGGACGGTTGACCAGTTTACTGATGAAGTATACGGTAACTGTCTAAGCTGTCAGCGCAAGTTCGTTCCACCATCAGCGATCGTAACTATTATATTTGCTATCGTCGCTACTGTTGCACTTAACTTATGCGTATATTAATAGAAAGAATTCTCATCCAGGCGCCTGAGCAAATTTGTGTGCCAATTTGTCTTCGCCGTGAGGGTGGGTTGGTATCAAGAGGCTGCTGGGCTGCAAATATTTTCATTCAGTTTTGCATATTAAGGGAAGCATTTGACAGATTCTTCCGCGGACGTAACCCCAATAAGCGGAAACAGCCATGGTGAAAGAGAATTAGTAGTAGGCGCATAGATTTTTGACGGAGCAGCTGATTAATGGTTCGTATTTGGGAACGCTTCAGTGACGTCTCTGAGTTCCCCAGGACAACGCACCAAGGATGCTATTTGACTGAAAGCTTGACTGCTTCATGGTTGCGCAAAGTAATCACTCATCAACACTTCCACATGCTTCGAATTCGCCACGTCCGATAGGCAAGCGCTAAATTCTTCGTACATATTACTTGGTTGAGCACATAAACGCACGGAACGCGATTAGTGTAACTGTGAATGTTATAATCATGGAGGTCCAAATTCTCGTTGCATTAATGCAAGGACTAGTTTCAGCTATCCCCTCTCCAGTCAGTTCACGGAAATGTAACTGTCTGGTGTGTTTCAATTAAGCGGTAGCAATGGCGTACTTATCTGTGATAAACTCGAAGGTAAAATATGAAAAACTGCGTCGTAGCCGCTCAAACTTCGATATGCATTTTTGGTTCCTCTCCTTTTAGTAACCTTGGCTTAGGTGCCTTGAAATGACGTTCACTGAAGATGACATAGACTACTTGTGCACACCCTTCCTCCGTGAGCTCGATTCGTCGGAGTGACTTTTATTGGAGATTGAAGGGAGCCCCTGAAGGGCGCTTCGCGAAGACAAGCTGGACGTGGAGCGCTTGATGGCACAACAAGTGCGCATTGATCAGATGGCGATCGGCCGATTGCGACGGCTGACGGCAGATGCCTTTCAATAAACATTAGCATCATGCTTTCCCGTGCTCTCCCATAATGAGTTTTGTTGGTGCGTGATCAGAGAACCTCAACTCAGTTTTGAGTGAGAATCATGAGGACTTTGTGTCGCCGAAGGGGATCGGGCCATTCGATTGCCAACCGGAATCACCGCTTGAAGTGGCCATTAATATTCAACGATTTGCGGCTTCATTTATGACCATAATGCACCGCGCACGCTGGGTGATTTTCTAAAAGAAAACTATTTTGTCGACAAATGACGTTTTCAATAGGCGTCGTTGTCAGCACGGTCTTTCGCGCAGCGGGAGAAAGCTAATGTTGCGTTCAAGCGCTTACGCAGAATTATGAGAGGATTAATCCACGGATCACTTCGGTGATGAAAAGGAAATTGTTTATCGGTTTTCCGTTGAGGATCTTCACTTTGTCCGTTGGCGTGCCTTTAAGCAACGTGCAAAGCTAATGGCATTATACAACATGGTACGCATCCATTTCTACCTAACTTGCATTGCTTGCTGACCAAAGTACGCGGGGGCGGTTTTCGCCGGGTCTGCTCCGCTTCGAAATGCTCAAGCGGATTCGGCTAAGCAAAATGGGCGGCCGAGCAGTGCCGCCGGTTGGCGTTCGTCGGCGTAATTCATTTTGAAAACTCGTAATTCCAGCTTATAAGGAAGCGCTCAGGGAAGGAGAACAAACGCTCCTTTACGCACAAAGTCTGCGCCGCTAAATTAGGATCGGCTCGCGCGGGTGAAATCGATTGGCGCCTTTACTTAGACTCTGACGTTGGAGCTCAGAGGACAAAAAGTTCTCCGACATCAATCAGCCTTGTGGACACGTGTAAGGTTGTACTTTGCCTCCAGTTTTCTGCTCTATCAGGAGGAGTCTCCCGGCGTTTGTCGCATGCGGCTTGGAAAGATCTTGCGGCTGTATCGATTGGGCGCTCGACAATATTTTCCCAGTGAACATTCGACTTGCTTGTATCACTGTTTTCCAATTTTGCAGGCCAATCGCCTTTATTCATACTCGCCTCCGACGGAGCTCCGGGCCCTCAGCAAAGGTTCGACCAGGTTCATCCGGCGCGTCACCATGGAAATTGGTGCTTGACCAATTGGCTCGTTTCTTCCACAAACGTTGAATCGAGGACGGAGAATCCCGGCCACTTTTGATACCGTAATCCGCTTCAATAGCGTACAGTTAATTTGGCCACTGCGAGCGCGCAACTGCGGCGGCTTGTTTATTGTTGAAATTACGCATTACTGCTTTCATGCAACATAAATCAGAAAACATCACTCAGGTTGTTCGTCAATAGGCAGAAAATAGAAGTATTGATCATGGAAATGACTGTTTTGGAAATGTTCAACAATGCTGGTGGAAATAGGTTGTGCCATACTGTATCAGCGTGGTCTACGTTCAGCAAAAGCGGCTAGTGGTTCTATACGCGATCGACTTGGCCAGATAATGGGCAAAGTCGATACTACCGGTCAACGGAGCTTTCCTTACGCCAGCAAATAGCGAGAAGCAATGCAGTGAGCAATTGATTCCAAACAGCCATAGGCGCTGGTGGTGCGTAGTGGTGTTGCGCCGTGCGGGACGCTCTTTCTTACAACCCACTTTAATTTGTCAAGAAAGAGAAACAATTGACGATCAGATGAGAGCGAGCATACATTTCCACCGGTATCCGTATAACTTGAGGCCGTCTGCTTCCACGCCATGCAACTCGTAGCTTTTCAGGAATTGCCAGCCAACGCGGTGCCTATCACTCAAAGTGCCAGATAAGGGAGCCTACGTCTAAATCAGAGCCGAGAGCTCACGGCATCTTTACGCGCCAGTTGATTGATCTTCGCTTGGTGCCTCCTGGAGCGCTGAACTTACCGCATGCTTTAATCTCCACTATAATACTTCATCAAGCAAGCTGAGCAAGCTTTACGCAATAAGACTATCGGATGTTTTTCCTTCCTGTCAAACAGTGGATCAGCGGTTAGCAGCGACGTGCCTTGCTCAACGAGCCGGCCACGACTGGGCTGATCAGCAGTGGCGGATACTTGACATTTCCCGCCAGAAAGCTGTCGCACGTCTTTTAGTCCTGCCAATTGTTGTGCAGTTGCGTCACTTCGGCCAGTCGTCATTTCTCGTGGAAGTATGCCACGATCCGGGCCGTCCGCGTGCGACAACGTTGACGGTAAAATAGAACTTACCAGCATGGGCTGCGCCAACAAGGAGAACGAGTGCAACGACGGGAGCGCGGTCGAGCAGACGGTCTTCACTGAGGAGATGGACTCGGAGGACGTGGACGTCCCTTATTGTAGACCACAGTGGGCTGTTAAGCGATACGAATACATGGCCGGTCAGCCTGGGCCAAGCGGTCACAGACCGCAGAAGTCAGACGTTCTCAAGTACTTTGCCAAGGCGACCCAGTTCAAAATTAAAACCGTCGGAAGCGACATACAAGTAACGGATCTGTGCGACAATCCCCTGCTCGATGTCTGGTACCAGTTGAATTGCACTTTCCGAGTGTGGACCGTCGAAGCGTACGGCAAGGCAGTGCTGCAGGTGAACGATCCCATCGGAGTGTGCGATCCCTTTCTTCAGGACGGATGCATTTTTGTGGTCGACTCAGGCGGCGAATACTTGGGCTATTTCATGCCCAACGACCCGTACGTGGTGCACAACGCCGAAAATCGGCCCATCGCCAGGATCGTACGGCCAACTGAAGGTGCTGCCGACGGCGCAGCCAAACCTGTAGAAAGATATTCAGCGGGCGATCGCCCACCTTTGTTGCCGGCTGACAATCAGGCGAGCACTGCGATTAACTTAGCCTGCTTTAGCGAGCCGGACAGCGTCCGAATCGCCTCGCTGGATGTCAATGGTCTTCTCAAGTATGACGCCAGTGTTGGTCTGCAGACAAAGCTTCTTGTTCTCATGGCTTTCGTGCGTCTGACCGCGGAAGAATCAAGTACCCTGTCTCTTAGCTGTTCAATGATCAAGGTTTTCTTGGGATGCTGCTTTCGCGGCTACTGAGCTGGTAAAACACTTTAATGTAGCTCTCTCATTAAACTATTTTGGTGTCCATAATTTGACGGTATAACATTTACATATGCGTACACAAGCTTGCGCGTGTTTTCCATGAAGACCATCACATAAGCATATACAGTGGAACCTCTATAAATTGACCACTCAAGGGCGGTAAGAAATTGGTCAACTTATAAAAGTGGGTCAACATGTAAAGTACACCGTTGAATCTAGTCGTAGAAACGCTATAACTCCTTCCAAGCACTTAACTGAAGAAGGAACGTAGTAATCTATATGAAGAAACATTATGAAAGTTAAAGAACAAAAACTGAATTAGTATTAAGCCAATGAAAATAAAATAGTGGTAAAAGATCATTACAATCAGTGCACTTTATGGCCTGATCGTTGCACGTGTAAAGAAAGAGTCCATCGTTGTCTGCTTCGCTTTCTTCCTGCAGACATAAGAGGTGAATGCAAAGTCAGCGTTAACTATTGCATTAAACATATTGGGGCACTTTTCAGCAGCAAATAACTTCAGCTGACGTGGTGAATGGCGAACGTCGTCGGCTGTTAGTGTCTTTTCGACTTATGTATCGCTATCGCTTTCTTCTTCTAAATCATCAGCCGACTAATGCATTTCCCGCACGTCGGATAGTACTATTATACTTGAAAAAGATTCTGCATCAGGTTCATTACAAGTCACCAATTCATCGTCCATTGTAACGAATGCTTCGAAGTCGACTCCTGAGAATATTCCCATATTGGATGTACTGTCTGAGGAGGCCGTAATGACTGTTTCTCGACTTGCAACAAATCCTGTTTTTTGGAAACATTTCGTTGTTGTTTCTGGCTGTACATTGTTCCACGCGAAACTGATGCAGAGAACAGAATGCAGAGCGTTAACTAATCCAACAAGTGCAGATGCGTCAGTAACCAGGTTAGTCCTTTGACTTTTGGAAACGACCCAGTCCAAAAGCTATCCCGGCAGTGCATCCTCAAACGCTTTGATGACGCCTTGCTGCTGTATGCACAAGCAAACTTCACTTTGTAATATTCACGGCATTCTGCTGGTCAACTTATGGAGGTCAAAACGTGTTTTCAAACTGGTGGTATTCCAGCTTTCCCGTTCTTTGGATGAAACCTGTAATAAAACCGCAAATGCCCTACTAGCGGATGGATGGGCGATTATCAGAAATATCACATGTGAGGGTATTTCTCGACCCTTTCAACATCGCTGACGACGGAACCAGGGCGTTCCAAAAGCTTCGAGAATTACTCTTACCTGTGATACTTCTAATGATCGCACATCCATCCGCTGGTAGGGCATTTGCGGTTCTATTACAGGTATGATCGAAAAACGGGAAAGCAGGAATACCACCAATTTGAAAACATGAAACCCGTTACAAAACATCCAGCATTCAAAGAGGTCAAAACATGTAGTAATGAATAGTCAATGTCTCAGCTATGGTGGTCAAGGTACAACTAACGGAGGTGGTCAACATATAGAGTTAACTCTCCTATGCTTCACAGCGGTGGGCCAATAAACCAAAAAGTGTGATCAACATGAGAATGGCAGTCAACTTATAGAGGTGGTCAACTTTGGAGGTTCCACTGTATTTGGTCAACGAGCTTGTTAGTCGGGCAGGGACTGCCGATTGTCGGTGGGAACAACTACTTTCAGAGAAACAACAGACTTCACTAAGACCACACGCGATATAAATCTTCTATTAGCCGCTTTACCTTACGCGATTACATAAGCAAGAAATGATTGCAAAGATCGTTTGTTGCGATTGATTGTGGACACAACGATGGCAAATGGCACTTAAACTGAATGCAAAGAACCTTTATCCGCGAAAAGCAATCGTAAAACTTAACAATAATCCGGATAAATAGGTTCTTTGACAGTACACGACAGCATCGACTTCGCGTAAACAGGCCAAGTTGCTACTACAGACCACTTTCGCCTGGTTCTCTTGACCCGTTCGAGCGTAACAATGAAATAGTAAGGTTAACCGATTCTCTGACAAAGTAGGGAACCGTAAATTCGACGGCGGCACTGCTTTCTTGTGAGGCGATCACGTTGGTGCTTTCACCACCCGAAGGTTCGTTCGAAAATGGCAATAGGCCGCCTTGCGGAATCGGCAGGTCGAAAACCACTATGGTTGAAACGAGCATCATCGACAAACCATAAGTCAGGCATAACTAAAACGTGTGTATGAAAGACACTGCGAATCTGCAAAGCACCTTCCGCTTACCGTTGCTTCGAAACGCTTATACCAGTCTCGAGAGTCATAGGCACACAGATATACCAATGCTGGCAAAATATACCCAATCGCAGAGCCAGCAAGCGAGCCGCACAAGCCAGGAATGAATTCCACTATGAGTGCAACAATGAGCTAATGAGAGCGGTTTAATAATGGCACCTACCATTGGGAGACACAACGGCCAGTAGTGCTGACAAAAATACCAAGACAAAGGTTGTAGCACGCCAGCATGTCAGTGACGGCTTGGAATGCTTAGCGGCCAATGGTAGAACCATCGGCAGTGACAGAACATTCTGAAACGATGCAAAACTATTAAATAAGAAAACAAAGATATCTCTGAAGCGATTGCCTAAAAAAGAGCACGCCTAACTTACCAATTGTTCCAATGCTCCCAAAATAGCAAATCGACATGGGTACAGCATGAGCGGATAGCTGACGACCACCGACACAAGAAAAGCAAAGCGAATTAGCCAAGCAGATAGTCCGTTTTCAAGAGAAAGGAGAATATCGCCTTGCATGCGGTCCTGATAGGAGACGTAGCCGAAGAACGCCACCTAGAATGAATGAAAGCACTTACATCAAAGCGCATATTAGAATCGACATGTACGGAAAAGTATAGGCAACAGCAGACTACCAACGCCATCCTTACAGCGTCCAACATGGCGGAGCCGCGTCGCTGAACGTCGTCAACAACCACCGACAATTGAGGCTGCATTAAGAGGGCACCAGAAAAAATTGGCAACGCGAAAAGAACGCCTTCGGGACGCCACAGAGCCAACTGGAAAGGAAAACGAAACGAATGGCACTTTAAAGTTCGGAAACTTGAAAAGCAGGTTCACGCAAAGAGAATTTGCGAGAACGCTTACCGTAATACTGTCGGAAGTTCTTAAAGTTGGCAAAGCCGTGGCTGCAAGGTGCACCACAAGCAGCGTGTAGGCACCGAGGGCGATGAAGCTCAGCTGGCCGAGAAGATGCACAGTGGCGTGCAGACTCAACGGCAACGCAACGATAGTTGCGAACAGGAATACTGCGGCTACGTAGAAGAGGGAAATCTCATCTTCGGACACGGCGACCCAGCGATTGAAGAATAACAACAGCGACAAATTTCCTGCCACGTTTAAAAAGGCAACCATGCTGCCGAACAAAAAGTATGCGTTCAGGATTTCGATCATCAGGCAGCCGAAGGAGCCCAGGGTTGCGCGGGCGCAACCCTGGAAACCGAGACTCTTCGTTGTACTGCAGGAGGCCGCTACAAGCCGGCAGGCGACCTGCGTCAGATGCGCGCAGAAAAGAAGCACCATGGTGCCCAAAAGAAAGCCACACTGAAATGCGCTGGCTGGTCAAAAGCATAAGCCGGTGAGCGTGAGAACTGTCACCTTCGCAAAACAAAATGGCAAAGCCAAAATGCCAACGCCCACGGCGGAATTTGTTAAGTGAAGAACTAACATCCAACTGCCGTCAACAACCTCCATTAAGCCAACAGGAAATCTCGCGTACAGTAAGGGAGCACAGGCATACTCAAGGTAGCGCACTGCGTCTGTATTGTGGAACAATTTTCAGGTTACAAGCAAATGGAAACGCCCACGTCTTTCTGCAAAGTTAGTAGAGCAGTAGCGGACTGCTCAAGAGCGCAGAGCACTCCTCGTGAGAACCTTCATTCACAATAATTTCGGAGCATTTTCCGCAATCTGCTCGCCAAATGCATTAGTGGTTGCTTGTTCACGTCAATATTCGCTGAGATTTTGGTTTTAGGCTTCATTGTGGCTTAATAATATTTCCAGCACATTTGCTTTGCTTACGTGCGATATGAGTGATGTATGATTTAAAAACCGATTGGAGAAAGTCGCGTCCAACAGTACGGCATCACCTGTAGCCCCGAAGTTTTTCAAACGTTATGTGGATGACATTTTCGCGATCTTGGAAGCAGGTAGAGAAGAAGATTTTCTGCAGCATCTTAACAATAGCTTCCCTGGTGTCATCACAATAACGATGAAAAAGCGGTAAGTAACCGACTCCCTTTCCTTGACGTTTTAGTTTTAAGGGAAGGGAGAAGACTCTCAACGAGAGTGTATGTCGAAAGCCGACACACTCGGACAGGTAGTCAGCGAAAAGGTGGAAAGAGTCTTCTTTCCACCTTTTCGCTGACGACGGGACTAGAGCGTCCCGAAAGTTCTGATCGTACGTTACAGTGCTCTCTCAACTTTTACCAATAAACTAACCCATCGTTGACTGGTGAGGTTTTTTGGTTAATTGCAGATACACTGAAACAATATTAACGGGTAAACCGTGTACAAAAAGACATGCTACTTGTTTTGACCTCCATAATTTGACCACCAGAATGCCGTGAATATTACAAAGTGAAGTTTGCTTGTGCATACAGCAGCAAGGCGTCATCAAAGCGTTTAAGGATGCACTACCGGGCATAGCTATTGGACTGAATCGTTTCCAAAACTCACAGGACTAACCTGGTTACTGACGCATCTGCACTTGCTGGATTATTTAACGCTCTGCATTCTGTTCTCTGCATCAGTTTCTCGTGGAACAAAGTACAACCAGAAACAATAACGAAATGCTTCCAAAAAGCTGGATTTGTTAGAAGTCGAGAAACAGTCATTACAGCCATCTCAGACAATACACCAATATGGGAATATTCCCAGGAGCCGACTTCGAAACATTCGTTACAATGGATGATGAATTGGTGACCTGTAATGAAAGTGATGCAGAATCTATTTCTCAAGCAGTACTATCCGATGTGCGGGAATTGCATGAGTCGGCTGATGATTTAGAAGAAGAAAGCGATAGCGATACATAAGTCCAAAAGACACTAACAGCCGACGACGTTCGCCATTGACTACATCAACTGAAGTTATTTGCTGCTGAAAAGCGTCCCAATATGCTTAATGCAATAGTTAACGCTGACTTCGCTGTCACCACTTATGTCTGCAGGAAGAAAGCGAAGCAGACAACGACGGACTCTTTGTTTACACGTGCAACGATCGGGCCGTAAAATACAGTGATTGTAATGCTCTTTTACCACTATTTTATTTTCATTGTCTTAATACTATTATAATTCAGTTTTTGTTCTTTTACTTTCGTAATGTTTCTTCATATAGATTACTACGTTCCTTCTTCAGTAAAGTGCTTGGAAGGAGTTACAGCGTTTTACGATTGAATTCAAGGGGTACCTCTGCATGTTGACCATTTCTATAAGTTGACGAATTTCTTACCGCCCTTGAGTGGTCAACTTATAGATGTTCCACTGTATATATATATATATATATATATATATATATATATATATATATATATATATATATATATATATATATATATGCATGTATGTGTAATTCAAAATACCAGCTAGTGCCTCCTAAAATCGCAGAAACGTTTTCTTTGCTTCAGATGTAACAAGAGGAGAATGTTCGCTTGCGATCAAACTTAGCGTGATGTATCTACGTGCTGCGTTGTGAAGACAGACCAACGCTGTGCTTCGGCGTTAAGCGCATTAATAATAAATGAGCAAAGATGGCGATTATGTGCAAGGAATAAATATTCAACGCATTAACTATATGAGCAATTTATTAAATTCAAAGACGACAGAATACTTCTTTGTTTAATTTGTGATCTGCGATCACAAAACGACATCAAATTTTGTGATCTCACACGAACGTCTCAACCGATGTGTACGGCACGCATAGTGTGACTCCCTAAGCAAGTGTAAACGAAGCTGACCGACTGTGGTTATTTGAAAATGCATGACCACCCAAACAAAGTTTTTCCTACTACCTTCGTCGCATATCCGTACCGCAAAACAGAGCAGGAAAATCAAGGCAGTTCAAAAACGGCGTACGTGTTCAAACTTTTTGTAGCCACGGCAAAATTGGTGCGGCGCAATCGAATCAAAGGTAAACCCTGAGCAGATTTTTAAAAATAGATAACTGTATTGAATACACGATGCTCCGAGCATTACCTTTATGCAATTAACATCGTTATTACTGTTGTTCATTTACTTGTTTTAAGTTATTGATGCGCTGCTTCAACAATGTACAAGAAACATTAGAACTGACGATACATCAATGGTTTGTCAAGGGGGAATAGCGCAAATCAGGTTGAGAATGGTTAACCTAGACTGCGTTGAATGCTGGATGTTTTATGGTACGCTGTACGAAATACGTGGAATACGCTTGGCCTAAATAGTTTAACGAGGTTATTACTGAAGTAAATATATATCGCTACTTTAGAAGGAAAATTCAGTATTATTACGGCATGGTGAAAGTCTGCTTGCCCTTAAAAACCTACAAAAGAACGTAATTGACATCAATAGATTTCCATGAAATTGAACGCAAGGTGAATTCCCGTTTTTCTCTACGCTGAGAAACATCAGAGAAAGACTTCAGTGTTCGCCATTTGAGAAAGGAAGCTAGATTTCGTTGGGTCAAATGCCTTTTTGGAACGCCTTTCCTGGTAACTGCTCTGAACTGCTTCGGTAATGCGTTTGTGTGTTTAGCCAAGGTAAGCCGGGAGGAGGTTCAAAGGTAAAGCATTTCATAGTTATTCACAATTTGAAGTGGCCATTCTTTGAAATCAAAAACTTCATATAACATCTTTCACCTCAGGTCAATATCCAGTGATATAGCCAATGGTATGGTGAACATGGTTCTCAATTTTCGCGATTTCGTGTAACTCGAAAGTTGAGCTTCAGAACACCGGAAGAAAGACCTGTCAAAATGAGCATGATAGACATAATGATAGTTTGGCGAACGAACTGTACAAAAGGGATTGCCCTAAACAAACATGTAGCGCGCAGCCTCTTGAAAACAAATTCACTATTGAAACTCCTGATACCATACCGTCAACATCTAGTTAATAGGAAAGTTCTGGGTGCTAAACAGCGTGATGTTCTTTCTACAGATCAATACTTAACATCAAATAATTGTAAGGAGTGAGAATTATGAATTTCAAATCAGATGGTACCAGACAAAGACTGAGAACCGGCGTTATTACTGCTTAGTTTGCTGTTTTAGCAAAAATAAGCTTATGTTGGCGAATAAATATGTAAGACACATTCTGCTGACGCCAAGCAGCACAGGAGCGCTTCAAAAGAAAAACTTTCAAAGAATTATGCAAAATACATAAGTCTGCTGGGATTTGATCCCACTGCCATCATGAATAATAAAATGACTGAGAATTCACTATTAGTGGAAAATACTACGCAATGCACGCATGTCCCAAGGGAACTTTGACTGCGCAGTTGCGCCAACACTTAAATGGCTACGAAGGTAGCTGAAATGGCAGAGGTTACAGCAGAATCTGTAACACCGAAACAGAGACCAAGAAGCGACTGTGTACATCTGGGCCAAGTTGTCTCGCTAAAATGAATCTGCAAGATCGACAGTTCGTGTGACGTGATGCATACAACGATTGTAGCCTTAATCCAGCCCCATTGACACTTAAGGACCTGTGTTGCTGCTCTGCAAACTACTTTCGCTGCTTCCTGCCAGTTAACTGGCATTTTACACAGGCGTTCATGTTACATACACGTAAGTTCAATAGAGCTCATTTCATTCAAAGAAAAACGATCAAAAAACTTCCATTCATCAAATCGGTAGTCAGTTTGTAACGTTGCAACAAAAGTCAATAAGTAGGCACTTACCACTATAGGAGTGCAGCGGTACAACAGTGAACACGTGCGGTGTAATAAAAAAAAAGGACCATTCGTAATGGTCCTACCGACGCGGAAAGGCATGCTGAACAAATGAATGACTAGCCTGGTATCGTACGAATTCCATTAAAATGAAGTATTGTTTTTGATTTGTTCACATCTACATCCACCCTGCTTGGTTGGTAACTGTTTTAATTCCCAGACATTACGATGTGTACAACAGATAGAAACAGTGGAATTAGAAGCGTGTACGCATGTAACGCTCAAAACGCTTCAGTTATCAGTATTCTGACTGATCCGCTTCAGTATTCAGACTTTCAGTTATCATTCTTTTGCCATTTATCGAACTGCTAATACTGCATATATACGAAAAATTCAGTTCTTTACAATTAATAAAAATATTACAAATTAACAAAATAATAGGGTTTTCTTATCTAGCTCTCCGTTCACACTCGACGGTATATTGTAGAAGTGACGTTCTACGCCCGAACCTACATTATGACTGCTTGTAGGCCTTTCTTCAGGTATTTCTACCTTTATGCAAGCTTTGCTGGAAAAAAGACCCCTATGTGAAGGTCAAGGCTAATAAGGTAATGACAGAAAACGATGCCTAAGGGTGTGTTGCTTTCGCAAGTTTTCTGCCATTACCTAAGCGTAGACCTTAACATAAGGGTCATGTTTCCGGCAACGCTTACATAAAGGTAGAAATACCTAAAGAAAGGCCTCCAAGCAGTCATAATGTAGGTTCAGGCATAAAATGACATTTCTACAGTACACTGTTGAGCGTGGACGGAAAACTAGGTAAGAAGGCCTAAATAGTAAAATTAATAAAAAAAAAACTCAGTGAGCTGTTTCTTGGTGGGAACCGTCCAGGAATGCGAACCAGCAGTACTTGACAATTGGAAAAGCAGCCGCAGTTTTCAGAAGCATACTGAATGAATTCCAACAATCCACGTCATCACCTGCTGAAAAAACAATGCCTACGCAATATGCACTATTTTCGCCGAAGTTCGATGCCATTTATGAAATGAACGCGAGCGGAGGCACAAATAGAAACAGTATAGTGGCAGGGGATGAAGAGTGCAAGGCGTTTCATAAAGTTCGAGCAATAATGAACAGCGGAATCGATTCACTCAGTTGACTAAATTATTTTGTCATAGTTCATTGAAACAACCGTAAACAAGGTACAAGCAAAAGAGAGGTAACGAGATAGGTTGCTGAAAGATTGAAACCAATCAAAGTATAACAAATGTGTCATAGTCAGTTTGTCTTTTAAAAATCAAATTTTTAATCTTAATCAGTTTTTCAAAAATTGAAAAACTCCCGATGTTGAACAAGCATTTAATATTTGCATAGGAACCAATCGCTCATTGACGCTGCAGCAAAAGAGCAAGATGTGCATCGAAATACAGAAGCAAGTGCATTGCAGTTCCTGTTTCTGCATGTCAACGTCAGCTCACCGTTGCATGCTCTGTTATGGACAGAACTTCTAGAACTCCACCAGTGCTGCGATGGAAACACAACGCTTTCAGGGAGACAGTTTGTACTATAGCCTCACGCAGTCAACCGAGCGCTGCAAAGTGCATTATGGATAAACCTTTCTTCTGATATTGAAAATAGGATTTCGCAAAACGGGATATGATCACATGTTTATTATCCAAACCAACGGCTTTAATCCCGTTAAAAACGAGGTACGAAATCACGGAGCTTTCGGGACTCCCCTTGTCCCGTCTTCCGCGTGTCTCTCTGACGTCGTGGTGTCCAAACGCCGTATCCGGTGTTTCCAGTTTCGGGGAGTCCCGAAAGCTCCGTGATTTCGTACCTCGTTTTTAACGGGATTAAAGCCGTTGGTTTGGATAACAAACCGTTCTTCTTAATAAATATGGAAGCATCACTGGCTATCATTCGGCTCCTAAGCACACTTCTGTCTGAGAGAGCAGGAACCTATTGTTATACTGCATAACAATTAGCAGAACTATTAATAATGGTGTGCACTTTAAAATGCTTTCTTTTCTAGACAACTGCGCACAGTTCTTACTTAAGAAACTTCTTTTCCAGCCATCCCGCCTCTTGACTTCCCTTTCTCTTCTCCGCTGACGACCTTGCACCGTTGTTCATTGAAAAATATTTCATTTATATTTACACTAGCATTCGGGACTTCTCGTTTCCCGTCTTCCGCGCAGTGGAGAACGGCGTGCTTTAAACTCCCGTTTAAATCAGCTCTTCACTTTCTGCTTGCTTGATTTCTCTTACAGAAGGAACAGCTAGGCGTCCAGTCACTTCAGCCTTCCAAATCCACGTTTGGTTGAAAGAATGAATGGTCTGTACGGAGTTTGCCGATACAGGAACGACATCTCCGTGATTGAATGCGATGAGATCAAGTTTCATAAGTTAGAAGAAGTCAGTAAACCAGAATCACTCCGATTTTGGATGTACCTGCTGCTCTACGTCGGCCTGCTCCTATTTTCTGGTAGGTCAGGACTTTTTTGCATTCCCATTTTACTTCCTAGTCCCATCGCGGTACAGACGCATTTCGAAACAGTCGTACTGTACGTCAAAATTTGTGGCAGCGTTGCGGCCAAGATGAAAAGGCCGAACCATTTTCAAAATACTGCGACAGTCGATCCAGAACCCATTGGGTTCCTGTCGTTCTATACCCATTTACAGAGCTGTAGAAGCGAACTGCCCCATGCTTAAGTGCAACAGGCACTTGTTAATAGGCAACTTTCGATTGTGGACTGCCAGACCCTGATTTGGGCTTCCTCGTTCAAACGCCCAGAATAAAGCAACAGCCTCTAGACATTGCGTGAGAAGTCTTTAATTATTACCGAAAGCATTGAAACGTTTCTCAAGGATCTGTTCCGCAACAGAAATGACAAAGCCATGGCTTCATTTCCTGTCAATTGACACTATGAATACGACCGTTCCGAAGGAGCAGGCACATCTTTCGCAATTTGAACCTCTGCCGACCGAGGCAGCGTGCGGTTGATTCGCAGTTTGCATACAGCTTTCTTTAAAACGCTCTAGGCTTTATGGCTGGCCTGACCCTCACCTTGAACTCGACCGACCTAACCACCTTGGAAGTGCTACAGTCAGCTGGCAGCGACTTAGAAAAACGCTACGCGAAGAGTCTGATCCCGTTGGCTAAAAAGTTGGCCTCCCAAGGCAGGACGTCCCAACTGTTCAAGTCGCTTTCCCCATTTAGACACTACCGAGTGCTGTTGACGCTGGTAACGCTGAATGCGCTTGGAGTGATCATCCTCCCGATTCTGCTGGATCGCCTGCAAAATTCCGTCGTCGCAGTTCTGGTGTCCGCCACATTGGTAACGCTGTTTGGCGAGTAGGGGCAATGCCACTGCCGCCTGAACCTAAAGCCTGCTTTAACAGGGTGCTCCCATTGGCAATATGCAAGCGAAACGGCCTGCAGATAGCGTATCACAGCTCCTTGTAAGCCCGGTGGGAGCAATCGCCACTTTCACGTAATGGTGCAATCTGTTGAAGCATTATATGGGTGTTCTATTACGTGCTTTTCCCGTTCACACTTCCGCTTTCCGTGATGATGGAGAAAATGTTGGGAAAGTACCAAGGCCACTTCTTTCGACGCTCCGAATTGGAAGCTCTCATAGCGGTGCACAGTACGCGGCAGCCGACGGCGCCCAAAAGCGACATTGACGTGAATGTAAGCATGACCCGTTCGTGCCCAGTGCTTTTAATCCTGTTTAGGAAGAATCGAATGCCCAACAGCCGCGCAGCCTGCTCCTAAGCGAGGAGGAAGTTCGGCTAATTAGGGCAAGTGGTTCCGAATTCCTACGAAAGGAAAAACGTCCACGACCTTTAGGCTACCATGCACATGCACATCGATACGGCGAAAAGCGTGATGATCAAATGGGAGAACGCGGTGAAACTGGAAATCGACGAAATAATCACGCCGAAAGTGATCGAATCGGTTTGCCAGTTTACCATCGTACACTCGCAATCAACTGTTGGTGCTTTAAGATTTACAAATGCGGATTTACTCGGATTCCCATTTACGAAAAGCCCGCAACACCGATTGGGATTTTGAATGTCCACTACGTAGGTGAGATGCCAACCGCTAGCCGAAACTTCAATTGCTAGATCATTCAGCTTCTGGCCCTGAAAGGAAGCGTATGGGTATCCGTGAGAGCATTCACGCAAAGCATTAAAGCCATGCCGCAGGCCCTTCTGCCCCCAAAGTTGGTCGACTCAAACACGAAAGCGTTCCAGTTAATGGAAATGTTTCACACTTGTCGCTTGCGTAGGTTACGAACGGTGGTCATTCTCCCCAACATACCGCTTTTGCAGCTCGCATGGCCTTTGTTATGCTGTCCGATAAAAAGCAGAACGCGGTAGGCTCCTTTGCTGCTTCATTTGTTCCGAAATAGTACTGCAGTGATTTCGTAGCTGATTGGCATAGTTTCCCTGAGCGATATTCTGCGACGATGGATGAGCATTGGGGACGAGAATGACGACATGTCAAGCACACTGCAATACAGCAGCTAGTGACAAAGCAACTGTAATCCCGCTGGCCTACCACCTACTGATGCCGCCAAACAGTGAGCACAGTCCAACTCTGGCAAAGGTACATGTGATGCATCCACTAAGTCGGATTCCGAATTTAAAATTTCCAGGCGAAGGCGCACGAGACTGGTCGGAAAGCTTTCACTAGCAAACGCTCGGCTCTTACTAGAGTTCAAGTTCTCTGATTTAGATTGATGCCATCTTAGTTTTCAACTTAATGAATGATACAAGAACCGCAAATGGACAACAAAGATGACTGGGAAAGCAACCCAGTAAAGCACGTGACTGCGGCATAGAGGTTGCGTGAATCACGGCATCAATCACGGGAGCTCCTGGGGCAGAGGATACTTTGAGAAAGTATTGAAACTGCTCTGCCTATGATCCCACCTAAAGGCTACGTTCGACGCGACTGACCGCTAGGGAGCGCGCAAATGTGCCTGCAACAGAGAAGGCGCGCGCATGTTTGCCTATGGTTTTGAATGCTGGCTGCGTAACTCTGCACCTCTTCGACAATTAATTAAACATACAGTAAATATATAAATATATAAAAAAGCAATGAGCAACTAGATGAGTAAGCCAAACATATTCGCTTACGACAAAAGATATAATTAAAAATTGGATTCTTTGTAACGGTGTAACCAAACATAGTAAGATAGTACGACAGCCACCGTTGAATGAAGTTTATTATACAAAAACTACCCGAAGCTTTCGGGACCAATCGTGTCCCGTGAAGGGACACGGTTGGTCCCGAAAGCTTCGGGTAGTTTTTGTATAATAAACTTCATTCAACGGTGGCTGTCGTACTATCTTACTATATACGACAAAAGATGTAGGTGTACTAACCTCGTTTCATGAAACCGGTTTCCATCTTTGACAGGAGGCCATGATGCGTAATATTAATAGAAATCAGACCACGCCAAGTGGATGGAAAGTTGATCCGCCTGGAGCACCCGAAACCGCCTGGAAGAACTCGTTTCATCGTCAGCGTTCGAGATCACGGATGCAATTACTATGAACAATTGCGTATACTCAATTTTCAGCCATGTTTTCGCCCGGCCTTCCAAAGATGGTGGGGATTTTCTTTTCCCTGATCAAAGGACCCACCGCAGGCTTGATGCCGCTTCCAACACCGAATGCAAATGCAAAACCACGAGTGATTGTGCTCAATACGCCTTCCCCTGAAGTTAACGTACGCATTAGTAATCGGGGACTGCATGCGGCTAATTGGAAGCCATAAAACTCCGTACATTTTTACGCCATTGAACTATTCATATTTTGAAAAGCTTTGTACCTTTCTTGTTGACAAGCAATCATGCGGATTGGAGATTGACGTCAACCTATCACGGGCTCCATCGAGCATACTGACTGTTGCTTGCTGAAGTTGTGTCCTCGCATTTCGGCCATTAAAGCAACGCGTCGTCACCTTGCCGCCCTCCGAAGGTGAGGAACTGAATTCACAGAACGTTGAGAACTCTCTTCCAGCTATAGTCGTCATTAGCATAATTTTTCATACGGCAAATCAGGTGAATCTACGAGCTTACCGCAAGTCATTTTACGTCATCAGCTCAACGACGCGGCATCAATGGAATGCGAATGATTCGGTAAAAGGCCAGCGGGCACAGCGCCACACTTTCGTCGCTAGTTGCTCGACCATCCATCCGCTGGTTGGAAAGATTGTTTATTTACAAACACTTTGCAACTATTGTCAATAACTGAAATTGGTTATTCGTGAAAAAGAAACTACGCCGAAAATGGCAAGTACAAACGGTAGTAAACTTAAAATGGCGTACTACGGTTCGAACATTGCGAACGCAAATTGCTTTCAGTGGGCGAACGGAAGAAATGGCTTTCACGAGACGGGCCGAAAAATAGCGATGCAAAAATTGAGGCGCAATATCATGGCAGATGATGGAAACCAACGCCACGTAAGAGTTGATGTAAGGGAAAAAAGAGGTTGGCAAACATAAAAATTTGGTGGAAGCATAGTAAACGGTTAGGAATGGCAATGAAAATACGCAGGACGCGTCGTTATCTTTTTGCACGAGACCAAGATGGACTTGTCAGTAAAAGAGAAGTGTTAATGAAAAATTGCGTACGGGAACTCGTTGGTGGAATTCCAAAGCGACGACGGGGCAGCGTTCGTCGAAAACGCAAAACAATGGCGGAAAGTGGAATTCAGTTCCCACTGTTTAGCTCTTCGTCAATGAACTGACGCAGCCTGTCCAAGTAGGCGGGGCTAGTTTCAACGTCATTGTGCCCTGCACCATGTACCCATAGTGGTTCCACAGCCTTGGGACATCTTTCGTATATCTGCAAGCCGTGATGAAAGTCGATAACCTCGTCGTCAGTACCATGAATGACCAATGTGGGCGCAGATACCTTCCCGACCTTTTCTATGCTGCAAAAAATATACCACTCGCAATTTTTTACAATCACCTTTTGTACACCCTTTACAAATTCAAACAAAAACATTCAACTATCGCACGAAGCACAAAATGGAAATTGCCAGAGTTATTCAGCGCTTGCCACGATCCACCTGCGTTCGGCTGAGCAAGTGTGTGAAAACATCATGCTAACCTATTATTGCAAAAGAAATAACTATCCAAGAAAGTGCTGCCATTGCTGCACCAAAATCTGGCAACTGCGCAAGGACTGTACCAGTAGCGACGTGACTACTCCGGAACAGTGCCCAATTTAGGAAACCAACTACACGTCAACTCACCAAGACAACAAAAGCACTACCATTGACCAAGGATAGCTATCCTCTGGCACATGATTTACTTGCAAACAGAATTTTAGTGTTAGTGGAAGACTGGGAAGCTTAAAGCATATGTAGACTTCTATTGTCAATAATGGAAAATCAGGAACCTGAATTTACTGATAACTCGTTGCTTAACTGATTATGTATCCGACAGGAAACGTCGGCCTCACTGCCCTTCTAGGGATACACATGGAAACCTGGCAAAGAAAAACAGCGGTGCTTCTCCGTTAAAGTTCACTTTAACGTGATCCAGCGATTCAACTACCGTTCTTTCATATGGAACTTCCGGTTCTTCCCTTGAATAGGAAAGTTCCTACACGCTGACCAATCGTCGATAGCCATATTGCCATAACAACTTGCTAACGGCTTAAAAAACTGCGTGCCGACAGTTTGTCTTTTCATTGAGCAATCGTGAGACACTTCACAAAAGAAGATGCACGCAGAGCCTACCGCCGCCGCTAACCGGTTTTGCTTCCTCACCGGCACTAAGATACTCAACTGATTACCAATGTACTGAGGGCGCGGTCCCTTTATTATTAACAACGCCTGCGCCTAAGGAACGAACACAAAATCAATGAAAGTACAAAAGACAATCATCAGTACAGAAAAAGCACGGTCTTTGTATCATGGAGTCCGCAAGCTAGGCGAATTCACAATGCTGCTACGTCAGGCGATGACGCCTCTTCCTTGATCCTTAGGCTTAAGATGCCGGCACTCACTCACCCGTACAGTAAGCGGCCTTGTCAACAACAAAAGCGTTTGCGATATCTGCGAGTGGTCAGCTACAGCTAAGATATTCACATGTTACTTAGAAGCAGCCACCACAAAAGGCACAGAAACCAGTTGTACGATCTGCCGTTGAAGAAGCAAAGTGCAAGTCGAGCAATACTGGTGCGAACCCTGGGCATTGTGCATGCGATGCCATTGGTGCATGCCAGGTTCGCCTAGGCCTAAGAACAAACAAACGGAAACAGGTGTCAGGGGAGAATAAAGGTGCATGGCAAACCCAAAGTGACGGAACTTCGGCGCGTACGCCCAAATACAGTAGGAAATCGAAGATGAGAGAAGGCCGATTGGTAATAGGGACGCGTGTAAGGGGGGATATTGTCTCCGGGCTGAAGGGAAGAAAAAGCTACAATCGTGTATTGATACCAACATGGTATACAACCCCGTTCTAGTAGAAAGCTTTTACTTCCTCAAAAGCTTTTCCTTGCTGAGCTTTCTGGTACTGCTCCTGTACCCGTCTTCAGAGCAAAACGTAAAATATGTCGACTGCCCAGCCAGTCAACGGTTCAGCAAGCTCCTCTGCTAGACCATCCGGGCTGGCGACATCAACTATCCCTTGTACCCGTCAAGCCTGTCGCCCGCCCAGTCAGTCCTGCAGAGAGCGAGCATCCCCACCGATCGACCGGAACAGTGACAGCAATCCAAATGAACGTACGACAGTAAAAACATTACGCCCGTTGATTCCTCTTGCTTTTAAACGACCGGGCTTTAAAGTCAGCTCCAGCTCTTCTCCATCTTTCATCCTCTCTGTATTCACCATCCGATGTTTCTTCCTTTTTCTGCCGTTGTTCTTTCGCCTTGTGCCCCGTGAAGCACTTTTCAACATGAAAATGGTTATTTCCATACGGGGGTATTTTTCAATTATCAAAGTTTCAACACGGTATACAACCCCGTTCTAGTAAAGCTTTTAATTCCTCAAAAGCTTTTCCTTGCCGAGCTTTCGGGTACTGCTCCTGTACCCGTCCTGTACTTATTTACTGTTATATTACCTGTTTCGTTGTTGCACAAATAGTCATTTGTTTCGTGAAGTGATGCTAATTAGCAATTCACGTACACTTACGTTGCGAAACTAAAGAATCTCACTCCTTAATGCACGCCGCAGGTTCGATCACCTTCACTAGCACAAACAATTTATCTGAGAATTAGCACGTTCAATAGGCATCGGCTGCCCTATTCGGAAGGACTAACGAACAACGACAGCACACAGAGCTGTTACGCTTAGATGGTACTTTTTACAAGCCTCTTATGGATTGCACAATTTATAAACCAGTTGACGACCATTTCAATGAAAGCTAGGGAACAGAAGTGAAAATTTGGTTTCAAGTGAATCTTCATAGCAGTCTCCAACGCTTGCGAATTCGCCAGCAGGACGCCAGCAAGGGGTGGAAAGATTACATGACATAAAAGGTATGATGCTTGACACAAAGACATAGCGCTACGTATATGTGAAAATGCGACAATGTTCGAAACTGCTGCTCGGCGATTGATCCGCCATAATTACAGGTACTCCTATCAGCAGTTCCAAAGGCCCACTAACCGTTCTTCGTTCTGCTACGTAATAAGAAGGCAAATCGCTTAAACACAGAAACGTAACCAAGCTCAATCTCAAACAAGACTATACCCGGTCCATCTTGAAGCCGACAAGCTATCCCGCAGATAAACACAAGGTACGTTCCCCCTATCCGACTGTCCATGCATTTGCAAGGCTACTTTTTAGGTATGCGTATTGATTTCGTCCAAAAAGGTAATCATTTAGCTTTTTTTGACGCAAAATAGGAATTGACATAAGGAACTAACGAAGAGCGACATACCTTTACGCTGTAAGAACCCAGACGCACGCCTGCATTCCCCTTTAAATGGTCAGGTCAAATAAGAGTCTCAAGGTGTTATGAATGGGCAGTTATGATGAACCACAAAGGGCAGAAGAGGTGCCACATACCTAGGAAATGCGTCAAAGCACCAAGTTCGCTTGGTTTCTGGAAAGGCGACACGAAGTCCAGACATCAATGGCGAGTGAAGTATAACTGCAGCAACCGCTACTTTTGAAGCGACATCAACCGTCGGCACGGTACCAATGCTCTGCCCGTAAAGGATAATGCGCTCATTGGGAACACCGAACCGTGACCGAAGTGTATCCAACGCCGAAAAAATATCAGCGTACAAATTCTTTTCCGAAGGCTTGCCTGTGCTGCACCCGTATCCTGAATAGTCGTAGCTGAACACATTGCAGCCAACGCGCACGCCCAGGCCGTAATAAAACGAGCACATCTGGCCAAGATCCACTGCGTTTCCATGGCTAAACAAGATCGTGTATTTCGCACGTGGGCAGCAGCGTAGGTTCATGCAGGCGATCCGATTTCCGCGGCTACTGCGGGAATAACAAAACTCGATCTGCTTCAACTCCTTCTCACCGAACGGCCACTCGGACCGATCATGTAAGGTGAATTCCAGCCTACAAGCAAAAGACGTGATTACAACTAATCGTACTGTCAACCTTAAGTTGTAGGCCACTATTGGCATGCAATGCATTGTTCAACTGTTGAAGTACCGTTGGACAACTTGCTTTGCACATTAAATGCATTTTGTTCGTTCAAGTTGCCACGATTGATCAACCATTAAACTGGTGCTAAACTGTATCCTCAAATAATCCCGCAATTAAGTGAAACTTCACGACCAAGCAAAAAGTGCGTTGCGCGCTAATTGTCACAAAGCGTGTCTCCACTTAGAAAGCAAACGGTTGCATAGCACATAAATTAAGCCACGTATGGTCGTTGGTGGAATATACGTAGGCAGTTTGGTGTGAAGAAGCGATCTCAAGCCGAATATTGTGGTATGCTGCAAGGAGCCGCGATCGCAAAGCGCCAAGACACCGTGGCAAGTGTACACGAACCAACGAGCTTTCATTGGCATTCCAGCAAAAACGAACAGGTGAACAGGCAACGATCGATTTTTCTACGCTCGTATTACTGGTCAGGTTGGTTTTCTTCATTCCAAAATTTGCATTTCACAACTTAAGCTCTGGGCGGAGTTCGGAGTGCCTCTGGGCACACCAGACGCGCCGACTAGTTTTCGTTACGAGCTTACGGTAGGCTGACGGTGCTTCTGACCTGCCGACAATGCCGCAAGAAGAGTCACACCCTGAAGGTTCTTACGACTTGTCCCTTTGGTACAGAAGTATTCAGCGGAAGGGGTGGAAGGCGAGCAGAAACAAAAAAAAGGCACGCCCAAACCAAACAGACTTGCGCACAAGTGATCGCCGTCCTCACGGTCGAATACGCAAAGCTTACCTGGAGTTCGGCGGGGACGAGCTGGCTGGAGTTAGCGTGTAGGTAGGCGACGGTGGCATGAACGCTAGCTTTGCTACGATTGACGAGGGCACTGGAGGGCAGCAAAACAAACAGCACAAGTCGCGCAACGTAAGCTGAATCGACGGATTCTGGCCGGGCTGCATCTGCCGGCTGCCCATGACCAAACCTTTAACAATAAATTATCAAAGCCCACATGGAGTCACCGTATCAAACCTTCCACGGACCAGAAGACCTGCCCAGCGTTAAGAAGAACCACACGCAGCGACCTACCGTACTACTAGTAGTATGCAAGTATTAGGAAGTGAAAACAGCGACATTTTTTTTGAACGCGCAATGGGAATCTGCTTCTCTGCTCTCCCTTGCTTAAAAAGGCTCGTACTGTTGGCGGCTGGCAATACTATTCGTTGAGGAACCAAAGTCTGATGAACAAGCCGCGGCTGGTCATTACTCGTGGAGGAGAACGACGTCAGTTAAGCCTGAGCTTTTGGAAACAGCTTTTTTCCTGTCAACTGCGTCTATGAAAGTAAAAACATCCGAAAGCGTGGTTATAGGAATTATGTAGGCATTACTGCGGATCAGGTAGCTGTTGTTCGGTAATAGGTTCGATTGATCAGGTTAGTATACATTTCGCTGCACTCGTCTCAGTTACACGAAAAGCGATGGCCTACCAACAGGCCATAAGTGAGAGATCTCCTCATGACACGACGCATTCAGTCGTAGGCTGTCTGAACATCGATGCATGCTTAACGACAGCGGAAGTATTGGTCAGTTGATCAGCTGCTCCGGATCAATTGTCGTAGTTGGTTTCGACTGTAGCTTACTGCCATACGGAAAGGCACCCTTTTGGCGCTCTTGCGAGTGGCCAAACCGTCCACGATTTTAGAACTGTTAGAAAAGAATGATGTTGCCTGCTTCTTCAATGTAGCGGCCGATACAGGGAGCTTGAAATCAAAAAACGAAGCAAAGCTTCTTGTCAGATAATAATCTGGTAGTAACAGTTATAGTATACTTTATTCCATTGATAGCTCCTTCTAGTATGTCTCACGTCTACCGCGTTTTGTAAGTTGCGAAACTATGTTAAACAGAGGGTTTCTGAACACGGGGTAGGATCTCATTTCTTTAATTGAAGCAACACGGCTTAAACAACCCGTGAGAAATCACACTAATCACCAAACACGGAGCTTTCGAGAACGTGAGCAGTTCTCGAAAGCTCCGTGTTTGGTGATTAGTGTGATTTCTCACGAGTTGCGAAACTAAGGATTTGCCTTAAATATTGGATCAATCTTCCCATACCTTGGATGGATACCGTTTACTAACGTGTCGGCGTGACTTCTTTTGTCTAATGAAACTGTTTTATGTTCATGAGATTTTGTAGCTTATTGATCAGAGCTTTCGAAGAGAACAAATCGCATCATCAGCGAGAGGATACACATCCTTGTTAAATACCTCAGCTAGATGACAATTGCGCCCGCAAATGCTTTTAATATTTGCATATTCTCAAGCAGCTCCACCTCGCTGCTATAAAATGTGCAAACTCAGATGAATGAACGACCACTCCTCTGACATAGCATTGAATTCGTAACAACGACTTTACTCACGTTGATCCAGTGCAACCGTATCGATAGTGGTAAAAAATAATTCGGCCGAAGAGCGCAGTCAATTAAAATGCCCTAAGCGCTAAGCAAGGAACCTTGGGCCCATTACGTTCAGCAATGCACGTCGTAATGGATACCGGGCGATTGGCAAATTGATTTGTTGATTCACTGGAGCACCATTCCGGACAGAAAAGCAGTTTGAATGTCGATAAACAGCAACAAATTAAAACAAGCTGCCGCGTTTGACGTTGCAATGCCGCAATTGTAAAGCGGTCGATTATTCAAGCGGCATTCAATTTTCGTAGCCGTTACCAAATAATCCTTGAAACCGATATTAGTCGGCAGAGAAAACCGAGAAACGTAATAGCATGCAAATAATTAATGCCTTCACGGTGAATGCAAATGCAGTGCGCTGGCGGGAATATCAATAGGCACGAAATGGAAGCATTCAATTCATGCTTTCCAAGCAACTATTCATGCCAGTCGACTGTCACTAAATGCGAAGCAGAAGTACAGCAGTTGACCAGGTTTTAAAAAGCTAGAATTTTCGTAGTTAATCACCGATGGAAAGGATTGGTGCAAATGATGAGCAGTCCAGTTGAAAGTAGCAACGCAGCATGAAGGAAAGAACATCGTAACCAACTTTTCATGCCACCAGCAAAACTGAAACCTGCGAATGCTGGAAGAGCTGTTTTTCACAAACAGCGGTCGAAGAAGTTGGCAGGCTAATTGCGCATGCAAGAAACTGCCCTTCATTCCGCGATGGGCAGCAAAAGTAACATTATCATTGGTCAACAAGTTACGCGAAACAATTGAAGGCGTTCAGGAAAATTACCACTCAACAAACGTGATCATGACAGCGAGGCCAAAAGCTGTAGTTGATAGGCGCAAACTAGTTGAGCAGATTGCTTGAAGTCAACGAAGAGGGAGAGAAAAAAAGGGAACGTAGACGAATTCAACGCACAATAACGGAAAAAGGATGACCGCAAAATGTTGAGACAACATGATAAAAGTGTAGTGTGCAAGTAAATGTTCATACTGTGCTCAAGCAACCGAAAAGCGGGTTAACAACACATTCATCAACAGGGTGCCGGAAAGAGGGATGCATGATGCTGTTGCTGCTACGTTCTTTTCCATGACCGCTGACACGAGATCAAGTTTACAAGGGCGTTTCTAACAGAAAGCTACAACAATTTCTGAAATGCCCGTACTTATAAGAAAAGCCATTTGACTGAAGCACAAGTAGGCACGCAATCATTCTAAGCCTACCCCTAAAAAGGTAACTGCTAAGACAACGCGACTGGCAAATATGACAGGATGGGAGCGTGATTTTCAACGGTATCCTACTTTCTGCCGCTGTTGCCGAGCTACTTCTTGCCGCATAGCGTCTTACCGTGATGCTCCTTCTTGACGCAAAGTCATGTTTAACTGCCGGTAGCAACTCACACACAAGCTAATTTATTGGTATTTGCTCCTGGTTCGGCACCTTACCTCGCAGAGGAGGCTACGATACTTTGTAGTGGGTTCTTCGTTCAACGTACGTGGCCACGCTGCTCAGTTGCAGGTTCCACGCCCAAGTTGGGAGCCTGTGCTACCCAGTTGCCCGGCTATGGCCCCAATTACGAGGACATGCTGCTTATCTTCGGAAAGGTGCGCTTGCTGCCACTCGCGACGCTTTGCGGCGAATTTTTGTGATATCGCTGCGTCTGCGCGGGCGTAAGGGAATTTAATTAAGATTGGCATCAAAAGCACTCACATGGCTTCACGGGTCACCAAATATCGCGCGAGGCAGGGCAAAACTGCGGGACCGACATTTTGCTGTATTCTCTGCAATGCAAAAATTACAGTACATGAACTACGATGCTCAGGTTACCCGTTAAATGATGTTCAGGTATAGGTCACCTACGACACAAACGCAGTACACCCGTCAGGTCGCAACGACTGATCAGCCATTAAACTGGTGCTAAACTGTATCCCCAAATTACCTGAAACTTCACGACCAAGCAACAAATGCATTTCGCGCTGTCACAAAGAGTGCCTTCACTTAGAAAGCAAACGGCTGCACAGCGTATAAATTCCGCCGCGCAAAGTCGCTGGTGGAATATGCGTAGGCAATTTGGTGCGATGAAGCGATCTCTTGCCGAATGCTATCGTACGCTGCAAGGAGCCGCGATCGCAAAGCGCCATAATACTACGGCATGTGTACACGCACCAACGAGCTTTCATTCGTATTTCAGCAAAAACGCACAGGTGAACAGCCAACGGTCGATTTTTCTTTGCTCCTATTACTGGCCAGGTAGGCTTTTCTCGTTGCTTGGCGCACCCGTAGTCCCCGTAGTCGAGCAACCAGCGGCACTCATGCACGGCCATGCCCGATCTTCGAAGTTGTAACCGGGAGGAATAATGCCCGCGTCATTGAACATTTGCTGATGGGCAGCGCTTTGTGGATGCATGAACACACAGCCGGCAGGATAGGGGAACATTGCTTTGGGAATGCCAAAATAAGTAGGGATTACAGGTTCGTAAGGAAATGGCCGAGGTAGTCTGTTTATAGAATGAGCGGCGCCTGATGACGCAATTGGGCTGCTCCCTTTGGCAGAGGTCGACGGCCCAGACTGTTCGCTGCTTGCAAATGATGGGGGAGCATTGGTGGCGGCCTTAAAAAGATTTTCGTTCCGCAAGCCGTACTCCCTCCAATCAGCACTGGTTACCTCATTTTCTTCATCTGAAATGACCCACAGGTCGTCCACGCCAAGGAGGCTGCCAATGGATTCAGAGGGCTTCACTGGCGCTTGGTCGCTTTCTGGGTGATCTTCAGGTGCGCAATTTGCGTATGCTGATTGGAGAAACTGTTGCGCTGCCGGCTGTGCGTCCCTATTGCCCACCACTCTAAATAAATTTTCCAAGCTCTCAGCTTCCGCAGCTGAGAGCTTGCCAAATGGCTTCGTGCTCAGCGGCCACGGCTGAGCGTTCGTGGTGCGCGCCTCCAAACTGATGGCTGCCCTGGCCAGATCGGCCAGGGTTACCCGCCTTGTACGACCCTCGTTGGCGGTAAAAGATTGTTGGCCATCGTCGCCTGCAACAAGTGAATCCAGCTAAATGAACACCAGCTCGACCTCCTCTTGCTTACCTCTACCGTCGCCGACGGAACTCACAGTTTTCCCCAAGCTACCAACAGGAAGCGGACTGGCCTTACCAGACGAGCTGTTGCCCTCTGGTGGTAATTCTCCATCGACAACAGCAGCAGTCTGAGAATGGTCATCAGCATTTTCTGGTTTGTCAGCAGCAACAACGTCTTGGCCTTAAGTATCATTTTCAGCGACTGGTCTGTCCATGGTAACCTACCGTTCACAATAACTGTTGACATCTCGTTGCTGCGATTGCCAACCACCGATCTTTGGGAATTGGTACCCCGCCGGGTGTAACGGCCTCGCCTGCCACCGCCACCTCCTGCTGATCCACCTCCACCATCACCACGAGAACCATTCGGTTCAGATGAAGGCGATTCGCAATGCCTAAAATAATAACCTTCGCCACTAGATGCTGGAACATTGAATAAGATCATTTGCGTTTACGCTATTTGAACCATTAAGGAAAGGCAATACGGGGCAGCTAACGGTGCCGTGGATGCTGTCAGAAAAAGATTAAACTTTTCTTATTCGGCTTCTTAATGCAACTCATAGCTAATCAACCCGTAATCCTACAAACCATATTACAAACTCTCTGTACACAGCTGGTTGACCAGTTTATTAGGAAAAGCACGAACAACAGAAAACGTACAGACATGTGGTACCTTCGAAAGTGCCCTTTTCGGAAAGCTTCGCACAGACTTGTACGTTCAATGTTGATCGTGTTTTTCCATTAATACTATGGCAACACGCTCACTGAACAGAGAATCAACGGAAAGTCGCTTAAGAAAATTCTGACGTAATTCCATCATTTCATTACAAAAAACCACACACGTTGAAGCATATTTACATCACGCGCTGTTGGCTAAGCATCCCAGCATACAATCGCATAGCAACGTGGTGACATGCAAGTGCGTACTCGGCTGAACGTACGCGCAAGGATGCGGTACAATCAACGCATAGAGTGAATGCTAAATTGCGGAACATTCGTACTCGTAGTGCGCTAGAAAAGCCAACATTCTACCTAAAATTGTTTCTTACGCGCTGAACCCGAAAGACGGCCAATCGGCACGCCGCGCTACTGCTGTACACATTTCCTCGACTAAAGATAATCAGCATCAATTTCTACAAATGCAAACAGGAACAATTTAGAAACCATGTCAACAACGCACAACTGCCCTAAGGCAGCGTAAAACAGTATCAGCGCATTGACAAGTGTCTAAAGTGGGTTTGGCGGATCAGACAATGCGCTAAAGGAGTGTTAACTTTCCGCAGCAATCCTATTCATTAGCGAAAGTAACGAAGTCGGAACTGCGACATTTCCTATTCAGAAAGAAGGGGAAATTGTTGTCACATTATTGGGGCATAGATCGGTAGCGAACAATTCTCCAATTCGAAAGATCATGGAGCCTTAATACACTATCCATAGCCGAAGAAAAACAATGAAGCGCTAAACTGGAATCGCCAAATGAAACAAACTAGCAAAATATTTGCTCCACGCAAACACTCAATTTTAAAAAATTGTATGAATAGATGCAATTGAATTCAAATTATTGAATTGCAATTGAAAACGGCTATTCGGCTATATCGCTGGACGAGAGCACACAGAAATTCGCCGTCGCACAGCCATGGGCAAGATAGGCGCGCATAATGACGACGTTATGGTCAACGCTTCACATTACATGAAGCATAGGAGAAATAAAAGTTTTGAGCACCGCAGCGGTCCCGTGCCCTTTCGGACATTCAGACTTACGCTGTCCAGCGTCAACAATTCCACTAACGACTACAAGAAGTTCCTATGGCAGGGCGTCAGATCATCTGCAGGTCACCACACTCGGAAACGAAAATTAGTAAACCAGGCAGACTTGAACCAGTGGGCAATGATACTTGGAAGAGTCCCCAGGCCAGACCTATGGGCAAGTTCCTCAATCGAAAGTTCGTATAATGTAGTGTCGGAATCGCTAGCCATGGACTTCTCGCCAATCCCTAAACCTTACTGAACGTAACAAGAGAGCCACCTCATCACCAAGTTGAGCCTACCAAGCTAAGTAAGGCAGAAGAAAGCTACTTTCAATTTCTTCAAGGTAAGTTGCTTTCCAATGGGAAACTGCGCGCCAAACGAACGCCTTGAAGAAAAGGATTTTCAAGGTGGTTGATTACCCAAGCGAACTTCTCTTGCCGATGGCGTCGGAATAACGGAACGTGGTTTAGGAATGTGCTTAACCGTCGTGGCTGACTCACTCGTCGGCTAACTAAATCCAACATACAAACGCAAAGAGCATCGTTTCAGTACCTTTCATTGCACGGAAGAAAAATGCAACGTCAGCTGGAAAACTGCACGCGAACAAGGTAGGCAACGTTTGAATGTTTTAGCCGCTCGGGTGCTTCCCAAGTGTTCAACTCATAACTCGTACGACAAAGGTGTCCTCCGCCTACACTGTGTCCCTCCAGTTACCCAAAAACGTAAATGCGCACACACTTAACACTATCAGCAATGAGTATTACAAAGTATTAATGGAACGCCTCACCGAGCGCACAGTTCATCAGGTCAGCGCGGAAACGCAAAACGAATTACCGGCTGCTTACGTTGAAGTCACGTTGCTTTATTTTAGTTAACATTGACAATGCAATGCGCATCCCTTCAACAGGATTTACCTTAAGAGCAACTTAACCAAAACATTGCTTTATCCGAAAGAAAAGTTCCAACTGGTCCAAAGGCTAGTAGCACGTTCGCAAGATCGAACGCGCAGGCCAAACGAGGTGAGGCGCTTTCCCGCTAACTCAAAATGCGCAATCCCATTTGGTGGGTAGACCCACAGGGCCCGCAAAGTGGGCAGCGACGACGATTACAGCAGGCTGCTTATGAATGTTAAGCATTTGGACGACGAGGGTGAAAGCAGCGAAAGACCTTGCCGCAATGGAATGCCTATCAACAAGAATCCGTCGTAAGCCAAAAATAGCTGCGGCGGAAAATCGAAGAAACTTCGGAAACGATTACTTCGTATCGACCAAGAAGAGTAAGCTCAAGTCGACCAATTCCCTATCCGCGTCACGAATGATACAGTCATAAGGGACACAATCGGCCAGCAAGTCGTTCAAGCAGCCTAATAAGACGATGGAGGCTAAAAATGGAAAACGCGCTACTGCTGAATGCAGGCGCGCCGCTTCGAAATGGTAAGGAACCATTTCCTATACGTTGCTTGAAATTCAGTTCAACGGTACCGTTGCTGCAACATCATTGCGCGTGGCAACCGGTTCGTCCATCGCTCGACAAAGAAGCCTGACGTTCAAAACACCGTTTGCTCGGATATCAACTTGGAGTTACAGCAAACAAGACCACTACAACACAATGCAAGGTTAAATGCCCGCCAAATGACCGAGCGCAAATTTTGTTAAAATCAAGCCTACCAAACCAGCACGTTTCGCAGGTGGATAGTAGGCTTAGCTGTCATCAGTAACGAATACACGTGCTGGCATTTCGTAACACAGTATTGTTCACCCTTTGCTCTGTCAATTCCATTCAAGTGTTTCAAACACCCAATGGACGTGACAAGACGAAAGATACTAATCACCAAACAGCGCTTTGAACTACAAGTTCTTGCAATCACGTGCACTTAAAGCACCAGAGAGAGAGAAACAGACAGACAGGGGAAATGCTATGCATACATAGAAGTAAAGAAATGCCCATTTACAGCGAAACGAGGAAACAAATATCAAAGGACAATAGAGATCCGACGATATTAAGGCTGCGTTTCGAACAAGCGACCGACCGACCCATCTTGAAGAAAAGTAGTACCCATCGAATTACTTGTAAGTTGAAAAGTATCACTTCATTTTCCGCAACGCGCAAACTGAACAGCGTTTGACCCCAGTTTACGCCGATGTTCCAACACGAATCCATCGAAGTTGAAATTACCGTAAGTTTCACTAGCGCGTTCACAAGTGGAAAATGGACGAAATACGTATTGCGTTGACGACGTTCGGAAATGGCGGCAGCCAAGGTGCGCTTGCCTTCCCGAGGGTTACAATTGCAACGGTGACCTGCCGAGCGATTTGCAAACGCGAAAAATGCTTGCAATGCGCAACGCTGAGATGATGTGTCCACAGCGTGCGTACCGCGCAACAGGGTTGACAACCACCACCACATTCGGTACGATGTGGGCTATCGTTGGCTGCTCGGATTAAAGGCGGTGGCGCCCAGGAACGGGTTGCGGCGCAACTTGGCCAAGCCAATCCTTGGCGCAACGATTCTAAACACAACGGAAAGCGCAGGCACTTTCGATGCTCTTGAAAAAAGGGTGTGGGCGAATTGACCAACGGAATTGATTAACTTGTCTCCCCGCAACGGCTGACAATGAAGCGCCAGAAACCAAGAATACTTCATCTTCATTAACAACTGAACGATTGCTTTTCCAACAACTGCCTTCGCAATGTTCGCCAACAATGCCTTCGCTCCCGAATGGACGCATCGACTAGCGGAACAGCGCCAACGAATGACGTTGCTTGCGTTGGGGTATTTCAAAATAAATGACGACTTGCAATCGCTTGAAATTTCAATCCGAAAAGCGGAAAGCGAACATTAGGGGGGAAACGATGGCCGCGCGGAGCCGTTAAACCTTCAATGCGGCGAGGGCAAAATATCTTTTCTCGAAGAGGAGGAAGAACAACGGGCCCCATTTGGGGAACCAAAAAAAGGCCACCGGCATGTTTCACGCGAAAGCTGGCAAGCACCCACTAAGCCGTGCGTTGGCGGTGAGCAGATGGCGCCACTGGGAACAGTGCGCAACCAATGCATTGCACAAACTTTTCCACATCTCTCTCTCTCCAACAACACTTGCGGCCACCTCGCAGCCGAAAGCCTCGAACGTTCAAACGAAGTGCCAAAAGCGCACGTACGTGAAACGACAACGAAAAGGGCGTAACGTCAATTGAAGGCCACGTTTCGCGTGGAAGCAACACTGGCGATACACAATGGAATCTACGGGAATTCAATTTAGCTGGCCAAGTGGTGAATTAATCGCCACCCGTTCCCACTCTCATTTCGTAAGGCGTGGTGGTGGTGGTGGTTGTGCAATGGTCAGGCAAGCGCATATTGACGCAAAACGCTTTATTCGCAAGGCAGGGCACCACTGGGCACTTTGACGGGCGAATGTTACGCTTGTAACCTGATGGGACCGCTTACTCATTCCTTGTTACCGCGGCCCTTCTACAACCATCAATCTTGTCGCCGAGTGCTTCGACTTGGCCAGTCTGACGTTTGCATTCCACCTGTCTAATGGAAAAGCCTAATCACAAATTCGACAATACAGCGCCGACGCTCCCTTGACTCTTGAGCAGCAGTTGCTCTTTTGCTTACGTGGATCGTTAAATAATGTTGAAACGTTTCCATCTTTGGAAGAAAAGGATATTAGCGTTACCGTGATGCTTAGACCAGTCGAAAGCGACACACTGCTCAGATATGCGCTGAGGTAGTTACGGGGAAGTCAAAGTGGCACACATACCTCGGCGGAGACCAGTTGTATTGGGTCAAATCGAGCAACGTGCCCACGTAGCTTTTGCCTCGCCAAGTGACGTTGACGACCAGCATACCTGCAATTGACCGACACGCCTTACGCTGCTGCCTTAGGCGAAACAACGTAGACTGGCATGCAAGCTATTAAATAAGCGAACATAACTGCACGATGAATTTACATAAACAGAATGTTGGCACTTCGCGTCTTACCGTCCGATGTTTCCTTCCAGAGTACTCCCTCAAGCACAACGGCCGTACCTGGTTCGCTCGCGTTGTACTGGTCATTCTCGGTGGGGGCTGCGAGCGTGCTGACCTGGCTGCTTGAACGAGTCGACCTTCTCTAAAACAAGCTTGGGTTGCACTGCGGATTCTCAATAGAGTTCACTTTGGCAACATGCAAGCGGAGCGATCGGTTAGTTGCGTAAAGGGTACCTGGGATACACTGGGTGACAAGCGCAACGCCGGCGGCAAACCGTACGTCCAAGCACGCTTTGGCAACCTCGAAGGCTCACCAGCAGCAGTACACGAAACGAAACGCGTAACCAAAGGGCGCCTGCCGCCGAGCTGGCGGTCTTTTCAATTCGTTATGGTCCAACATGACCACGAACGGTGGAAAACTGGGCGGTATTATTTAATGCACATACGGAATCTTCGGAAGCACAAAGCGAATTTATCAGCCTAGCGGCATAGCCACCAGTTGTACGGATTATGGATCACTCAAACGTGCTGATGCTGCAACTATGCGAGGTACAGACTATTCTATTCGTCTGCCGTCCAAAGCGGGGCTACTGCAAAGGTTCAACCAGCTAGGTGGTTCTGCATTTTGGGTGGACACGTGGACATCCTGCCTAAGCTCTAAGTAATGGACGAGACGTTTCAACGTTCGCAAGAAATTCAAAGCGTTACATCCCGAACGGTTCACTTCCGTACGTTCGGGGCCTTCGCGACTCCCGCAGCTGCTACCTCCCCCCCCCCCCAAAGCGGCGGTACAAGCTTCTACCCAAAGTGTAGATTCGCCAACTGACACGAGTGGGACACTTGCAACAGTGCAGTCAAAACCAGGCAACTCAAGTTCGTTCCGTTATATTCCCGCGTTGCCGTTGCAACTCATCGAAAGCCCGAACCGCTTTGACAACAAACCCCGAAGCGGGCGGTCGGACCACACTCCTTTGCGCGTTCCGCTCGCCCTTAGGGATACGCAAGCAGTTGCGGAACTACAAGGCTTGGACGATCGACGTCATCGGGCTCCGTTGTGATGCACCGCGACGCGAGGCGCAAAGGCATTACGGTTTTACTCGTTCGCCCCATTGGGAAAAGAAGTTAGGCGGCCAAAGACGGGATCACGCAAGGCGGGGATGCACGATGGCGTAGTTAGCTTGCTCAGGAGACATGCCGCCGCGCAATGACGTCGCAACAATTGACAAACGGTTTGGATGTGCGCACGGCGGAACTTCCGCCAAGAGCAACTCTCGCTTAGGGACACCAACCGTCCCGCAATTGACGAGCGAAGAACGCGCCCGGTGAGTCACCGAACTTTTCCTGGAAGCAACTTCGCCCTGTTTACGCAAAAGGTGGCCGACGCATGTGTCCTACACGTGCGTTGCCGCGCGAACGTCGCTTTGTCTAGCGTCCACTAAAGGGGATCCACTGCTGGAAAGCGCATAGGCCGCGACGGAGCGGCCTTAAAGTAGACCAACTTGCATTTCAACACCGGATACCAGTGTTGCATCAAAAAGTGGGACTCCCAGTTAAATGCCGAGCGCATGGCGAACCATTGCGCCCTGGCCAGTCCTACGCGCGCCCGTACCCCCTCCTCGCTATTCTATTGGTGCGCATTGGTTAAAAAAATGGAACCTGGATTACGACATTATAGCTTATATACATGCCCAACTGGGCACGAAGGGAGACGAGGCGGGCTTTGGCACTTCAAAACAGTACTCTCGCGAGGTGCTAAAAGCTTTGATTGAACGGAATCTGCCAATTTGCATGAGTACGCCTGCAATGCTTTGCGAAATGGTCTCCGCGTTCGCTCGGCGACGCGCTTATGCATAAGATACGAGCAAGGAGGAAGAACGCAATGGAAAAGTTGCACCTGGCACGGCGGAACTACTTGTTTTCGCAATCGCGCCATCGATGCTCGAACGGACCGAGCTCCTTTGTGACAATGGAAGTTGCGCTTCGCATTCCAACAGGCCAAATGGCAACTGCCGCCCTTGGTCGACCGAACGTTGACGATGCGGAGAAGAAAGTTTTGCATTGGGAAAAAGTCGACCAACTGCCCCGCCAACGAAGTCTTTGTTCCGCTGTCGGCGCGGGGGACGGACGACCCCCGTCCTGGGTGCCACCGAAGCAAAGGCGAAGTTGCAAAATGCGACACGTATGTTGGCGAACCGGACCCCCACCCCCGCCAAGCGCCAGTTGGAGCCCCGAAGCGGAACGACCGCTCGCCAAAGCAAAGGGAGCAAACAGTCTTCCCTTTAAGGGGTGCCAACCGAGGCGAACCACCAGCGCCTCACCAAGAGGCAAACTTTTCAACGTCGGCGTCGCCGCTACTTGCTCAACAGCTGACGCCATTTCCGCTATGGTACGCAAATGCTGCTTTTGCCGGGAAGGCAACTTATTCGGCGCACAAGTGTTCAGGAATTTCCGCGCGCCGCTCGGGCGGCAAAGCGGCAGATATCCCGCCTAGCGCCCGTTGGCGAACCAACTTCGTAGCAGTCCGTAAAAAGTCAAATGCCCATGCATGTGGCCAACAAATGCGTCCGCTCCATTGGTAGACCTTTGCGCCCTCGTCCGAAGGCGACGCGAAGTGCATCAATCTACTCAGTGTGTACGCTGCCTTGAAGCGTAGTCGACCCGCCCCGGCGGACCCATTAGGAACTTTGCAACGTATTCGCACAATGGGCGGCCAGGAACCTGCTGATAATAGAGTTCGCTAATGGAACAGGCTGCAGGATCGCCACGGTGACTGACGCCTGAGGCCCAAATCATCGATGCGCGACCGATCCTGGCGAAGTGAAGAGAATCCCATGGGTGAAGACTCCCGTCGACCCAACACCCTCACCTCCTCCTCCTCGGTCGCTCCATCACACGGAGAGAACGTCCATTCTGCTCAACTGGCGGAGGGGAACGCGGGATGGCAACATTAATATTAATAGAATAAGCGTAGATTTCAAGTTCGGCGCATTTTTCGATTGCCGACTACCACGAGCATTCCCCTAAGCGCGGCCGAGCTTCAAAAGCTCGCACGTCGCTTCGCAGGGTTCCAGCAGGTGGAAAAGTTTCTTGCGGTTACGCCAAGGTGCAGCTGCGGTTGGTTGGCTGGTCAAATTTGTCGGCGAATTGGGAAAACATTTGGAAACACACGTTGGCATACGGGCAATCGCGTCTACCAAAAGATCACCTCATTGCCAACGGCTGAACAACGCAGCCGCCTGGACAAGCTAGTCACCCGCCCGAAAGGGTGGACCCCAATGAAGCCTACAAGTGTCACATTGCTCCAGTGGACGCAAACTTCGGCTCGACTTGGCGCCTACGTGTTCCGCCGCGATCCAATTAGAACGTTCTTTTACAAGTTTATTCATCAAATGCTCAGCCCTAGGAAAGCTAGCGTGGTTGCGCTTCCCCAAAGTCGGGGCGTCGCAAAGGACACGGTGTCGAAGGCACGCGTTCGCCGTCGCATGCACAAAGCCTACGAGCTCACCTACAAGCCGCTTCGTCAAATCAATTGAACGCTCGCCTCTGGTGGCACGGCGGCGTGACAAACTTGAAACGTGGAAATGAGACTTCCGGAGGGCTATTTATAATGCAAACGGGTAAACAATGGCGGCGGGATATTTTCAATCGGACACGGTTTGATGGAATGCCCAAAGTTGCAATTTAAGCTGGTCACGTAACTTGCCATACAATTAAATGATGGCCGCCGCATGAATGGCGCTCTTGAGCGTAAATAAAGCTGAATGGACAGTTGGCGGCCTACGGGCCAGCCATGGATTGTAATGCGGGTGAACAGCCTGACAATGAATGGAAAGGGCCAACTGATATACGCCACGGCGGGTCAACCAAAAGAGAGCGGTGCCAGGGGGGAACAAGCTGGTCTTCAAAGTGCGGGAACGGTGAGCCTACGCCCAATAGAAAGGTGCGCGCGAGGACGAGACTTACGGAGCAAGGACGGCAAAGCTAAGGCGCGCCCTTTGAACAGGGAATCTACAGTAGACCCTACTTGGGAGCACCTAAGTGAGCCACGACGCACAACGAGCAAGCTAGTAGCGCCCACTTGGCTAATTTGCAATTGGACATGCATCTTACGGGCTTCTTCAGGCGCTGCAAAGTCGACCTCTCGCAGGCGGCAAAGGAAGTCCCCGATGGACTTCGATTCATCACCCGTTTGCGACTAGGGGCCTTCCGCTTCCCGCCACGACTGGAGCCAGTATCAGGGTCCAAACTGACAACTTCGTGTGTTGCGGCCGACTGGCGCGTGGCCATCTTGCTCATTTTGATTTTCATGCGAATGCCATTACCTTCGTTCGACGATTGCCTAACACCGAAGGAGGTGTCCTCCTTTTGGAAGCTACCCACGGTGGGCGAGCAGGTCGACTCGGTTGCGGAGTCGAACGCCCCTGTCATTTGCACGTGTGCACCGCTATCGCCACTCTTAGAACCCAACGCCGCTTTGGCTTTACCGTCCGATGGGTCCAAAGCTCTTGACCCTTTGGCGCACTTGGGCACAACCCTGCCTGTCTTTGCACACTTGGGCGTGCTACAGTCGGACGGCATGGTGCTTGCAACGACTGTCTCCGGCGTTTGAACCGCGTCGAAATTAATGACCAATTTATCCGAAATGTCGTCATCCCCATCATCGACATCGTCAGCGTCCAGCATGCTGGCAATCGAACCTCGTGATTCAACGTTGGTTTCCATCTAGACAAAGAGAAAGGTCAGTGATACGACAACGAAAGTAAGGGGAGGGGGGGGGTCCATGAGTCATGCATGCAGGGCGGTGGTGAAAATCGCAAAATGGAAAGGCAAAATTCTCGTTCCTTTTCTTTGGAAATGGAAAGGCAAAATTCTCGTTCCCCATTCTCGATTGCCCTCTGCAGAGGGCAATTGAGAATGGGGAATTGGCACCGACTAGGCGCACCTACAAACGAGGCAATGGAAAAATGAGTAACCGCCGAACGGGAGGTCACAGGGCGCCGCTACGGGCAAAGAATTCGTCTGTGGAAATCACGTTCGGTAACTATCCGCCGGAAAATCGGGCAAGTAACAGGCAAACCTCGCAACAAAGTCGAACGTCGAACCGCTGGCGTGTGCACCACCGCCGCGGATCCTGTGCAGCCCCGCTAAAGCGATAGCCCGGCAGTCGTGGAAAGGCGAGCACTCGAACAGCACTTGGCGCCACTTGCGAACGCCCAGGATATCATGAAAGGTTGGTAAAGAAGTTTTTGCGCAACGACCGAAATCCTGGAATGCGAACTGCGTCCATCCGGCAACAATGCAGCAAGGTCAACTATTGATCGGCAGGACGTGCCTGCATTACTGTAAAGAACAGGCAGGTACAAAGAGCAGTCGGCCCGAAGGCGGACTCGCCAAGCCCCGCGACGAACCGCCGTTGTTGGCAAAAAATTTTCCGCCCGTCCAAGGTCGCCCTCGCCACGGCCTGCCGAACGAAATTGCTTAAAAATTTTACGCTGTACAGTAAACAGAATACGCAGGTAGAATTGGCCCGCCAGCCGACAGTTTACGCGCTTTGGCCGGTAGGAAGGTTGCGTAATGTTTTAGGCTTGCGAAAGACGATGTGTTTTTGGCTTTGGAATAAACGCCTTTTAGGAGAAGCTCCGGGCGGTCGAACTGGCACGGGAAGCCTGAGCCGCCGATTCGACGTTGTCCTCAATGAGACGGATGAAGCGAAGGCTTGCGACAAATCTCCTGTTCAACCCTCAGTTTTTGAAAGCCGACTCTGTTGGTTGCTTGTCGCTGGAATCGCCATCGGTGACGGGAAAGTGCCTGCATTGCCGTGCCGTTCGATCCTGGCGTGTTCTGCTCTCCGGCCGGCAAACTGCTGTGCGAACGACGAAGCTGGCCTGCTCGGGACCCTCGGACGTTGTCGCTCGTTCAGTTTGATATGCTTGCGCAAATGGACTACCCCATCGTCCTTTGGTTACGATTTGGTTCGGAGAATTATAGACTCACTGAGCAACGTTAGCGCGTGATCTGGCGTGTAAAAGGTCTTATACGGAAAAGAAACGTACGACCTGTTGGCGGCCAGGAAAATGCGATGCCGTTTCCCATTGGATCGTCGCTAGGGTAAGGTCAATGCCTCTTTGGTCCTTAGTCGCAGCGCCAACACCGCATTCGAACAGTGACATAGTGTTTCGATGCTGAAGATGGACGGGTGAACCTGCTAACGCTCCATTTTATATTAGCTAGACAGGCCTGTTTGTAAAAGGACAGACAGTCGTATTTTATTGATATTAATAAGATGAGCGCACTGTTCACCCTTAATCATTTTTGTTTGCCATTACAAAATTCGAGCTTGCCCTTCTACGTCAATTTCAATTTACACTTAATCGCTAACGCTGTAGCAAACGCCTCTGCACTTGTGCGAAGAGCAATAGGCAGTCCCTTGTGCTGAGGCAGTAGCCGTGTAAATGATGAAGATGGTAGCGTGCAGGTGACGGGAAACGGAATGCGCACGCTGCCGGGTGAAACGGACCTCCGTATATTTCAAAATTCTACATCGAGCAGTTGGACACGCAAAGAGGAGTTTACAGCTTGAGTGAACGCGGGAAGTCGGAATTGTGATGTCCAGCACGTGCAACGTGAACCGCGCCTTGCACACAGCTTGTGTTTAGGAATACACGGCGACACTAATGCAAAATGAAAACTTGGCCAAACGGATGGTTGACTGGCAAACGCAGGCGACAGCCTGTTGATTCATCAACCAGCCTGGTGCATTACGATTCATCGTGTTAATATTCACAGTAGCGCTTCCGTACTGTAGCGCTTACTCGTAGCAGCTTCAAGTTATTAATGTTAATGTTTCGAGGTGTTGTATTTTCACGGATTCTTCCCGTTGTTTTTGTACGTTGATGGATCAACGTGCAAAAACAACGGGAAGAATCGTGAAATTACAACACCATAAAGATCTATGCTCCCGTTAAAAGACTGTCGTTAATGTTTCAGATTAAAAAGCCGAAACTTTATGGACAATGGTCATTAAAGGCAGAGCATTTGCGTTGTGCAAGGCTTATAGGGCAATCTTTTACCGTTGCCAAAGCACCGGGTTGTAAAATTATTTACAGACTTCGGCTAGAAGCACCAACAGTGTTGGTTAAACTCGCTAGCGTACAAGTGTGCTCGCTTCGCACTGCCGTTTCATCGATATTTGCCGAGGTGTTTGGTCGTCTGTTTTATATTAATATTAATTAATTGCACGCGTTGAAATGTGGTTTTCTTGTAACGGGCGGTGGATCATGTTGGAAGAGTACGGTTGAGCACCCGTTGAGTTCTATCTACCGTTTCCTGTAAGAACACCGAAGCAACCTAACCAATGGCTAGTTGGTTGGTTGTGTTAGTGAAAAAACAGGCAAACAGTGAACGTACGATCGTTTATTTTGTAGCTTTCGGAATCGACTGATTCCATCGTGCGACTGATCTGCGCTTTTCACCATCTCGCTGACGACGGAATCAGTCGATTCCGAAAGCTACGAAATAAACGATCGTACGTTCACTGTTTACCTGATTTTTCACTAACACAACCAACCAACTAGCCATTGGTTAGGTTGCTTCGGTGTTCTTACAGGAAACGGTAGATAGAACTCAACGGGTGCTCAACCGTACTCTAACAACACCCGTTGAAATGATCATATAACGCTACGGCAGTTGGTGTGCTGAGCAGAGTGCATCTGGATGATAAAATGCTCCCTTTATTTATTGCGGAATCGCAAAGCTGCCGAAGCAGGAACCACCACAAAAGCTGCACAATCTTCATTGTAAGTAGAATACATGGCATTTGCCGTCTGAACGCACTCGACTCAACCGGGCACCTTCCGTGGCACAACGTGAACGCGGAGCAAGGTTTCAGTCCGGCAAAAGAAATTGATATTCAAACATGGTATATTGCTCGCTGGATCAAGCCGTTCGGGTAGTAGAAGGTTCGGATCTGTTTTGCCTCGCGCACTGTACGAACTCTGTGGGTTGCGATAGGTGGCGCTGATGTCGCGTGAACGCGCTGATTTGTCGGAATCAGAAAAGTCGTAGCCGCAAAATGTCCGAGGAATGAAGCGGGAAGCAGGAAGACTTAGCCGTAAAATGGCCGACGAATGAAACGTAGCGTACTTTTGGGTTCAGTCGAGGGACATAGCCGCAGAGCAGCGTTCTCAAACGAAAACTGACCTTCGCTTTCAAAGCGGGAACGCGGCGACTGGTCACCGTCGTGTTTCTCCATCAGTATCTTCATGGGCTGTTCACACCCTAAGCACCACTAGAATGAGTACCAAGCTATTCTCCATTCAGTTAGTACCTTTTCGAATGCGCGAAGGTGACGCACCCCCACGTGAATTTGTCATCTACCTTCCGCGCCGTAAATTTCTGACGTTGCGCTACGCAGCAATGTTCGCATCACACTCAAACCTTTCTCCGCGCCCTTTTATGGGTCTATATCACATGTCCTACAGTTGACCTCCACTACGATGCCCTTCCCGACATTATGTTTTTCGACAATTCACGTGACCGACAGTTTACCTGACCGAGTGTTGGCCTTCTCGAACATGAACTGCCCTAACGTTCAGCTTCCCGAACGATCACCTGCCCCAAAGTGGGCTTGAACAAAAGTTCAATTTCTTCTCCTCTCGTAGGTCTGTGTCACCTTCCCATTATAGCTGTCGTTTTCGCCGATGCCTAAGCTTAGACCTAAACACAACCGACCTTTCCTGTGCGCTATGTTCGCACATGCTGTCGATCACGTGAATTGTCGAAAAACATATTGTCGGGAAGGTGATCGTACGGGAGGTCAACTGTAGGGCAAATGGACATCACCGCCCTTTTATATGACCGCACAACAAGGAAAACGTCACTAGTGCCCTCTAGCGACGTGAAGCCGCCACAGTGATCGTGGCAAAACAGATCCGAAGGTTCCAATGGTACGCCGCAGCTGAGCGCTATGCTTGCCACGCCAGCGCGTAATCCAATGCAAATAGCTGTAGCGAAGTGTCATTGCTATGCGCGCGTGTTTGTCAATGTTGGAATCAGGCAAACAAATTTAAAAAGCGTTGATGGGCGGCGTAGTATTGAATAAGTTATTAATAATGACAATGGGCAAATGCACGGGGCACAGGCCGACTTGACGCCAGAAGGGTTTGAGATTTCTTCGAGATTGACCACGCTTAGGAATGTGACCAATTACGGACGAAGCTGCAGCGGCTCGTTCCGAGACTGCCGCGTTTCAACCATTTGCGTAATCCCGCCGTCATAGCTATTGCTTCGCGAGCGTCTTACCATCGGTTTGTCTGTACATAAATGTTCATCCTTTCAATTCCTGGTCTTTTCACAATTTGTTTTAGCAGTGTACCCGCATGGTCAAGCGGAATGCAATCCTGCACCTCATCCTCTCTGGTTGTAAGAGAGCGCGAAACTGTCTTGAATTGTCGTCGTCAAACCGCAAGTGTTTGTTTGACACGCCTATCCTAATCAGGCGTTTCTCCTTCAACACCGTTTGCGATTACAACTTTCTAGTAACTGTTACGGCGGCTAGGAACTTGGGCATGTCCACATATGGGGCATGTCCATATATATATATATATATATATATATATATATATATATATATATATATATATATATATATATATATATATATATATATATATATATATATATATATATATATATATATATACACCTATACCTCGCTATAGTTGCACAATTGGTTCCAGGCCACCGCAATAAAACGAATATCGCAATAAAGTGGGACAGGTGAGATATTGGTTTCCTAGCGCCGGAGAACAGTTGTCCTGGTGAAGAAGCCTGGCTTCTCCACTGTATATAATATGTGCAATGAGACTGAGACTAAAGGACAACGCAATTGCGGTAGATAACACATCTTTATTGCTAAAAAATTACTATTCATTATCCGAACTCTTAGCGAGTCGCTAACAGGTCGCTCGCCCGCCTACGTTTGAATGTCCTCGCTTCGAAGAATAGAGATGAAGTGTCCAGCGCGGATTGACACCCAGTTTACATAGTCAATGTTGCAGGCGCCGCGGGCGCAATTATAGCGAGGCGCAATAAAGCGAGGGGCAATTATAGCGAGGTACAGGTGTATATATATATATATATATATATATATATATATGTACTCAAAGTGATGGTATTGATACTTTATATATATATATATATATATATATATATATATATGAAAAGATACGGTATCCTTGTTCAAAGAGCTTTAATAGGCGTAGCTTTCGGAACTGTCGTGTTCCGTCGTCAGCGCAGTTGGAAAAGTTCGACCCGTTCGGCCGTCAGCGCAGCGCTTTTCCAACTGCGCTGACGGCGGAAAACGACAGTTCCGAAAGCTACGCCTATTAAAGCTCTTTGAACAAGGATACAGTATCTTTTCATACTTATGAGACGCCTTGTTACTAATTTCTCTTGCTTCAAGTATATATATATATATATATATATATATATATATATATATATAGACGAGACGTAACACGGATTTTTTTACCCAGTTTTAATTTTCCAAAGCTCCATGAAGCAAAGCTTCATAAAGCAAACGCATAGCTTTCGGACCCCTACCTGGGTCCATCCTCAGTGCAGACATAAACTGGTCAACTGCCCAGTCAATCGACAGTTCTGCCAGCTCCTCCATCTGACCATCCCGGCTAGTGACGTCCGCTATCAGGTCGAATCCTTGACCCCTCTAGCTTCTGTCACCCGCCAAGACTGTCAGTCAGAGGAGCGAGCGTCTCTACCGACCGACCGAGACAGTGACATCATACAAAATGAATCGGAGCAACGTCAGTAGCATCCAAAATCGGCTGTAACAACTTTAAAACCAGCGGGTTTTAAAATTCTCTTCAGATGTAGTCCTTCCAATTCGTTTTCCTTTCCGATGTTCTTGCAGTGATGGGAAAAGCTCTTTCCCATCACTGAGGACGGCAAAAGAGAGTGCCGAAAGCTCTGATTCGATAAGCGTTTTATCTGTGATACTTTCTAATAACTGCCCATCCAACCGCTGGTAGGGCGTTTTTCAGATCTATTACAGATACCATCAAACGGGTCGACAGCCGAAAAAAGATATCCGAATATATATATATATATATATATATATATATATATATATATATATATATATATACCCCTTAAATTCGTGATATTGAGTTCTTCGTTTCGCTGGTGCATCTGCACGGCAAACAGTTGGCCATGAATAAACAGACATAGCAGCAGCAAATCAATTAACTACTATTTGAAGAAGGTCTGGAGTTGGCGCAACAGCTGCGTTTTAAAAAGGTGATGTGACTGAAATTAGAGCAGTCAGTGAATTGGCTAAAAAAAGCAGAGAACGCCATATGATTGAATTCCGTGAGAACATCGCTGAGGCTGGTTCGGCTGGGCCATCCATTTGTTTAAAGCAGTGTTTCCCAACCTTTTGTCGGCCATCGCCCCCCTGGACGCCCCCATCGCCCCCTTAGATGTCGTCGTCACCCCCGTAGGCTCTGCCGACGCGCACGAGGTTAAAATTGCTCTTTCCCTCCGTTTTGCACCACTATTTCTTGGGCCTTGCAGGTATGACGTCATTTTCCCGGCGCCTTTTGAGGAGATGGCAAATAGCTTTTCACGTCACTATCCCGCGACAGGCTACATAGAGATGGCTCCGGTCGAGTCAATACAGCCAAGCATATCGGTGTCAAGCGGCATATAGGCTTTTCACGGCAATAGTCTTTGGATGACCACCGGTGGGAGGAGCGAGGTTTTTTCAAGAGTCCCTTCCTCTGACTAATCGAGGTCGAAGGGGCGATGGACCGACGGCCGAAGGGCCTCTCGCCGTAGCCTTCTATCGCCCCCTTCGTCGCCCCCTGGCCTACGTCGCCCCCCGGAGCATCAAAATCGCCCCCCTCCCAGGGGGCAATATCGCCCCCGTTGGAAAACACGGGTTTAACGTCATTGCTATTTCTTTTTGATAGGATGCGCAGGTAACTGCACTTTGCTTTGAATCATTCGTTCATGTGTTAGAAACAGCCCATTCCATATTAAAATTCAAACGTAATTTCCGTAGCGTAACTTATGTATTATGCGCAACTGTTCGGATATCTTTGTTCGGCTGTCGACCCGTTTGGTGGTATCTGTAATAGATCTGAACAACTATGCGAGCAACAACTAACGCAACAAATCTATGCGCAACTGTAACTTAAATAAGTGCATTAGTACAGTATATTATTGAACTAGTACCTTTTATATGCACAAAGATGCCAAATAAGCAACGCACATACAGATCTCGTGTTCAAATTGAATTCTTTGCGAATGGATGAGGAAGCTACTTTAACAACATGAGAAAGCGGCCTTTCCATTGAGATTACGCGGTTACTCCGTAGTGAAGCAGCAAAAGTGTCTTCCACGTTTTGGACACATTGTTGGAAAAGTGTACAACAGTAAACGCTCGAAGTGGGCGGAGCTTAGTATACGGAACTGTCAGAATCTCCTAGCTTTTTTGTCGGCAGCTCAGGGCTATAGCGAACGGGTCGCCCTGTGCGGGACGATACAACACCAGTATGAATGTTTGACAAAGGTTAATGTAACTAACGTAAAGAAACCACGCCAACTGATCTGCCTAGTTTTCACTTTCTTAATCTGGAGACGTCTGTCCTGATTATATTTTCATAGATTACGATAAATAGGTTGCATGCAGATATGCTGTGATGGAATTGTCAAGGCAACAAGGGGAGTCAAGGAGCAACAAGAAAGCTGAGCCACTTTTCATGCACAGCAGCAAGGTACACAAAATCTGACTAGCACGAGACAAAATACAAGGCATTTTGTAAATCCCTGCCACGAGCAAGGAATGAGGTGTAATGCAGAGCTGGGATTATTTGCCTCAGACGCACAGCCAGTGAGCAAACGATATGAACGTCAGTTTACGGGCGCAGCCAATCTTTCAATATTACGTCTTATGCTCTTTCAGTATTACATTTTGTAGACGTACGGGTTCTCTCTCGAATATTTCGGAACGCTCGAGTTCCGTCTTCAGCGAGCAAGTGGAAGTTTTTTTATTCGGTTGTCAGGTTAAATACGAATCGGGAGACAAAAGCGGGAAGAACGGATCAGTGTGGTAAGGTGCAACACCCGGTTTTATTTACAAAAGCATTCCAAACCTCGCTAACCTGTGCACCCTTGTCGCGATTCATGGAATGACTATGTCTTACATATGTGGCTCCTTTGATCCGCTGTAGGCGGAAACGTTCTTCATGGCAGATGATCCGCGGTTGTAGGTCGACTGGGCATGCGGAACAATGCTGCACAACCGCGGAGGCCTTTATTGCCTCATCCACGATCTTTGCTGGATCGCGGATTTGAGGTTGTCCACGACGTTGCCCTGGTGGCCATTCAGTCTTTGTTACGCGGTATTGTATAAGGCCAGCACAGCCGTGTGTTCATGAAATCTGTCAAGTAAAGGTTTGCCCGTTTCCCTGATGCAGGAGGCGTGGCAAATGCATTTGATTTCATAAACAATGCCCGGTCTCCTATCCAGCGGAACTTTGATCTTCTCACTACTCAGCAGCGAATGGAGATTGCCAGAACTTTTAAATCGAACATTAAAGTCTAAAGCGCGGCCCAGACGTTTAAGGCGTTCTCCTAAACCATTACAGTATGGAACATGTAAAACTGGGTTCGGTAATGATGTGGACACCGGTGGGTTTATCGATGTTTTGCGTAACCTACGTTGTATAATAGAGTTAACGAAGTGTTTAGGATAGCCATTGGAAATTAACGTGCTGCTAATGCATTTAAGTTCGGAATTTATATACACCGGGTCACACACCTCAAATGTGCGTTTTACCATACCGATTACTATACAACATTTAACTGCAATAGGATGGCGAGAAGAGAAATGCAATAACCTACAACCAAGGATACTGTGTCGCGAGAGCCTATTCCACAAACGGAAAATATTATTAATAAAAGAGGTCCTCTTTATCCGACACAATACCACCATTAACAGAGACTACGGAATGGAGGTCAGCCAAGTGTGTACCGGTTGCATCAATCAGACTGGTTGCGGCAAAATCCACACTTGACCCTCCACCTCCCCATGGTTCTGTCATCCCTATTTATACACGTTAACCAAAAACGCCTGACCTTTGCGAACCGCTGAGGACGGAACTAGGCTGTAACGAAAGCTACGGTAAAAATTGTATCGCTCGCAAGTATTTGCCACCGTCTATTTCTTACTAATAAACTCGCCCATCTGCCACAGGTGAGGCCTGCTTACGTGATTACAGACACCGGGAGCAAGATCGAACGGGTAGTCAACCGTCCTTCGTTGAACAATCATACCTTCACCCGTTACAATGAACCCCGTATTCAGCAGACAGCTTTATTATCTAAAAGAAAAGACATTATCTATTAAGAAAAGACAGCTTTATTCAAATAGCATAGTTTCATCACGGTATCCACCCCGTTCAAGTAAAAATCTTTTTACTTCCAAAGCTTTCGGCTACCACCTGTAGCCGTCATCAGACTAAGACAGCTTTATTATCTAAAAGACTTCCGAAATTATTGTTATTATCATTGTCACTGACAGATAATGCTTATGCTTTACCCAAGGCACGACGTTACGTCGGTCATTCACAAAATTAAGTGTCATTTCGCCGCCCCTACACTGGAGAAACGGACAACTTTTCAGTTCACAGCTTAGGAGAACACACAGTGCTCATCGAACGTTAGAAAACGGCGATCGACAGACAAGACTGAAAATAGGGCCGGAGGGTAGCATGATGGGGGGTCTGTGTCAGAATCCTGAATGACGTAATCCAGAATTGATGAAATCCCGAATGGTCGAAATCCTGAAAGTGGAATCATTTATGGAATAGAAGAAGACGGTTAAGATCAGGACACGACATTCGATCTTATCGCTGACGATGGAATCAGGTTATCACGAAAACTCTGAGATAAGCTCTCGTACGTTCACTTTTCGCCTTTTTCCACTAACATAACAAAGCAACCAGTCACTGGTTAGGTTGTTTTGCAGCGAACAGTTGCTACAACTGTAATATCAAAAACATGGTGCACAGCCCCATTACAAAGATACGAATCTTTCATGAAGAAAATTAACTTTCATCGCATTCTCCTGTTCCTTATATAAATAATTCCATTTTCGGGATTGCGACCATTCGAGATTTCGTCAATTCGGGATTACGACTTCGGGATTCAGTTCTTTCGGGATTTCGACCGTCACCGCATCCCGGGACACTTTCGATCCAAAATGGGCAGCAGATGACCGCACACTGCTCAAACGAACGTTATCTCACTGCTCAAACGAACGCTAGCTTTAATATGTGGCAAGAGCCTTTTTCCTTTAACAAAATAAGAACAGCACTTCTTTGTTTCAGTAAAGATACACGGCAATTCCCCGTTATTTGTTTTTTATTCAACGGTAACAATATTTCTTGCGGAGCTTTCGGAAGTTCCCCCTTCCGTCGTCAGCACGAAATTTTTTCATTTATGTTCGAGTATAGCATGTCTGTTCAGTCTTCTTTAAAATACGGGAAATGATTTTAAAGTAACAAGCCTATATCGTTGCGTGGTTTGTAGGTATAGTAAATAAAATCAATCAAATGTAGAACGAAACAAAATTAATAGGAGTGTAAATCAAAAGTTGAGAAATTTTTGCAGATGGGTATGGTCTTGGAAGAAGAAATAAAGTTGAAAATCGGATTCTTCGTAACGGTGTGGATATGCGTGATAATGTTTGCACGACTAGCACCGTTTGTCACTTTTTAATTATCAAACAACCGTCGGAGCTTTCGGGGTCGCGCACACCCCGTCCCAGTTAGTCGCTGAGGACGTGCCATCATGACCAGTTACAAGACATCCAATTTTCAACGTAAAATCACTTGAAAGTGAAAATCACCGTATCGAATTTGCCATGAAAACGAAATACAGGTGCATGGCTTTGCTCACGGCAACTGTATTGGTACCACTTTATCGAGTGGATTGCGCGGGAAATGTTGGCACTGTTTGCAAGAACACTGAATGACCGCACAAGCCAATTAGCAACTCCGAAAGAAAGTTGTAATAGTGTTTCCAATCTAGGCAATCGACTGTCCAATATGCTTCCAATGTTTTAATAATCCGATTAGAAAGTCCAATCGCTGCGTGAATAATGAGGGTAAATTTTGCAACAGGAAATTGTCGCCAAAACAATCAAATCAAGCGAGTAACCACTGGTGCATTTCAAAATTAACGTATTGGAAATATTGAGCAAACCCTTTTCGAATAACTGCCATCCTACGACACAAGCAATTAACAAACTGTAAAAATGAAGCATTGCCTATCGTGCAGAGCATAGCAAATTGCAACGAGAACCTTTAATTTTCACCCCGTGATTAATGTCGAATTATGTGATCATCTACTTTTTTTCTACCTTGTGGCAGAACAAAAGAATGTTTCACATGTTCAGGAAGCGTTGACTTTCTGCGCGAATGTCCTGTCCGACTGCCGCCGCGACATTTGTTGAATCTCTTCCAACTGCAGACGGCTCCGCACTGCTATGGTTCTCCGCCACCAAAATCCCGTCATTGCTTAAAAACAGGAAAAATATACGCCGAAATAATTACTGATAAAAACGGAAACTTTTAGGTAAGATTCTGCCCATAAACGATTTCGACCACTGTTTCAAACGACTGTATATTTTCGTTAGCGTTAATGAGTGTACCAGTAATACACATCAGCGCTTTGCGATCTGTCAGTGCGCCCGATGGAGTGGACCATCCCATAGAATGATGACAGAAAGTATGCTTAAAAGATCAACGGCGTTGGCTTTTGTTCGCGCTCGAAATTACACACATACTGAGCACAATAACCTCAACAGGAATACAATCGTTTCAAATCACACAACATGCAACCGTCATGATGGAATGTACGGCTTGATCCCGTTGGAAGTTGAAAACTTGCCTGAAAGTATACCGAAAGCAACGCCCTACCAGCGAATGGATGGGCAGTTATTAGGGAAATATTTCAGAATACTATAATCTTCGTAGCTTTCGGAACTATCTTGTTCCGTCTTCAGCGACCATTAACATTCGCTGAAGACGGAACAAGGTAGTTCCGAAAGCTACGAAGATTACAGTGTTCTGAAATATTTCCCTAATAACTGCCCATCCGTTCGTTGGTAAGGCGTTGTTTTCGGTATACTTTCAGACACGTTTTCAACTTTCAACGGGATCAAGCCGTACATTCCATTATGACACATAGAAGACCCGTTACAAGACATCCCATTTTCAACGACGTGCAACTCATTCAATTAGCTCTGATGAAGCAATATTATTTCAAAAACTGTAATACGATTCATAAACAGAAGATCATTTTAAAGTTAGCGAAGTAAAAACGTATTGATACCAGTAAGGACAAAGCTCGCAACTTACTTGTCAGAATGTGTGCCGCCTGTAGGCGCCGTCGTACCACTGCATACTCCATCTGAAGATGTCGATGGCCCCTGCTCATCTACGCCTGCCGAATTCGTCGCGCGCCGTGATTGTCTCATCTCGTGCATCTTTGCCAAGACACCAACCGTTGCCTTCTTCCATTGCTGAATACGCCTGACAAAGAAAAGATATCCTTCACATGCGATGGAAGAGGTGAGCGTATTCTGCCGCCAGCGCACAAAGTGAATGACTTACGTCATAACTAATCTACTACACACCAAATTTATTTTCATCGGTTATCAGCAAAGCATTACTTATCCACAAAATATACAACATACGCACGTACCTTTTATAATCATCAGTCGCATCATTCAGTGCCGTCAACGAAGCCCTGTAATTGTTGTTCCTGTCGTGCAAACGCAGAATTTTCTCTACCAAAATACGCTTCGGCGCACACTGTACATACAACTGCACAAAATTGCGACGACGGGCTGTTATCTATTTAACAAAAACGTTACTTGACGGGTAAACGAAATTTGGCACCAACCTCCTCATTCATACGACGCGTGAAATCTTTGACGAACGTACTTTGACGAATGAGCACGTCGCGATAGTTCTCCACGTCTTCGGCAGTTAGATTGAGATCCTACGAGCAACACATTACCGCAATGCAATGCAATGCACTTGGTCACGCAAAATAAAAAACCGTTGACCAGACGGGAATATAAAAAACCGGTACCAGTTCGGTAATGGCTGAATCTTCCAGCTCCTGCAAGAAGACGCGTGGAATTAGCGCTTCCATATGTGCTGGTTCGCGGCAGGACGGGCATGAGGGCGTTTCGCTAAGCCACGCTTCCACGCATGCCTTATGAAATGCATGCCCGCAATGCAGCACCGACAAATTATCCAGTGTCGTACTTTGCGAACAAACCGTACAAAGGTAGAGCATACTCGGCTTTCGCTAGTTCTGTCCCCTTAGCTTACTGTAGCGAACGTAAGTATCCGCTGAAATGCAGGCTATCGAGCAGGACAAAACGGGTACAGGACATTTGGCCGCTTCCGATTGGCCGCCGCCCTTTGGCCGCCAGGTGACATTTGGTCGCCAGGACACTTGGCCGCCAGCGCAGAACTTATTGTCCCTCATATTACGGATTCTACTCCTGTTTATGAGGCATAACTTGCATTTGTGTTTCTTCTATTGGTGAAAAGATTTGATCCAACTGCAGGGTCTTTGTCCAAAAATTGCGGTGCACTGCTACTGCCTGCGAAGCTATGCTCGATGCCTTGTTCCCAGTTGCGTGTCTGTAGTTCAAGTTTCGGGGCATTGGATCAAATCCGACTCTTTATGATCATATTTTCTTCCGTCTTCAGCGAATGGTAATGTTGGGGTTTATTCTGAGATTGGGTTCGGTTTATTCCAAGATTGGATTCTGAGACTAACGGCTGAGGAGAGGGGTCAGCTGGTATGGTGTAACATTTGCTTTTACTGATGAGTGCATTCCATATGTCGCTGACCTCCATTCCTTTGTCACTATTCATGCAGTTGCTATTGCGGTTGAAGAGGGCCTCCTTTATTTGCCTAAGGTGGAATAGGCTTCCGCGACAAATTAGTTTTGGCTTTCAGGTCGTGTGAGTACTGAGAGGAATGCTCTACGACCACGGAGGCTTTTATGGATTGTAGCGACACGACCGAGAGAGCAAACGTTTATTCGAATACCACTGCATCCGCTATAAGAGAGACAAAGCCGCCAATGAGGATCTCACGCTCACAGACCATATACAACGAGCCACAGCAAGGCTCGCAGCTTTGCGCTCAACGCAAATCTTTTTTTTCGAATGGGAGCAGTACCTCAGTGTTGGACAGGATAGAATCACAAATGGAAGTTATATCTCATAAACAGGAGTAGAACCCTTTTCATTAGTTTTGACAGATTTTTATCCCGTTTCGAGTAAAGATGCTTTATTTCTCGTTGAATAAAGCAAGCGTAGCTTTATTCAACTAATGAAAAGGAACTCTCATCCATCCGTTGGTAGGGAGACCGTGTCAGTTTACTTACAGATCCATCACGTACAGAAAAGCAACGGGACAAAATCCGTGAAAAATACATAATGAAGATCCGTGCTCCCGTTAAAAGACATCCTGTCTTAAGAAAAGGAATTATGAAAAAATCCCGTTACAAACAACGAAACTTATTGAGGAGTAGAACCCGTAATATGAGGGACAATAAGTCGACACGTAGGCAGCGGTGGCGGACAAATGTCCCCTGGCGGCCAAACGGCGGCGACCAATCGGCAGCGGCCAAAAGGGCGTGTTCGCGACAAAACAATGCGTCGTTTTGTTGTGCTGGATAACCTGCATTTCAGCGCTTACTCACGTTCGCCACAGTAAGCTAATGGGACAAAACTAGGGAAGACCGAAGCAAACAATTTTCAGAAAGCACGCATTCGCAAGAGCAACTCCCCTTGCCGAGCGAGGTGCGAAGTTTGTGAAGTACATTTCCTACTATAAAATGGGATTTGTACTTGCGCATCATTACGATCGGTTGTCATACGTAGTTATTCGAGTCGTAGGCGTCGCCTTGCAGGGATTAGCTATTCTACGTGATTCCCTCACCGCCGGTTCTATTTCCCTTGGCAGGTAAAGACTTCACATTCCTCCCGCTTGAGAGAAGACGCTACTTTTTCCGGCGGGGCGAATTTTTGTACTGCGCGGAAAGCACGGCTGTTCGCTGATCGCTTTGAACAATCGTCCGTTGCGCAAATCAAAGCGGAACTTTCGAAAGCGATTTATTCCTATTTTGCTTTTACTAGCTAAACGAAGTATAACCGTGCTTTCTGTCGTGGTTCATTCTCTAATAGTTGGTTCGCTCTGTTGCTTTCGCTAAATAGTCGGGCCACTTAGCAATTGAAGCCTTGAGAAATTGCATTTTATTTTCGTTGGGTGACGCACGGGGCAGGCATTTAGCTGGCGAGCAAGCATTGAGAATTTTTACTCTACTCCTAATTTCAAGGAATACGAGCGGATCGTTCAGTTACCTTCGTTGCAGACTGTGGTCGTCTGATTCCACAGCACTGACATGATAGATTCGGCTTACGATAATGCACAGGTTTGAGAGTTTGCTGTGTTAGCCTTACCTTGTGGCGGAATATGTTTAAGTGTGGGTCGCGCGGAAAGGGGCTGTACGCCGTTTGATCATAGGGAGTCGCATTTTGAGAATGCCATTTTGCTTTTTGCATTGCCGTAGTTCGCGGGGCTCTTACTCTTGCTCATCCGTTTTCTATATGGACCGTGTGAAATAGGATTTGGTTGATACCGTAGGAAGTGTCTACAATCCGGATGGGTAAAAGTGGTAAATGGTCAAAAAGTGCGTACTTCTATTGTCTCTTGATTGTGCTCTTTCGTCAATTTTTTAAACAAATGCTATTGTGGAATCCCAGTGTTGGAGGCTCAAAAGAAATTTTTTTCGATAACAGCGTAATTAGGTTTGCGATATTTTGATTTATCGGGATTTTGATAAGCAGGTAGCAATTTGGAAATGCGTAGGATCCAGATTGACCATGGTTTTGAAGTTTGTTTTTATTTTCAGGCAGATATGAGTGACGTTATCATTAACGAGCCAGCAACCAATGGCAAGGTTGGTGTGGAACGCACGGACAATATGGCGCTTGTAATTTTCTGGTTTTCATTTGCAGGTTTGTCTAGTAACAACGGTCGGCGACATTGAAATAGAACTGTGGTCGAAGGAATGCCCAAAGGCATGCAGAAACTTTGTGACGCTGTGCATGAAGGGCTATTACGATAATACAATTTTTCACCGCCTTGAGCCCGGTCTCATCGTTCAAGGTGGAGATCCAACCGGAACTGGTTGTGGCGGCGAATCGGCGTTTGGCGGACCATTCAAAGTAACAAGTCGCTTTTACTGAACGGCTGATTTTGCTTCGTTTTTCATTTGCGAACTTCAAATAGGTGTCATTGCTTTCCGTTTGCATACGGCCACGGTTAACATTTTCATTTGATACCTTGTAGAACGAACCGAATTGTAATTATTATTAATTGTTGTTAGTTCAGACGACACTGACTAAGTCATTTCAACTTGTCACATTTTAACAGGACGAGTATCACACCCGTTTGCGTTTCTCACGAAGAGGCTTAGTGGCAATGGCAGGCGGAAAAAACCATTTAAATGGCTCTCAATTTTTCTTTACATTGAACAAGACACCCGAATTCCAGAATAGGCATACGCTGTTTGGAAAGGTAGGAAATTGGTGCGCTCATGCTAGGCCGCCAGCTTTCACGGCTATATTCGAAATTTAAAGCTGTCCTTCTTGATTGCAGGTTAACAAAGCCACGTTGGTGAACATGCTACGATTGGGGGAGTCTGAAGTTGACAAGCGCTATCGCCCATTGTACCCTGAAAAGATACTTCGGTGCTACGTAGGCGTTGCGCTTCTTTTTCAGCTTCAATCTTCGTACTTTAACCTAGGTAATATCCAATCCTTTCCCGGAAATAGTGCCTCCGCCCGTAAGCGCTGAGCCAAAAGGGAAGAAAGCAAAGCCAGCGCCAAAGGAAATGAAGAAACGGTAAGTTTGTTAGGGTGGCTGTTATTTGGTGTACGGAGCAAAACTGCCTGCGGGTCATCCGCAATCCTAATATTTATTGAGCTCCAAGCAAATGTTAACACGTTCACTTCGAACGCTGAATACGTCGCGTAGTAGCAGGCCTCACCTCCGTTGGGAAGATACGGTAGATATAAGAAAGATACTGGAAGATGCCATTCGCCGAGGAATCTTTGTTGTTAATAGAAAGTTAGAACCTTTTGGTTTCATTCTCAGCTTTAGAAGGGTGATTCGCATATTTCCGTACAATGCAAGCCTTCCTCGTTGCACTGTCAACCGTGTATATCTTGTTTCAACGCAGGATTGTGCTAAGTTCTTCTGCGGTTTTTACGCTGCAGTATCTCTGGTTACGGAATCTGAGAAGTAAGGCGGCATTAATCTCAGCTTCTTCGCACCTGCTTTAGCTGTTCTTTTGCTTTGGCTCAACTGTTGGGATCTGCAGCATCCGCGCTCGTCGGGCAATCGTAATGGGTAAGTGAACAACTAGCTGGTGATATTGGGGAACGTTGCGGCAGGGGACTAACTAAGCTTACCCTGGCAGTAGGACACTCATTCGAGACAGCGCCATCTCTCACACGCTTCGGGTGGTTGGAGGAAAATGTTGAACTTGCTCTTCGCGGGTATACATCAAAATCCCACTAACTAACCCAACGGGTAAGAGCCCCAAAAATTTAGTTCATCTGAAAGTTGCTAGAGAAATTCATTTAGCCTCGTGATGGCGCATTTTTGCAAAGGCGTTTACTTGGCAACGCAAACAATAGAGAATTCCACGTCGGAATTTTACGCTATTTACGTTTTACGCTCTATCTTACGCTCCGTGGTTTTCTTATTACGCTATTTTTGCGTAGTATGAAAACCACGCATGCAAATTATAGGCAAATGCGTGAGGATACTCGGTAAGCATTGGGAGACTGCTGTGATTATTGAACAAGAGAGACCCACTCCCTGTTGCGGAAGATATACAAACTGGACTCGTTAGCCCAGATCTTTCTGGGAAGGCAGCGAAGTTCGATAAAGCCATACCAAAGCCTAGGTCTAGTCCCAAACCCATTTACGAACGTATTGCTTTAACTTGTCTCCAGGTAACTTTCAGCGACTGTGGTGAGAAGGGAGTTAATGTAGAATTACCGCCGAGCACATGTAACAAGCGAAAGCCGATACCTGTAGGGGAGGGGGTTAAGTATGGCAGAGCACCCCGACAGCTGCTAGCATTATGTCGCCTCAGCTGTCGGGATTTCGTTCTATCGTGACTTTGAGCGGTCATGATTTCGTCAGCCGGAGTTCTGAACGATATCGGTCCCTTACATCAGCGGAAAACTGAAGTCGATCTTTATTCTAATTTTGTGCGTTCGTCTTTAAAAACTTACGGAATGAACATTTAGAAATCTGTCACTTCTGTCGTTCGGAGAGGAAGCAAAAGAGGAAGAGGAGTCTTTGGAAAGTGTGAATAAGGTAACGCTGCGTTTTGTACCTGATTGCTTCAAAGAACTATGCTGTTGGTCATGATGCTTTCTGTAGTATGATGTCTGGAGTCCGTCTGTCTCGTTTAAGAGCAGTTGTTATTAGAACTTAGCTATGCTATTGGGTGGTTCAGGTAGAATTTCGCTGAATGAGCTTTAAACTATCCATTTGACCTCGCTTCGCAACCAGCAATGTGATGGTCACCAGTGGAACCAGTATAAGCACCTTTTTGAATCATGAATGCAATAAGCCACTGTTCACTGATTGCTGAATGGGGTTGCTGCGTAAGCGTCAACTTATTGGTATAGTTTCGATCAGCCATTTGGCTCTTAATTAAAGTACCAGGAAAACGGCATGCAAAGTGGAGCAAGCTCCTGTTGCAAGCCTTCATCTTCATAGTGTGTTGCTAACTCGAAAATTATTGATTATGAACACAAAGTTTGATTGAGGATGAAGCTCATACTATCAATATTATTTCTAAGAAAGAAGCTCTTGCACTAGTTACTTCGATAACTTCCCTTCAGTGAATCCTCTTTTGCTTGCTGTTTACCGTATACTGAAGTGGCTTACGGCGGTACATTCCTGTTTCCATAAAATCAAACTTTCCCCAAGCTGTCTTCCCTCTTTTCTCGGTTTCCTTTCCCTTTTGCCCGATCGTTACGCGATTGAATAACATAGGTAAATTAGCCTACAATGGATATCTACGTGGCGATCATTATTTTAAAGATTCCGTTAATGCCATTTAAAAATCGCTGCCTTCGTGGTCCCATTATTACCCATACTGTTGTTCTTTTTGCGTTGTACTTCAATGGTTGCCTACTTGGCGTTTCAGGAGATGTAAGCATGCGCTTTTGTGTTAACGTTACAACTTTTTCGCAGAAATGTGTAACTTTGGGCTATCATGAGTTAAAGGGTTGATTTGGCATTTCAGTTAGCGAAAAATTGGCAATTGAGCATCGATTCCATTATAACGTATATGGCGCACAGTTGCTGTTACGTTCACTGCACGTGCGCAACGGGTGTCGATTTGAGTTACTTAAACGGAAGGTCATTTATTGTTTGAGTTTTCAATTTTCATTGGACCTTTGTACGTGTAAGTTGTGTGCCTTCGCGAAGTTGCGAATAATAGTTTTGCGTTGTTTTCCGTGACAGCTAATGCGGTTTACTTCATTTTCAGAAATTGTTTCTGCGCGGGAAAAGCGCTCACGACGTTATCGCCGATAATAAAAGCCTTAGCTCCACACCAGTATTGTCCACACGCGAGTTGAATCGACTACGCGGGGATTCAGAGGTAAGCAGCTGCTCATATCTGTAAAGCAACACAGTTGCTTGATTACATTGTACTTGTCTTTCACTTCTCACGGCGCCAATTTCTGGCGATGTTACAACCTGATTGTCGGTTTTTATTTTCTTATGTTTATTACTTTTCTTTGCCAGCCATCGGCTAACCTATTTAGGCGACTATGTATGCCAGCAGTGAAAGCGAGAAGAAGAAACAAGATAGTGCAATTGCAAACCGGCTGAAACTTCTTACTGGTGACTCGGCGAAAACTGATAATGAAGATGCCGCTTCTGATGACGAAGATTTGGAAGAGATGCTAGGCGAACTTAAACGAGACCAAAAGAAGGCACGGCTGTAAGTTGCTTTCTCGCTACTTAAGTTGATTCCTCCTCTCGTCGTATCTTATGTAGGTGACCGGATTTGCCAACATTCCTAGGGTACAGCATCTAGCATTAACTGCAACTATGCTTTAAGTAAAAATTCCTTGGAATTTGCAGTTAGCTTTGCAACTGCCTGTCCATTGCTTGGTTCTCACTAAACCGTAATGCACTGCAGGCCTTCCCTTCCAGGGTAATCAACCGTCATCTTTGAGAACCGTACATAAGTTCTAAACAAAGGCTTATTCCGTGATCCTTTCTGTGCCTTCTCCACCGGCTTAGCCCACCATTGACGCGGTCCTCCTGTCGCAGGAATTAGAGAACATTATCGCTCCCTATGCAAATCACTGTTCTAACTGGTTCCATTCAGGATACCTTGGTAAGCCTGGTGAAAGCTGTAATAAGTATTGATTCTTAGTTGCGGCTTAGTTTTATGCTCTATTTTGTGTGTGATGAATTGATTATTGCGTTGTACTTTAAAATGTTGTCCCTGTGGTGTCTTATGGTCTGGTTACATTGACATATATAGAACAGAGCAGTCATTCTTAACCATTTCCCACTGGGTTTCCCCTGGAGGCTCCTTTCAGGTAGCAGGACGCTTTCCCACTGGAAAAGTTGGCGAAAAACGTGGAGGAGGAGAAGTAGGCCTGTTCGTGGACCTGACCTCCCCATTCCCTGCACCTCGCCATCGTTAGACCCTTCCCTGGCTCCCTCCACAGCTCCATGATGGCGGGTAAACGATTCGGTCTATTGAATTAGCTCGCTCATCCCTTCTAAAACGTTCTGGGTCCCCGCACGATTTTGGACTTCCAGGCCCCAGGGTGGCCTGGACCCTGCGCTAAAAATAACTGGATTAGCGTATCTCTTATGTAAGAGAATTTATATTCCTGCCCCGTATTGGTAGTATTAAGCGTTCATGGGTCTACTAATTGTGTGTTTTCATTTCAGGGAACAAATCAAGCAGGAATACAGGGCTCTGCGCAAAGAGCTGGCGAAAGGATCAGGAGCGGACGACGGCGATGGCGATTCGGGTAAGTTGCACTACTTCGCTTTTGAGCTGCTTGGGGTAGTTTCGTAGCATTGTAAGTTTTTGCAAGCTTTCCCACGCTCCTAAGTTTCAGAAGTTTTCGACGAGTCTTGAATTTTAGACAAAAAGCCTTTGAAACCGCATGTTGCCGATTACTTTGCCGAGAGGGATAAATACAAGGTCGTCTCCACTGCCGCTCGAGGATCAACGGAGCGCGAAAGAGAGGTATGTCCACTTAATGGTCGAAAATTTTGGCGTCGTCGAGCGCCAGTTGACTCTCAATGTTTAGACTTTAAAAATTCTTGAAAAGTTTCAATCGAAACTCAAGGCAGCGCATGAAATTGTCATTGAAAAGGGCAAATGCGTGGAAAGTGATGAAAGTGACGACGATGTAGTGGGAGCTTGGTAAGCGCTTTCACCTTACGTTAACTTTTGGACACGTCGTGTGGTCATTGGATGGGCTTGCTTTTCGCATTGTTTGGCCGTTCGAATTGTTCGTAAACATTGGGTCGTAAATTTTGCAGTCCGAAAAGTTTTACGTTTCTTTAAATACCTATTGCTAACTTTCCGAAGTTTTGGCTGCTATGCTTATGGCTCGTTCGATTAGTAGTTCGTGCTGCGAACAATCGCAGAATGGTTCTCTAAGAGCGATCAGTTACGCTTGCAGACATTGACACCTCTTCCAAGATTGAAAACAACCAGTTGACTTCAGGACTAAGAGCAGCCGTTTTGCCATTGTTTCTTGATTGTTCTTGTTGACCACTTTGCCGAAGACGCAATGCCCCTCATGAAGTCTTTAACTTAATCCTTGAACTTTAACTTAGTCATTCCGCTAATGTGTTATTGTTTTGTTGTATTGAAACATACTCTTTAAGCAGCTTCGCAGCCGTTTATCTTAACGGTGTACAACGGCTGACGTTGTTGAAAAACGTCTGGTGTCGAAAAGAGGCGCATCAAGCAAATCGATCGCATTCGAGGGGAAATGATAGATGAATGCTAAGCATTCGTTCTTTCTTAAGCGATCGAAAAGGTTCACGGATTTTCCCCGTTTTTTCATAAAAGCCTTTATTTCTCCATGAAAACCACCTTACTCAGAGCTTTCGGGCGCGTCCCTTGCGCCCGTCATCAGTGAGAAATCCCGCTTCGTCGACTGCCCAGTCAGTCAACGGATCAGCAAGCTCATCCGCTAGACCGTCCGGGCTGGCAACATCAGCTATCAGGTACTACCTTGTACCCGTCCAGCGTCCGTCGCCTGCCCATTCAGTCCTGCAGAGAGCGAGCTTCCAAACCGACCGACCGGGACAGTGACGCAACACAAAATTCGTTCTTTCTTACTAAATGTTTATGGCAGTTGCATGTTTCCTTGATGCCGCTGATGGTGCGTGAGTTAAGCAGGAGGAATTGCTTTTCATTTGACAGTGCTCATTTTCCATACTTATTATCCTAGCTTGGTTGTCTCTTGCCTGAACATTTTATACTTTCTGTTGCCTACGGAACTGTAGAAGGAGCACATGCTTTCTTGGCTTCTGCACGCTGAGCAGCTCGACCAACGTCATTTCATTGAGATATTCTTATGAATTGCTCATCCCGCTCTTGCGTTGTGACCTCTGAATGGCTACCGTTAACCTATTAATGGTTTTCTTTTCGCGCTCCCTAAACTTCTGGGTAACAATGGCCTTACCTACCTAGTAATTGGTTTCCTATTCTTACCGATACTTTTATTAGGATGACGCACAAGTTCGTGGCTCCAGTTGTTGAACCAGAAGTGAAAGGAAGTCGTCCACAAGACAAGGACATGTTTTTCGTTGAAGACATGAGAATGGCAGCAGCCCCTGATGAAGCGGCAGCACCGCTGAATGCTGACAAGGGTGACACTTCCAGCGTGTGATTATGCAAGCTTTCGATTCTTTATTTTTCTCCGATGTGTATTAGTATTACTATTAATAATGAGATTGGGGAGTGCCACTCATTTTCGTCTTTTAACCTCAAAATTGACATTCCCTCTTACCAAAAGTACACACGTTCGGTTATCGTTTCTTGGCAGACTGAAAGAACCATTTGAGGAGTACCGTATTGCGGCTGCTGTTCATTTTGCTTCTAAAGTGGTAAGACCACTCCTCGTTATGACCGTTGCGAAGCTTTTGATTTATCATATGTGCAATAGCTTTTCCCTGCGTTGCTAATAAAATGCCGGACAATCCGCTGGCTAGGGTTCAGCTTTCCTAACTGGAGACTTGTGGAAAGTGACTAGCGGGAGTTAGGCAGCTTTAAAAAGCAATAAAAGTTTTGCTAAGTGCACATTGGTTGCTTCTCATGACGGTTTGACGAATTTATTAATACATTCCGTCTGCAAGGCCTTTTCCATTGATTATGAACTGATTCCGTAGGCAAAGTTGTACAATTGCTGTTGTCTGTAAAAGTTGAATAGACCGATCGCGCCTTTAGTCTGCGATGTGAATGTTAAACTTTCAGCTTCCAAGCATTCCTTGGTTGCTGTTTCCGTGAGAACTTTAAAATCGATTGCTTAAAGTTGAAGTGTCACCCGAAGGCAGAACGACTTGTTATTTACTGTTGCTTCGTTACGTCGCTCCCTTGGTTGTTCAACATTGTTCCCAATTATGAGCAACAACACGACTCGGCTTAACGATACTGTTACCTTCGGGGTAACAAACGTAACAGCAACCACCATTCCTGGTATGCCATGAACTGATGCGAATCCGCTTATGCGCTAATTTAGTTTCAGCCCTCGAGCTGTGGTGGAACGACTACTTCTTCCTAGTGCCCATATTGCTTTCATGTTTGACGTTCTTCTGCTTGTTGTATTACATCAACGTATTGCGCATGAACAGTCAAGGTGAGCGAGCATCCGTTGAAAGGCGCATGCGCATGCACCTCCTCGTTGTTGATGTCTTGTTCATTGTTTGAGTTGATGGAAAAGTTGCTTCTGTGCCAACAACCTTCGATCTTTGTTTGTTACCGGTCTTCTTTAGACTATCAACATCAGCAGGAAATTAGTCGACGAAACGTAGAAGCCAGCTATGCTCGTTTTTGCGCCAGAGAAAATGCATCAAAGACGATTAAGGAGCGGCTCCGCCGACTGCTCCCAAGTTTGGATGCACTACGGTCAGATCAAGCTTGTACGCCGTCCGTTGCGGCAGGTGAGACAGCCGCGTCATTGTCAAGCGACGGAATGTCTACTACGCAAACAAAAAGCCTTTCCTCGCAAAGCAGCCAGGTGGGTGCTAAAGGCCCACCCGACGAGCTTGGTCCATCTTTTTCCGTTTCTAGTCAGTTGTAACTGTTGAAACGCTAGTTTTCCGGTAATTCGTGGCCACCCTTTCTTGGAGCATCAAATAGGCAGTATTTCGTGTAAACTTACCGCGTTTGGCCTCAACTTGCCGTTCCTATTTGTTGCTTCAAGAAATGGTTAAAACTGACCAATTGATTAGCAGTATAGTCCCCCCCCCCCAGCACAATTAAAATATTATACTATTAACTCGAATTTCTGAATATAGCGAAGCGCTTACCATTCTGAATGCTGATCACAATGCACCGAAGGACGCTCGTCAGCTACTAGCTACTCAACAGTGCTCAATTTGCGTGTCCGCTGCCCTTGTACTTGAGGGAAGGCTTGACGTAACCCGTCTTAAGAAGAACATATCTATATATCTGATGCGACAATGAATGCACGGCGAAGTAAAGAGCTAGTTTCTATTGAGGAAACGCAGCATCAATGAAGCAACGCAGCACTAGAACACAGAACTTGCAGCCAATTTTCCATTTGTCTCTAAAGGCACGGAATTATCCGTGTTCGCTTCCAACGTCTTGGCTTAATCCATGCTGGCAATTTCTGCAGGGTACCTTTGCAGAAGTCAATTGTTCGCGGGTTCGTGGAAAGCAGTTGAACAGACGAGGGCGGACGGTAAGAATAGTAATAATCACAATAAAAGTAAAAATGATGGTGATAATAATAATAATAGTGCAATAGTTGTAGTAATGGGTGCCTTGTAGCTTCTAACTGCAACAAGCAACACCGGTCAGCAAGCGGCGTGTCGAAGGGAAAAATTGGCCACAAACTTCGGAGCCACCTCCTGTCAACAGCCCGCGGTCAAACTGACTATATGGTCGATGAGGAAAAAGTTAAAGAAAACATTGGGAACAGCCTAGTTTCGTCTTGAACCTATTAAATAGAAAGATCGTAGCGCAACGCGGTTGTTAGACGCGTGGTTGGACTAAAAGTTACACAGCGGTTGAACAGCGATCATCGGTTCTTATTAAGCAATGGAGCTGAACCTTCACATTTCATGCGGCTCTTCCATCACGAACAGCTGAAAGTTATGGATGAAAAGAGCCGTAGCCGTGCAAGGGCACTGTTTCCTACTTTAGACGACATACTCCTGCCCAAGGAAACCGACGATCTGTGCTTTGCTCGAATCAAGTGCAAGCTGCTCTCGGCTTGCTCGGCACGACCCTCCGCGTCTTCCAATTCGTGTTGGTATCGACGAACTCGCTGCAAGTTCTGCATTGTAAGCGATTCCTGAGCACAAGAAGAAACTGCGTGAGCAAATGGGCACTTGCATGGTTATGCCTCACCGCTTCGTTGAGCTGACGCTTGTAGACGTTCAGCTTTTCCGCCAAACGGTCGGCAGTGTCCTGTGCCATTATGAAGTTCTTGTGCTCCTCATCGACGGTCATTTGCATCTCCTTGACACGGCGTTCCTTCTTTCTCAGGCAATTCTGCGTTTCCTTGTGTCGCCTGGTTTCTTCGTCCAAAGCCATTTCAAGATCGCGTATCTTAAATTACGCAATGGAATGCCAGTGATGCGCAGGTATACCGTATTTGGGGGCGACAAACCCGTGTTTCAAGCTTGGCGATCACTCGTTTGCCACCCAACAGTGCGGCCGCTTCGGCCTCCTGGATTTGCATTTGCAACTGCTTAACGTGCTCTTCCAAAGCTTTGCGCATAGCGTCGATTTTCATGGAGTGTTCCTGCTCCTCGTGAAGTTGCTCCATAGCTCGAGCAGCGTCTTGCATAGCTCTATTTGCTCTTTCGTCGGCCGATCTCAGCTCCTTTGTCGTCTCGTCAAGGTCGGCTTGGCATGTCGACAGATCCGTTTCCAGTTTGCCTTTGATGGACGTTAAGTTGTTGTTCAAGCTTATCAGATCCGCAATCTTTCCGGACGCCTCTTCCAAATCCGCCTCCGCCTGCTTACGCACGCGAATGGCTGTGTCCAGAGCGGACTTGCAATCCTCGAGCTCCGCAGACAGAGCGGACAGCTTTCGTTGAGCAATGGCGTACTGGTCCAAAGTTTGTTGAAGCTGCCGCTGGCAGTCCTCGTAACTGCTTTGCAGGACCTAAACAGGGTTTCTGAAATGTGGCCGTAAAATCTGGGGCCATCAACCCTAAGCTGATCCGCCTGCTTCTTGATCGTCTTCTGGGCTTCCAAGTTGGCACGGTTCAAATTGTCAATCGTCATTTCCAGTTCCGCAATTTCGGCCTGGTATTTCTTCTTCAAACGGCTTATCTCAGCCTTCATGCGAGCTTCCGCGTCCGCAAGGGCAGCGCTTAGGCGATCTATCTCGAACTGCATGTTCTTGCGCAGAGCCTCCATTTCTTCCTCCTTCTCCTGGAAAACGGGAAGTCTATGCCAAGTATTCACCGGGAAGGTATGCCCACCTGCAGACGTCGTTCCATTTCCACTCGCAGAGCCTGCAATTCAGCCACGGCACGCTGAGCTCGTGTTTCTGCATCGCGTCTTGCAGCCTCCGCTTCCTTCAAAGCTATTTGCAACTCTCTGATCTCTCCTGCCAGACGAGCATTTTCCAAATCCAGTTCATGCAATTTACGATTTGCGTCAGCCAAAGCTTCCTTCGCCTCGTGCAAGTCGTCTGAGGAAGGGAGAAACAGCGTTAAGCTTAACCAACAATGCTACGGTCAGTGAAGTAGGAAAAATGAGTCAGCTGTGCTGAACGAAGAACGTGGAACCAATGTCGAGTATACTAACCTTGCAGTTTCTTGTTCTCCCTCGCCAAAGCTTCCTTTTGTTCGACAGCCTTTTCGTATAGATGCTTGATCTTTTGCAGTTCAGCCTGCGTGGCTTTAAGCTCGCGTTGAGTTGCCTCCAATTCTTGCGTAACCTCATCCAAACGAGTCTTCAAATCAGAGACGACGCGCTCGAGTTGTTCTTTCTGACGTTCCAGTATAGCTATTGTGTTTTGTGCCTGCAGCGACAAAATAAGTGTACATATATATATATGTATATGTACCCGTTAAAGAGAAGAAAAGACAAGTTTATATATATATATATATATATATATATATATATATATATATATGTGTATGTATGTATAGCAAAGTTGTACTTTAAACGTCACAGTATTATACCTTTTCCAAGTCAACAATAAGAACTTCCACTTCGGATTGCAGACGACTCTTGGCCTTTTCCAGCTGAGAGATCTTTTGAAGCATTATCTCGATTTGCTCTTCGTACTCAGCCTGTTTTTGAATCATCTTCTTGCTGAAGGGAAACGAATGGATGGTATCGAGAGATTTGGGTGGACGTTGCCATACCGCAGATCGTCAACTTCCTCCTGGTGGATGGCCACCTCAGCGTCGAACTTGCTTTTCCATTGGGCTATCTCCGTGTTGGCCAAGGATAGCTTGTGTTCCGCTTCGTTTCGCAAGGAAGACTCCTCTTCCAAGGCTGACTGGACCGAGTCCAGTTCCAGCTGGATCTGATGAAGCTGGTTCTGCATCTGCGATCGTTCCTACAATGGAAGTGCCCCGTAGGTTCAATGATACTTTCCGAACTGTCGCTTGCCCGTTCCGCATCCTCGAGCCTACGACGAGCCTCTTCCAACTGCTGCGCCAGCTGCGTTTTCACATGCTGCATATTTTCCATTTGCACTTTGATGTCGTGCAACTCCTTGAGCAGGTCATTATTTTCAATTTGCAAACGTTGTCGTTGCTGGGCCAAATCATTCAGATTCTTCGTCAGGTCGTCCACTCTGTTCTGCAGTTCCCTGGCTGCCGCTTCGTGCTTCTCTGCAGCCTTCTCTGCGGCATGCTAAATAGTGGAGAATGACCGTTAGTATCCGCCGTCACTCTTTCAATAGCTATTTTACTTTCTTATCTACCATAACAGTACTGCTGAATAGCAAGAATCGAAGCACGCTCCTCACCACCGGCGTAGACGTCGAAATTAATCAGGTAAATATGACTTTGAAAATCGGGTGTCTCGTAACGGGTGTTGGCATTTTTGAGGTATTCACGGCTTGTACTCGTTCTTGCGTATTCGTAGTGCCCGAAATTAACGGAAACAACGCCCTACCAACGGATTGCTAGGTAGGGCGTTGTTTCCATTAATTTCAGGCACTACGAATACGCAAGAACGGGTACAAGCCGTGAATACTTGAAAGGTAAATATGACGTCCGAAAAGCGCTCTGCTCTCCGTGCAACTCATCGATGGCTATTACTGCAACGCCGATTGTGTTTAAGCAATGCAAGCAGTTGCAGATAAATCCGGAACCTGGGTATCGCTGTTGACCTGCATTCTCTTTACGGTAGGAGAACACGTCAGTTAATTGGTTATGGTAATAAACGCTCAAGTCGCTTGGTTGATCGCGCATGATGCCCACCTTTCCCAATTTTTGTGTTGATTACAAAAACATTTAATTGAACTTTTAGAAACTTTCCACGCAACACAATCTGTGTTCACTGTTCACTGTCAGCACAATCTGTATTGTGAGGAGGCGAGCCGGTGGTTGATCACCCTTCGTGAAACGTCGTCAATGGAGCTCCCAAACATAGTAGATCTTACTAAACCTTTTCATTCAGGAGACTCAACCAAGTTACGCAGAACCCATAACGGGAGCTATTACATGCATTTTTCATCAAGACTTAGTTAGCGACCTGAGTCTAAATGCATAAAGACTGTTCAGGAAGTAATCCTTGCATAAAACGGGAGGTAGGTCAGGAGTAATACTAGTGATGCGGATTTGCAGGCTGACCGTTCTGAACGCAGTGATCACTCTTATTGCTATTCACTTTGAAGAAGTTGGAACGTCACGAAACGAGTTTTGGAAATTGCAAAATTGTTGAAGACAAAACGCTTAGCAATTGGAAATCAAGTTTTTGCCCTACTCTTCTTTAGTATGCTAACCGCTGACCAAAGATTCACGGTTTGCAAACATTGAAAAACTATTCGCCAAAACGGACGGTCAGCTGTTCAACCAGAGAAACCGGACAAGGCATGCACCTTTTAATTCCACAGAGCTGTCCGAGCTATTCCTGCTCCCTCTGCTACGTAAGTACGCTGCTTTTTCTGAACTTGTACACAGCGCTGAAGACGAAGCAGAAACTGTTCCAAAATAGCTATCAGAAAATTTGAACGTCTGAACGAACGTAAATGCTAACCGTCTGAGAAACGATGCGGACATCAACGCGGCTCAAAATGAGGTAACTGCTGGGAATTGCATCATGGGTTACTAATGCTAATGATGATTAAAGTACTTCAAATGCAGTGCGCTACTGCTGGGTGGGAATAATTCTGGGTAAGATAAGGAAGTTCTACAAGCGCAGTGAAGCAGAGCTTAAATGGAAATGAGCTACGTGAATAAGCAGGCAGTAGTGACTTGTATAAGCGATTTGTAACTAAGCACTTGTTGTTCTACGGTAGGTGAGCTTCCAAAACAGTAAAAGGCATAACACTCATTGCTCTTCCTCACAAAATGTCTGCCTGATCATTATTCTGCACTTAAGTAAAAGATAGTGAAATTCTCCTATGCCATGTTATGGCTGCTTCTGACGGGTACCTTCAGGTGGAGTAGACATCAGCACCGTTGTCTGAATGAGCAAGTGCCTTAGCAGTTGCCTTGTCACAACTAGGTTTGCGCCACCCTAAGCGAGCAGTGGGTTCCCGGCGATGGAATGTTGTTCATGTTTGTAGTAGGAATACTGAAAGATATCTATTTGCAAACGTTACCGCTGCAACAGCTAATCACAGCGTTTGGTTGACTCTCGTGCCTCGTTCTCAGTATTGAAGCATACTGCTGCTCTTTGATTGACCCACTGGCTAGCAAGTGAGAGATCGAATATGCACTGCACGCATGTTGCAGCCAGGTTCTAAACATAAACGATATGCTAGAACTGGCAAACCTAGCATATCGTTTATGTTTAGAACATGATACATGTTCAGAACAATTTAGAACCTTGGTTAACTGCATTTTTCATGACTCCTTCGTACAAAGGCGAAACAAACGTGACGTCATGTAAGGAGATTGCTTAACCGCCTGCTACTCGCGAATTTCTGCTAGTAGCATAATCCCTGGGCTCTGATGGAACAGAATCCGACTAGTTGGGCGACCAGTGAAAGCTTGTACGAACTCACCCGCCACCAGCGCAAGCGCCACAAGGGAACGGTAGCCTTAAGTTTTCACAGCTGAAGACGCAATCAGCAAGTTGCAAAAGCTTTATGTGTATCTTTTGCGCTAATGTTGCATGTGGACACGGGATATTCCTCGTATTTCATCCTCAGCACATTTGAAATGGAGTAACAGATTCATTCTTGCAATGAGTAATAACAAGGGTGCAAAGCATTGCTTGGTAGGACTTGCCCAACCAGCAGTGTGACTCATAGTTCCTCAAACGTTTTTTCTCCTCATAGTTCTGGGTTCTTCGTCAACCCAGTGGAAGAATTGGTATCCTAGGAAGTGCGGTCCTAAAAGTTATTTAAAGGCTCGCTTAGTGAAAATTAAAGTGTCTTCAGCTCGCACGGGCATTTCAAACTGAGGGGCTGCTCTTATTTGCCTCATTTGCAATCCTTCCGCGTTGGTTTGCAGTCACTTGAATCATCTGAGTTTAGCAAGACAACGTCGGTGGAAACCGCATGGAGCAGCTCCCTTCGTACTCGCCCGTATTTCGTAACTGACTCCCAGGTTACTTCTGTTGCGGCCTTAGCAAGCCCGTAGACGGAAGTGCCACTCACCTTGTCCTTTTGCAGTTGGTCAATGCCAGCAGTGAGTTCGATGACTTCGTGCTGTAGGCGCTGCCTCTCGCGATCAATCCTAAAGGTAGCAACGTAAGCAATTTTGAAAATTTTCTCCAGCTGCCCGCTCCCTCGTTGCAACGTTTCGGATCCCCATGGACGTGAAATCCCATTGCCAAAAAATTCCTCGAATACTCCGGCTTCTATTTAGGCTGGGCGAACTTCCCCGGGCATTGAACAAGGTACCGTTTCTCACTTGCTATTCTTCTTCTGCAGCTGCTCGATTTGCTGCTGGTAGTCAATCAGCGCCTCTTGATGTTTCTTGCGCAACTGATTGATCGAGTCTTCGCTTTCTACCTGTGAATCTTCGAGAACCTTTCGCAACTTTTGCAGTTCAGACTCTCGTTTGCGATTCGCCTCGATCTACCAAGAAGGGACGAAAGTCTGGGGAGTTAAATTTCGCCTTGGACTAACTTGAGCATCCGTAGTGCCCTCGGCCTCTTCCAGTCGATCCGTCAGGTTGATTAGCTGCACGGAAAGGTCGGCTCGTTCTCGCTCAATCTGAATAGCGAACTTCGCAATGATTGTAATGACCATTGCCCCATACTCTGTTTCGCAATTCTCGTTCGGTTTCCAAGTCGTCCTGGAGCAGGCGTATCTTGTCCTTAAATTGCAATCATAAAGGGTAGTTCGATCTTACGATAGTGCTTTTATGGCATAGAAATTTGCATTTATCGCCAGCTCCGGCAACACGAGGGGTACTGGACAGTTATTTAAAGGTGCGGAAAACAAATTCAAGAACTGAACCTGACACGCTTACCTCAAGTCTGGTCAGCGAGCCTAAATCAGCGATGCTCAAACTCGGTGCTCCATAACCACCAAATCCGTATGCTTCGAAACCGCCACTGCGACTCATCATGCTGGCGGATTTCATGACAGCGGCGCTTGGGCTACGATACAGTGAGGCAGACATTGTTCCCGGTTGGATTCAATGGACTTCAAAGAAGCTTGTTACAAAAGCTTTTGGAAGTATGGAGAAGGACGCAAGCAGGCTCGTGCGTACCAGAGGAGCGACTGATACGCACTTCCTATTTCTAGGTTTGAGGAAACTAGAGGGAGGCAAAGTTGACGGCGTCAACGAATCAGAGCAATAGCTATCTATCTACTTCTTGTCGCCGTTAACGCTACTTGCGGTTGCTGGCTGGCCAGGAAACGTTCTCTGATTGAAACGACCGAGTAGTTTCAAAGCTTTTCGTTCTGCTGAATGCAAACAACAGCGGCCAGCCGGACCAGCCTGAGCAACGAATGACGAAAAGAAACAGCTGTGTTATGTTTGATGCGATTCTGCGCCACTGTTGGATCACATTCCTCGTCCATCCGCTGCGCCAAACTTCTTTTCATACTCGCTCAAGCTTCAGCCTCACTTCTCTCACCAATGAGTAACCAATTGATGTGTGCACACACACATACTCCATTACTGCCAGCCGTTTCAGTCGCCACCTTAACTCAGCCACTCTTTTTCACGAGCTGCACGCCGTCGAACAGCTGTTACGAATGGACAGCAAATTCCAAGAAGTAGTAGTCGAATCTGCGCCATTTCATGGTCGAAATTTTGGCACTGAATTTGGGCGCTCGAGCGCCCCGCAAATGGCGTTTAATAATTGTATTTCCATTTCATACAGCCCGCAGTCATTTTTTAATCTTCACTGCAAAGTTGGCTGCTCAAGGAAACTGCCATGTCGACATGACACAACGAATTGATCCACATTGGTCTTAGCTAAGCAGGAGTGCCTCGGATTGCTTGTGCGTGTTCGCGAAATCCGGTATGCGCAAATGGACATCAACAGAGTTCTGGGAGGTAGAAGCACCGGCAAGCATTGCTGCATACGGGCTCTCTCTCTCTCTCTCTTTGCCCGTTGATTCTCTGAATGTGCAGCTATCCGCCGGAGCTTTTGGCCAAAACAGTAAATGTTGTCGTGACGTTGCGTCAAAGGCAGGAATTGAGCAGCCACACCATTGTTATCTTAGCTAAGCTTCAAAACGCAGTGTCCTTTTTTCCGTTCAACGTTTGCAATTGACTGCGAGGCGAAGTTGCCAGTTAATCCCTCAGCTTCGGCGCCACTTGCACGGAACTTGGCAACCCTGAATAGCAAGTCTATGCAGCAGCCAGACGATTGCAAGCACCGGAATGCGACGATGCGTCACTTTACTGCAGCGCAGCAAACTTGCGAGGAAAATATTAATTGATTCGCTAGGCGATCTTTCTACTCAAGTCCTTAAGTTACAGTGCCGGCAATGTTGGAAGAGCACCTGCAGTCATTTTGCTATTCGCTCCGGCGGCGTCAGGATTTCAGAAGCCATTACGAAACGTAGTTATAACTGCGAAAGCAGACGTTTCGAATATGCCATTCGCATTGCCCTGTCGCGCCATATCTCCCAAACACCGCACACTATGAGAAATAGCGGAACAGCTGGCTTGCACTATTTATTATATGTAGCATCCACTCTCCATTAGCAACCAAACGTGCCTTACGCTAACGAATCAGTGGAAAGCCACCTAATGGATAGCAAAGCGATTTCGGCGGATTTGGCCTTCCCCATAAAACATCGACCGCTTCTTTCGCACAGCCATTCTCAGCGCGCGCCCAAGCCCCTCAGGGTCTGGCGCATTTCACAGGGAAACACGAATGGCGAATGGTTAGAAGGGTGCCCCAAGGGGTGCACAAGGGCTTTCCTTGCTCCGTTCTCGCACAAGGGCTTTCCTTGCTCCGTCCTGAAAGTTTTATCCATTAAAAGCATTATTCCATTGCGCTGCTTTGCCGACCTTCGAATACGAAAACAGTGAGGCCGCTCCTGGTTACCAGGGACCGATATTTCTACTCCAACAGTCAAGCTAACTTTTATCATTCCCCTCCAAATGACTTGATACAGCCTACCAACGCGGCGAACAAACAAGTAAGCAAGCTATAGATATTCTATATGAACACCAGAATGGTCAGGAAGCTTAGAATTAATGCCGAACCATTGCTATTGTTCACCCTCGCTTACGAACTGATCGCCCTTTGACTGCTTAAGTTTCCATTCGTGACTGCCCGTCCTACTGAACAACGTCATCTATAATAGACAACCCGATTCAAGAAGACGATACGGCAAAGCACCATGCGCTTAACTGCTTTTGTGAATATAAAAAAACCATCGCTAATTAAATTAGCTAACCGATTTAAACGGTATTTTCACTTTTCTGGAACGAACCTTAACAAATTTGTATTCATCAACGTCGGACACGGGCTTGTAACTTTACTAGCTCAGTGAATGGAAACACAACGGTTGCACTTTGCTGACGTAGAAAGGATATTCCGCGGCAAGTGGCCGTTGAAATCCAGTTGAATGCTACGAATATTCGTGAAAGACGACACTTGTCAGCGTGACATCATTCCATGGGATTATCCTTTCTTTTGGGGTTTGTAGTATTGCTTCGTAAAATGCGTCTACTACGTGGCTGGTGAACTTGGCAATGGCTCGGATTACGTTACACCTCACAACAAATACATCTCCAAAATGCGTAGCCCACTTCATTGGGTGTGGTAAAGGAAGGCGGATTCGAAAGCGGAGAATATGCTGAAGAGTTAAAAGTTTGAAGCTCGCACGGCTGGCGTACCAATTTCTCCAGGAGACCGGATTAACTTACTATTAATAGAAGTACAACTTTAAATGACTTTAAAGCATTGATTTGTGATCGAAAACGGCGAAGTCAGCCGTTGTACGTTTACTAATTAATTCAACGTTTTATTAAGTCGACAATACATACGATGTTCCGGATCGGACAATGACAGTTACGAAAGGTCCATCCATTAATAAAACGTCTATATGAACGCGTGACTTTGCTGCTTTCGATTACAAATCAACGAGATTGTTCCCTGTTATTAGAATACCAATTCTCTCGACTTTATGACCTATGACACTGAAAATGATTCTCCTTGTAACGTGCCGACTCGACATTGTTTTTCTTCGAAAGTGCTTATTCTTATTGGAAATAAACAATCTGTAATTAGAAAACGAATGTCCAGGATATGAATCGATGTTTAGTCACCGGATAAAGACGAATATCATTCGTAATGTATTAGTACACTAGCATGCATGCTTTTTCATATCAACCAGCCGCTGTTCTGAGAATTTTACCGACGAACTATAGATCCATTATGCTTTCTCTTGCTAGGTGACAATTACGTTAGGAAGATGAATTGCTACCTTGGCCATGCATTCACTACAATGTACAGGAAAGTAACTCATGCGCAGCAGTTCACAAATTAAGCATAATAATGCTTACATGAATCGCAATCGTTTACGGAGGGAACTTCTGATTGCTGGGCAACGAATGGAGCTGGTCACAAAGTTACAATATATACGATGATTTCTAAAGAGCCACAGACTATTTATGTAAACACTGTTCCAAAAATAATACTTGGGGAACACAGCTGTGGAAATTCGGCAGCAAACTGATGGAAGGCATAAACTATCCATTTGGTTAAAAAAAGTTCTTTTTCCCGGAAGCAGCGTCACGACCAGTCACACAGTTTCAAGAAATGTTAGCATGACAGTGTAGTTTGAGGTCAACACAACTCGAATGCAAAGTAAATGGGTGCCTAAAGATAGTCTTTTCCTAATGGGATAAGCAATACAATATCAGCTAAAACTTTATGTTTCAGTACAGAGTTGGACGATTTTTGAAGCCTGAAATTAGATCGACAAAAAAGGGATCTAACAAAAATTCATTACAACGAATAGCCCATTATCGAGAAGTTTCTTCCACGCTGCCAATTTGCATACCGTCCTCCGCTTATGGTAGGAAACTCCTTCATGGGTGACATTTACAATTCGGCCAGGAAAGTACGGTTCACATAGGAGAATGCTTCACAATACCAGAGCCACAATGAAAGCATAGGAAACTGCCTGGCTGTCATCACGTAATCATGAAGCTGCTGCACGTTCTAAGTGTAAATAGGCAGACGACAAGGGCAGCTAACAACGGGTCTCATATAGCCCTGATCTACCAATGTAACGAACCCATTTGATAACATCCTGGTCACTGTAATTCAGCTTCGGTTCGAACACTTTTAGGTAACGAACTTTAAGGCCAGACGGCGCGAAAGGAACCTAAACATCCAAAAAGTTACTTGCGAAAATAAACTTACAATTAACAATGATTATCAACCATGCTGCAAAAAATCAACCGATTCCGTCGTCCTCAACCTTACCTCAAAGTTCATCGAAATGGGAGGTCTGTTCCACTTTTTCTTTTCGCTTGTCGCCAAGAGATCTATTTCAGCACTGATTTGAGATTCCTTCATACCACCCATTCGCTTGATTCTGGAAGACGGACGACTTTAACAATATGCGGTCACATTGCAAATTTAAAGTGACTAACTTCCACACAATCGCGTTTTCACTCGCCTTGTATTTTGCTTTTCCTTTCATACAGATCAGTTGAACACCGGCTGTGTTCAACGGCGTAGGAATGCGTATCTTGAAACAGATCAACAGAGTTAATGATAATGCAGAATACGCAGGTTGTACCTCTATCTTTTGTGCCAGAAGTACAGGCTTGAAGGTTGACTTGACCACTACTTTAACCTCCATTTTCGTACGGCCCACTTCACGTACAAGTGGAATTACGCGAAAAGGAAGTTGTATATCTTTAGTCGTGCGATACCTGGACAAGGTAACGTACTGTTACTAAACGTAGCCGCATCATATCACAACCTCATCAATTCAAAATCGCCATCTGGAGGAATGAAACTGATCACGTGTTCGGTCTCGAATTTGCTCAGCTTCACGCACTGATGGAATTGGCAGTCATCTATGACAACCGACTGGCGAACACTAAAAAAAGCAGACTGAAGAAAACTGCAGAGGCATTCAGCCTTTCGACTACGATTTTGTTCCATCTTCAGTAGGTCCCTTGGTGCGCGTGTCCATGGTTAATTTGTCGTTTATCCCAAATTTGCAGTCCGGCATACCGCTCAGAAAGCTTCGCATCATAACTTTTCCAGCAACATGGGAACTCAGCACCTGTCCTGAAAACAAGTTTACCTTGCAGTGGGAATCATGTCAGGCTAGCAATCGCTTGAATTTGATCGGTATTACCACAAGTAAATCTTCCAATGCACTGACGACAGATAAAGGAAGATGCAAAACGAATCATACTGCAATTCCACCTGGCTAACTCAGACATAAATAAAGCACAACATCACTAGAGATAACTGCTCGCTAAAATGTACACACCAGCTGCTTATTTTCTTTCGTAAAACAGAACGAAGTAAACACGCAGACATACAACGAGGCAAACAAAGCAATCAAACTTTGTTAAAAAGTTAATATTACCTGAACATCTTAGTAACAGCGCATTGTATCTGAGTTTGTATTCAAGCAAAACTGCACATTCTCATTACAACATCTGTACCTAATTAACTTCGCACACAGACTTATTATTAGAGGAATGAAATGTAAAAATGAACCACAATTACCTTGCTGCGACATAAGCAAGTTAACGTGCTCAATGACGTCAAGGAACAGCTCATTCCTTCGGTATTTAATTCCCTCTCGCCTCCATCCGATCTGACCAGTAACTTGAGACGTTATTTGGGTTTGCTCCTCTTTTGTCTGTCAAAAGTAAAACTGTAAATAGCACGCCGGCAATAGCGGCCGTCCGTAAACAAGGCCAACACAGTGGTGCAGTCTTACCGCGGATCGAATGCCCTGCTGAGTTATGAACGTTTTAAGTACACCGGGGTCACTATTCTGCGGGTAACCATAATCCAGCACTTCTAAACTACAATACGTTCAACACGGAAGCTGACGCTTGGCGGAGCAAACCGTCCAACAGCTCATAGATAAGCACGAAATTGCTCTTCACGTTTTCTTCGTTCAACTTGCCAAAATACGACTGCATCGTGGTGGCGAATTTTGTAAGAAATTCGAAAACCGTAGCAACGTTGACATTCTGCTTGGATACGGCGCAGAGCCATATGTTGCCACGTTTAATGTGAAAGAATGAAGTGCGTGCAATGACCGTGATTGGTGAACGGACTTGCTGGCGCGCATGAATAACGCTTACTCGAAATGCGTCAACCGCGTTCCGCCTAAAAAAGAACTGGAATTGGAAAACTAACAAGGCAAAGCAAACGCTTACCCAATATCATCACGGTAAATCCTTGATACCAATACTTCACCCTTGTGATTGTAAACGAACAGACCGCCGATCATAACGACCGACGAACGATAACCCCGACCAGGGTCAATTAGGATTTACTGTAGGAAAAATAATTTTCAAGTACGCACAATTTAGCAACTGCTCGTACTTAAGTATCTAGAAAGGAAAAATTTGACAAGCCTAAAATTGAAAACAGAGACACGGAGGTTTCTTCCCGTTTGTGATCACGGTCCAGAAACAAGTAGATGGAAATCTTCATTTCAGAATCTTTCTTCTTTATTTTAGCAACATCGCTAAAGTTTTTAGCGCCATGTGTTCAGAAATAAGGATTTCCATCTACCTGTTTCTGGACCGTGATCACAAGCGGGAAGAAACCTCCGTGACTCTGTTTTCAATTACGCATTGATACCCCTTACGAAAGACTCTTTTGCAAGCCTAAAATTAACGTTATCGTTTAATGTTCACTGCTTGTAACACTTCCTTCTTGCATTTGCTAAGTTTGACCAGGGGTTTCGCTTCGACCACGGCTGGGCGGAACAAAGCAGACGGCAGTTACGAAGAGACAAGCTATTCTGTGTCCAAGTATTTTCAACGCATTCGTCTGACTATTGCACGCATTGTAACGGTTGATGCAGTTTCATATCTTTGAAGCGGTTTATTCCCCTTCATAGGAGGCAGTGCCTTTATTGAAGCAACGTGTGGTTGGGTCTTGTTGAGCTTTGGCCCGCAAGTAGTACAGTAATGGGCAACGCAAACAAAGAGACGCAGGTACGCGTGATGAAAATAACAAGAATCGAAGGCAAACGTGACGTAGTTCGTTGCTTTTTTTGGTAAGTACACTATTACATACTATACCTATTTTCTCTTAACTGTGCATGCGACAACCCTTGCCTGTTTTGCCTGACTGACAAAACTACCCCGCAATTTTGAAAGATAATGCGCCACAATCAGCTCGTCCTTTCTCGCAAAGCTGTCGGCCATCCTTTGCTGCCCTTACCTAAGCTTAAACTAAAAGGCAAACCATATATTTAGGACTAAGCTTGGCTAAGGACAGAAATGGAAGATCGGCATGCTTAGAAAAGCAATTGAGAAAAGTATCCAGTCTGTGAACGTGTAGGACAGCCAAAAATTTCTGAGGAACGTATCTCCGTTTCTTTGTATACTTTCGTCTATTACTTTACGCCTTTCGGACAAAGTGTGAACAAGACCCAAAACTCACTTCCTTCACGACGAAGAGCCATTGCAAATGTCCAATCTCGCAGTCGCTAGGCGTAGCGATCCGTAGGCCAATGTAGTTCAGGCCGATCTGCTGCACAGTCAGGCACTACTCATAGTGTCCAAATATAGCAATGAAGAGGATCTTCTCTACGCACGGCTCTTCCTTATTTCCCGTACAATTTGGTGCATTTAACTCCGGAAAATAGGTGATCAGTTACGTAAACGAGCCATTTTCACTGTACACATCTGCTTCTTACAAGAGAAACGCTGTACGCTCCTTGCGACGTCATCAGTAGTCATAGCCCAATGTGGCAACCGTCGCTGAGAGGCGGAAGCCTGTTCCTGTTGATGCAGAACGTAGTGTTCAGCGCAGAAGAGGTGTTCAAGGCGTCTCTTGTGCATGGTCACACTATCATCACTTCGTTTAAACCAGTGTTTCTCAAGGGGGGGGGGCGATGTGAGATTTTAGGGGGGCGATGGAAGCGGATGGGCGATAACTGGGGCGATAGAGGACCGAGTGGGGCGATGGAAAATTGAAGGGGGCCTTACATAGCTGTTGTGCATTTAGGAGACAATCGGCTGATATCTTGCTTCAAATGCATGTGTACAGTAAGATTTGTAATGCAAATACGAATGTCGCGTCTATGATTCAGTCACATACGCTGCCGTGAGCACGTATAATTCCCTCACACTAAACGGCAATGCAAATCGTGCTCGCGATCGTTTATTGACGGTTTTATCAGTGACAAGCTTATCACGCGGCATAATCAGAGTTCTACTCAGGAAGGCGCATCTGATCAAAGCTATTCTGAACCTTTCTCTATGCTGCCTCCACCACGTTCCAATTATGTATTATTCTTATTGCTCAGATTTCTTTGCGCTTTGGCCGACATCTGATTTTCTGTGCTATTCTTTCTCTGTTGAGCTCGTGCGCTGCTGTTAGCTCACCGTGCCCTTCCAGAAAGCTTCTAACTTGGCAATTACGCTTATATCTGGCGTCACATTTCACGTAAGTGACCTGTCTTATACAAATTTAATATCAAATGATAGGGAATTGAGCAGTTAAGCAGTAGACTTATTGTTAAAATTTTAAGAGTAGCAACTATTATCACATCCTTAACCATGCAAGTTAAAATGAAAAAGAAGTTAAGGCTAAATAAGTGGGGATGCACATTTTAAAAAATAACTGTGCAGGAATATTCCTTCGAAAGTAGTTAAGCGGAAAGTACTAGATTAGATAGATTCAATCGCATTTTCAAAGTAGCTAAGCCCCATTCAAATGAAATAGACTTCCACAGATTGTGAAATGACGGAATCGAAACGAAAGTGTTAAACGTTAAACGAAACGAAACAGTACAGCTCAGACTACTTGAAGTATGGTTTCGTTCCTTCGCGTAGTAACAGACAGTTACTCATGCGCCTAATCTGTGAGAAGGTACTTTCGAACGAGGCAATGAAACCGTCGAGGTTGTTTGACCATCTAACCAGGCAAAGCAGATAGAGATTTGTTATATTTTCAATCGCTTCGCAATAAGCTAAATAAGCAGCCGAAGTTGAAAAATGCGTTCCATTCAACTTTCAAAGTAGAAGATTCTGATGGTTTGCGCGCATCCTACAACATTTCACTTTTTGATTGCCAAGACTGGGAAAACGCACGCTAATGGCGAGGAACAATTGCTTCCAGTAATAAGTGAAGTTTTAAAAACTGTGTTGCATAAACCGGCCGCTGACATAGTCAAAAAGATTCCCTTCAGTAATGGCACAGTCCAACGTCGCATTGATGAAATGGGTAAAGATGTGGAAGATGTATTGTGCAACATCCTGAGGAAAACGCAGTTTTCATTGCAACTTGGTAAATCAATATTGCCTGGTTATGAGGCGTTGCTCCTAGTTTACGTACGATTTATACATGATGACAATTTGGTACAAAATCTGTTATTTGCTCAAGAGTTGGAAACTGCCAGGAAAGGAGAGTCCATGTTTTTTGTTTTGAAAAACTTTTTAACCGGAAAAGAACTACCTCTTATAAATATAATATCCGTTGCAACTGACGGGGCACTGTCAATGCTTGAATTTTTTGCCTACTTAAAGCAGGCTGTACCAAACGTAATGGCTGTACACTGCGTAATACACAGGCGGCATTTGGTTGCAAAGCACCTGAGCAGTCGACTGCATTGCTCACTCCAATATGCCGTTACAGCGATTAACAAAATCGAAAATAAGTCTTTGAATGTTAGGTTGTTTCGCAAGTTATGCGACGTAAACAACGAAGAGTACAATAGCCTCCTGTTCCATTCTGAAGTACGGTGGTTACTTAAGGGCAATGCACTTAGTCGACTTTTCGCCGTTTTTGAAACTGTTCTGAAGTTTTTCGAAGAGGACGATGTGTTGCTGTACGAAAACTTTAAAAAGTTTCAAGGCGACACTGCTTACCTAGCTGATTTATATTTCAAGTTCAATGAAGTGAATCTACTTTCGCATGGAGACAATGTCAATTTGGTCAAGACCAAGGGCGTTATAAGCGCATTCATTGCAAAGTTGCAAATGTTTGAAGGTAACCTAGCATAAGGTGTGTTTTACCAGTTTGAAAATCTTTGCGAAATGAAAGAGAATGCAAAAATTCGTGATCAGCACGTCGACGTCTACTGTGACCACTTAAACATGCTACGCCAGGAATTACGCGTAAGCTTTGAAGATATCCTATGTATGCAAATCCCAAGTTGGGTGATAGAACCGTTTCCTTGTGCTGAGAATGCAGCAGTCGACATACAATCGAGGAATTTATCGAGTTGCCAACAAATGAAGAGTTGAAGCCCAAATTTAAAAACGGGTACCAAGCTTTCTGGCTTCAACCACAGATACCTAACTTATATCCTCGATTATGGACTCTTGTAAAAAAGTTGCTTATAGCATTTTTCTCATTGTATTTAGTGGAAAGAGGGTTTAGCGTGGTAACAGACCTTCTGAGCAAGAAGAGAAGCCGGTTGCAAATAGCGAAACGTGGTGACCTGCGGTTGCTGCTGACCACCTTTCAGCCTAACATCCAGAAAATAATTTCGTTTTGACAGTATCACGCTTTTCACTAATTTTTTCTAAAGTTCATACGCTGAACGAAATTGTCCATGCATGAAATAAAGTCCTGAATTGAAACTCATCCTTCATTACAAAAATTTCTTGTATACATGTGACGTCATAGCATTTGCTGTGACGTCACATGTATCAGAAGTACTTACAATAAACCAGCCAGTTTTCCCTAGGCTGCAGGGGACTAGTCAGAACAGGGGGGCGATTGTGATGTCTAAGGGGGCGATAAGGGGCGACGGCAACGTCCGGGGGGGGGCGATATCGCGAAAGAGGTTGAGAAATACTGGTCTAAACATACGAATGAGGAAAATTTTCGCGTCAAAGAGAGTTCCTTGTCGTGCTCAGGACTGAGGAGTCTAACGGTGACTGGACAATCTAACGGAGGGAAATAGGATAGCGAATAGGCAAGTGTAGCATTTTCACTATGCGCTATTAACCTCGAGCGAAAATATCGATGCAGGTTCCTTATGATCCCTTCTCACTCGTTACACATTTCTATTTCACTGAAAACAATTGTTAAAATGTCTTGTTGCACCTCTGTCAATGATATTAGAACTCCAAGGTGCCCGGACAAACAGAGATCTCTGCAGATGCCTGAAGCGGCATGGGCAACAGGTCTTGTGAGCGGTCCGAACTCTACTACAATTTTGCCTCTCAAATACGCCTTGCTTGTTCAAAGGATTGAATGAGAAGATGCAGAGGTGATGGACGAATTGGTAATAGTGAGTACTCGTATAAAATTAACATTGTTAATATATGAAAACTACTAATGATCACTAAGTCACATGGTCTTCTGATGAGGGAACGTTTGTTAGCATCAGCTTGTTGCAGAGCCATTTTTAAAGGCCAAACTAAACTGCTTTCCAACTGTGTCAGAAGAGTGCCAATTGTGACTTCGAAAACAGATGCTTTCTCAACGGGCACGTAAGTTTTCATTTTTCTTTTCACTAATGCGTTGGTCCTTTAATGGACTGCTTTATTTCAACGGAGCTCTCAGATCCACATTTCGTCATCAGTGCGAAGAGGGACAAATTGACTCAAAGAAAAACGGGCACACCCTTATCATGAAACATGTTAATTGTGTAATAACCGTATGTAGCAGTTATTATGTTTTGCGTTCGTGCCATTCTTGTTGCTAGCTGTTGGCCGACTAAACGTATCAGTAGTTCTCCCAAAGGTCGTTGTTCAATTTTAATAAAAGAGTATGTTCAACCAATGATCCGCACTCGTCTGAGACAGGCGGTTGTTCTACTCTGCTCTATCAACAGCTACATGATAACGTAAAGGGAAGAAGAAAAATGTTTCTGAACGCAAAGCGAACACGCTGTTATTGCCGTGGTGAGCAAGTGTTGGCGTTTCTTTCTATTGCACAACAGTCAACACTTCCTAAACATCGTGATACCTCGGAATCGTATTTCAGTTACCAGTTACTGAGAACTTTATTACTATTTGGATTAATTCCACCGTTGCTCACGCTTGACTGCCCACCTGGTCAGCCTACGTGGACTGGTAGCGTCATGTGGGGCGGCTCTGTTTCTACTAATGCTACCCAGCAAGTCTGTGAGGATTAAGCAAACATCGTACTGCTTCGTTGGGATAACAGTGAGCAGCCTTGCCAGTTTTCATCCGACAGAAGTATGAACGCTGTAACTTTTCTTCGCTTACCACTTCAACTTTTGAGAAATTGAAAAATTTTTTCTTTCAATTTTTCAAAAGCTTTCCATTCAACGGCTTGTACAGATTTGCTAGTACGAAATTTCTGGAACGAAATTGATGCACAATAGGATCCATGTCGGCAAGTATACGCAAGCAAACGAACAAGTGAACCCGTCCGACCCCAAACTGGGCAACGGTTCGTCATGCTCGCCAACGCAACTTGGCTTCTCCCACTTCGTAAGCAAGGATATTGCGAAAGTAGCGATGCATAGGGTCTGTTAGCCCCGGAAATGGAACATCGCCGATGAACATCCCGGTGGCTAACATTTCGTCCTCGCAGGTGTTGCGCAAAGACACCGCTGCCCTAATTGTGGGAAGCTGCAACTTAAGCAGTTTAATGTACAGCCACGTCAGCTAACAAACTTTCAAGGGTGCGTGTTCGCAACTTCGCCCCGCCTTTCAGTCGAGCAAGCTTCGCTAGGATAGAATGATAGGAGAACCTACGGGAGCTCCTGACCTGCAGGTAGGGCAGGCTAAACGCCTCCGGCACTCCGCGCCAAGGCGTGCACTTGTTCAGAGCTGCTGTGCCAGTTAGGTCGCAACCATTTCCGTCGGCACGCGAACTGCCACTATGGAATTGCTTCTGTTTACACTGCTCTTACGGCTCGCAACAGTAAGCGTGAAACTGTTGGCCGCCGCCTGGGTTGGCGTTGCGTCGTACTTTTCAGGTTGGAACTTCCGCCGAGGAGGTGGACCCTTGTTCGATGCATTTGGACGCAGGACCCTGCCGCGCCCTTCTGCCCCGATACTTCTACAACGCTAGCGCGGACCTATGCGAGCCGTTCACCTACGGCGGCTGCGGCGGCAACGAGAACAATTTTAATACGTTGGAGGAGTGCCAAATGAGGTGCGAAAAAAGTTTTCGCAACGGAAGTGAAAACGATGACAGGCCAATCGTCGATTGTCGCGTGAAGGGCTGTCCACCTTGCCACGACTGCTCGCCCAGCAATGTAACGTGCCCCAAAGGGAAGCGCTGCCCCGAGTACTTGTGCAAGAGTGAGCGACAGCAGAGGCAACAGTATGCTATTCCATTTTCTTCGTTACTTCTAGACCGATGTGGACTTTGCGAGCAGTGCACGGACGATGGCCTGTGCGTCGACAGTAGGCCTCGCTGGTGCAAGTTCTTCAAACCTTGTCAGGTACGGACTTGCCCAACACATCCGGAGGCCAACTGCGTTCAACTGGACTGCGATTGCTTCAATGCGTTCTTCCGCTTAACCAACGGCACCATGTTGTCATGGGCGGATTGCAGACGTGTGTGAAGCTTTGTGAGCAATAAAGCCATAATAACACCTTTCGTCTGGGCGCTTACCAAGAAAACGTTCGGTTGGCGCATGCATAGAATAGCTGGTTGTACTTATGGAAGAAGGATTTGAGTCTGGCGCGTGCCAAGGGAGAAATTTTCACGTGCAACCTTCCCTTGGTGCTTCCCAGGCAGATGTTGCCCTGCGATGGGTGCCGATAGCAGTAGAACCCTTTGGTGCGGTTGAAGTAAAGTTGGTCGGCACTGATCTTCGGCTCGAGCTGGAGGAAGCGCTCGGCTGCCTGTAACTCGATGATCGGCTGGCTGATCAAGCGATCACCGTCGGCTATGTGCACCTGGTTTGGCGGAAAGTAAGCCAGCCAGCGTTTCAAGTGAACAACGTACAGACTGTTGAGTATTGGCTTGTAGCAGGCGCGTACCATGCCCGCCGAATCGAAAACGGATCGTTCAAAGCCGGCCACCGGTTTTCCCTTGGATAACTTGGAGTGCATCACCTGGGTGTAGTCGGACACCGTACGGATCACCGGGTCGCGCACCACAAGAATCAACTTCATGGTGGGGTCGAGCAGGCGGACCCTTTCAGGCGCAACGCTGCTGACGAAGTAGGCGGGTGTCTTCTCGACCACCATGATGTCCGGCTGGTCGGCCAAAGGCATTTGCGACCGGTACCATTCGACGCCCTTGTTATAAGTGGCATTGTCGTCGAAGTAATGCACCTCTTGAGGCACAATGCGTATCTTGGGGTGCAAGCTCAGAAACTGCAGCATAGCTCGGGTGCCTCCCTTGCGGGCACCAATGATCAGGCAGCTGGGCAGCGGCCGTTTGGAGAGTTCACCTCCGTTTAGTGTCAGCGTCAAGCGACCTGACAAAAGGTAGACGACTGTTGCAAGAGCCGAAACGCAAAACAAAAGGCGGTTAGTTAGGTAGACACGAAAGGACGCAAAGTGCATTCCGAAAGGACAACAACCAACTACTCGATGACAACTTATCTCGGCATGGCAAGTTAAGCCGTGAGGTGAAGTACAAGTGCATCAAGAGGACAACAGGTCCTGCTACTTCTCGAAAATGAGAGGTGGTGTATCCCCACGCTGAGTGAACCCTTCGTGGCTGATAGTCTGCGCCTGTCTCGTCGAAGGCTGGTAGTCTCCAGTGCAACAGCTGCCCGAATTAATCAAAATGCGGCGGCGGTGACACGGAACAGCCATCATGCTTGTCAGTCGGAAAAGGGGTGGTGCAAGTGATGCATTTCATTAGCTTGCAGACAGCTAGTGCAGAACCGTTGGCTCACCCATGCGCGCCTTACGCAGCGCCGGCGTCACTCACCCATGCGTAAACATGAACTGCGGAAGGCCAATGGGTTCAACCTCCGGTGCCAGAAGAAGTTTATCTGCCTTATCTTTTTTATACAAAGGTGCGACCACCCGTAAGTTTCAAATGATAGGCTGTTGGTACCAGCTGAATTCCTTTCACGTCACTTCTAATGCGTTGACGATTTTCAGCTACTATCAGCGTCTGCCATCGCTTCGCCGCAGGTGGGTGATCGGAATGGCCAACAGGGAACTGCCTACAGCTGGACACAACGACCTGTCAAGAAGATGGAGTGATGGATCGGTGTCCACTTCAGCAAACGCCGTTGATCGGATCGTCGTAGCTCGAAGACAGATCGGAGTTGTGTGATTAGTTGCTTGGGCAAGAGGAGCTAAGTTGGCGACCAAGAAACTCATCAGCCCGACGCCGTGAGGAAAAAGACGACAGCGTTGCTCCGGGGAGTAACGTGAGCGATTAGGTCAGATTAGGGACCCCGAAAGGTTGTAACATTTCAAAGCCGTTGGCGGCGAGGCCTGATGGATCGTTGTCTAACAGCGCGAAACTTTTTGTTGCCTGCCAGCTTCCCTTCTGCAGTTGTTCCGGTTTGCAATTCTATACTGCCGATGACGGCGGCCATATGGATCATGGTTGCTTCATAACGGAAGCTTCTTGCACTTTGAGGCAGAAGCGACTGAATACCCACCAGCGTGTATTTCCGAGAGTGCAAAGTGCAGGAAGGAGCGACCGAACGGGAAAGCACTTTTTAGTTTTTGCTCTTCTCATACCGGGCACAAACGGCAGCCGATCGTATCGCCACCTCCGACTTTCCGGATTCCCTTTTGCTTACCGGCGAATTTTCTATCCGGCAGGGCGAAGCGTAAAGCTGTGCGCTCACACGCAACGTGCCATTTTCAAAGGCCGTCCGTAAAACTTGGGCTTCGAATGGAAATTTTAGCGGCATGCAAATAGCTGCGGCTGCTTCAATGTAGGTGCTCAAAGGGAGTCAACGGAGTTCATTCGCTCAAACTCTTGCACCGCCGCTGCAGTGGCAAGGTCGCTTCGGTTGCGTTTAAATGGCTAAGTCTCCTAAATTATCCGTCAAAAGGAATGGCCGCGTGGGCGCGCCTTTCCTTTGCCCTCGCCACACTGAACATGAAAATGGTGTGCACGTAAAGGTCACCGTAACTGTTTGGGTTGCCAAGTCAAGCATCGTAAACACAGACAAGCAGTCTGGCATACCGATGCGGCAGTTCCCCAAGTCAAAAATAACTGGAGGCACTTTGCGGCTTGTGAAAACGTTTCGGCGACGAACGAAGCTCCATTGTCTTATTGAAATGTAGTGGCATTTCACAACTGACTTGCCGACAGTAGTTTGTACTTTCACGGATGTCGAAGGGAGACAGGGACAAGGCGTCTAACTCAGTGTTGCAATGAACGGTTTTTGGGAAACGGTTGTTCCGCCATACTTCTCCACGGGCAGCATTTTGACGTACCTACGTGCAGCGCCGTGGATCATGGATTCAGCGAACTGTCCACCGGTCGGACGCCCTCAAGAATGCGGTGTTCCATGGCAACCAGTGCTTAAACAACCGCGAAACTTGTCCTTTGAAAGCGGCTGGTTTTGCAGCACGATTTTGCCCATTCACCAGTACGGCACAACTGGTCCAATAAATCACGGAGCAGTGACTTGGCGTGGAGAAGAACCGAAGGTCCTTCAGTACGAGCAAACAAAGGCACACACCCCAATTGTGGACCTCCCGATAGGGAGGCTAGTTAACGCTTCAACTTTACGCCATTCACAAATCAACAGGTACAATGCGAGCGTGTGTTAAGGCATTTTTGAAAAACAAGTTTTCCATTCAAATTTCATCTGCCCTTATTATTGCGCGATTGCATCGCCTAGCCAAAAAGTTTTCGCTCCGCATTTCGTGCAGCCAGCGGTGTAGGTAAAATGCCAACTGGACGCAGCCAAGCGACAAGATGGCTTGTGCTTCCAAAGTTTTTGGCGACGTGGGATTAGCACACTTTGCGGGATGCCGCTTCGAAGTTCGAATTCACCATTGGGTAGAGCCGTTTGTCGTTGTTCCCTTAGGCGCATCGTTTGCGGCGGAATGCAAAAATGGGTACACACTTTCCGCAGGAATGACAGTCGCTTTACCCGGGTGTGAAATGCGCACATGCCGTCACAGGCGTACGCACTTTGAAGTCCCGCCAACTGCGCAAGTTTAATAGGAGCGCGAAAATACATTATTAATTTTATTATGCTTCAGTGAGAATAAATGTCGTTAATAGGTAGCGCCTTTATAGCGAAGTGATGGAATTTCGTCGAAGCTGCTGACGGATACTGTCCGTTAGTAACCAAGGGAAAACGCGGAACAACTTTCGTTGATGGGAGCAAGTTGGTTAAATGGGACCTACTATTTTATTCTGTCGTAAAGCTTGCTCCGCCCTACCGGGCGGCCAGACTAAACTGCGCCCTTTCAGATTCCGCGGAGCAAAAACGTTTGATTGAACTTATTTGTCTCCGCTGCCTAGCACGCAAGTGCCATCCGGACGAATGCTTTCGAAGGTACGCCCTTGTCCGGTGATACGAAGACGAGGTGTCACGTCTGATTGATACTGTTCTTGAATGGTGGCAGGCTTTCAACGGCGATCCATTTGTCATTGGCTCCGTGAAACAATAATGCGTTCTCAGAGATGCAGTGCACTGTTGTAGCTAGAAAGGCAGCGACAACATGTCTATGAAATCTTAATGCAAGAGTTGTTGTTCTGAAGTTCATGGAAAGATCGATTTTTCAGCAGACCTGCAAATCGTCATAATGAGCGATGGAAAGAGCACTTTTCGTTTTTCCTATCCGCCTTGTGCAGCGAAGCAAAGTTAGCAAAACCGCCGGGTAAAACTTTGGTATCCACGAAGAGTCGAGCTCCTGCGGCGCAGTTCAGTGATGATTCCATTATATTGGCCTTCAGTTCCCCGCCTTCACTGCACCACAGACTGCTCAGCGTTCCCCAAGTGTTGCACACTTTTGTTTTCCAAATTTAGGAAACCGTTCTTTTCACCCGACAAGCTAATTTTTCATTCCACTTGGTAGTGAATCTCTAAGGGTTCAAACACGGCAGTCGCTTCTTTGGTTCATATGATCGCATCTCTGGTCGTTGCTCTCTGTCCCTCTTAAACTGTTTTTCATCATTCGATTGTTATGTGATGTGTACAAAATTATTTTCGAAGGACTAGCTGAATCGAGACTGCATCGGAAAACGGAGAAACGCATTTGCTAGCATTTGATAAGCAAAGTCAGAATCCGTTTCCCATTCTAATTACAATGCATTCCCTTTCTGAATGCTAACCGTGGGCCGTGTTTAAATTTTGCTGTAATAATTGAATTTCCGATGCTCAGCCTGCCATGCTGGTTTATCTCCTGACTAAGCAAGATAATACGAAGCACTTTTTCTGAAAGTCGTTAGTCCGTGCCGCTTCTGCTTCTCGTAATGCTCATAATTCTTGCGACGTCATTTCGTAATTAAAAAGTTGTTGAGGTAACTGCTGTAAAATGGCTTTAGTAATCTGTAATATTGAAAATAGGATGTTTCATAACGGTGTAGTTATACATGTCAGCAAAATTAATACGACTGAACACCGTTTAATGTTTGCCAAAAAACTTCGGAGCTTCCGGGGTTTCTCGTACCCCGTCTTCAGCCGGGGTACGAGAAACTCCGAAAGCTCCTAAGTTTTTTGACAAACATTAAACGGTGTTCAGTCGTAGTAATTTTTGCTGACACTGTAATATTAGCAAATCGATGCTTGATAATGGCTCAGCGTATCTGGAAGTTGTGCGCCACAGTTTGTCCAATTACCTGCAAAGTATACTTTATAATTAAAAGAAAATTAAAAGAGAAGCCTGCTTGTTATTTTAAAAAAATTATGAAAGCGAGCGGTTGAGCATCTGCTGATTGTCCGCGTAGCCCGCAAGCGCACCTGGAAATGTCACTTAATCAATACTGGTTGGCGAAACTGTTAGGGGAGACAATACATCCACACGAATGTAGGCGTAGACTTCCTGTACGTTCACGTATATATATATATATATATATATATATATATATATATTCTTGAAGCAAGAGAAATTAGTAACAAGGCGTCTCATAATTATGAAAAAATGATACTATATCTCTGTTCATCGATGTTTATTGGGCGTAGCTATCGCAACTTTCGTGTTCCGTCGTTGGAAAGGGATGGATCGTACGGTGTGGTGGTATTTGACAGTACTGGGAGGAGTCATGTGGATATGTGGCAGCACCGGGTTTGATTAATCAGACCTGTCCACAGTTCGCTGACCTCAATCACGTTGTCCCTATTCATCTGGCGGGTATTATGCCGAATGAAGAGGGCTTCTATGAACTTTCGAACACGGAACAGGCTCTCGCAACAGATGGTATTTGCTTGCAAGTCGCCTGAACATTGAGAGGAATGTTTGACGACCGCTGAGCCATATATATATATATATATATATATATATATATATATATATATATATATATATATATATATATATATATATATATATATATATATATATATATATATATATATATATATATATATATATATATATATATATATATATATATATATATATATAAGGCTCAGCGGTCGTCGAACATATACTTACTAGCAACATTGTACGGACAACCGGCGGGAGCTCAACCGTTCGTTTTTGTAATGACATATCACCCTGTTACGTGCTGACCTATGTTCAATTAAAAGAAAGCATCAAGTGAAATGCGGACAGCTATTATTGACAATAAAATCAGGGGCACAGTTCGGATATGGAGCAACAATTAGAGTTTTAAAAGCCAGCATATGTCTGAAATCATGCTTTGTCTTGCACGGATGGCAGAATGCGTTGATTGCGAAAAGTCGTCAGTTAGCCACGCACAACCAGCACCCTCACTCTTATCGTTGAGCGTTCATCCATTTACTGGTTAAGCTATATATAACCTGTGCTTTAAAGTATTTTTTAAAGTGCTGTTAATGCTCCCCATCAACAAATGGTCGCTGTTTGGTTTACTCTTATGTTAGGATATTCGGTGCCGAAGTTGCACGAACCACTGGCGACTAATGTAAGCGGTTCCCGTCGTCGCAGAGATATCAGTTTTCCAATGACCGGCCATTAAAGCACGTTTCCCGCTGTTATTATGTAAGGTCCGTTATATCAGCCACAAGACAAGAGTTATAAGATGCCGCGTAGAATTTGACAGTTTAGATTATTTCCTGTATCTCTGAAACAAACGTGCAAGATCTGTTTTATTTCAACCGGGGTCCATGTTTGTCTACGAAACTTGGAATGCTTGGAGGCCTTGAATGTTCATGCGCAATTATGAGTTCTTCACTTCATTTACCATATGGTTGCAATGAATGCTTTTTATTACTTAGCTCTTGTTGAATGCTCAATGCTTTATGAAAAATCTGTACCTGTTTTTACTACTGCCACAGATAAATCATAAAAGTCTTATAATTGATTTCTTCGTAGATCTACAGGTTGAATAATGGATTTCTGACGGGTTTCGGTTTCATTGTGTCAAAGGGCGGCAGAATAACCCATTCATAAAAGATTCTTTATTTTATAGCGGAGCTTTCGGGACCAACCTTGGTCAAATTTACAGGTATTAATATTATTGACATTAAAACTTTAAGCAAAGCATGATGAATAATTGTCTTCATTGTCTGCTTTGTGTCCCGTTTCTCGCCATTCACAGCTTAATCATCCACTGACTATACGGTTGCTGCTTAACTGCGGACATTAAATAATAAATACCCATTAGTCAAATGAAAAGAACGTAAGGTTTATTGCGCTGAAGATTTCCGCAGAATAGATGAATTGCAATTTCAGCCCTGACAGCCTTTGTCTGTGCGTATCGCCTTTATGTGTTTCAAAGTTATTAAATTAATATTTACGCTGAACTAACTTACAAGTTCATACTCAATGAATTCAACTTGCTTCAACGTTAGCTTCGGCACTTTTCATTCAGCTAGATAATTCTCTTACCATAATATAAAATTACCTTTAAGGCAGTGCATTTGACGATTGGGAAATGGGACATTACTACTGAATAAGAGGATGGGTAATTCAAATGAAATGAACTGGGGATTATTCCACTTACTTGGGATAAGAGTTAAAAATAAGTGTGGAAATAATTATTTTGAGAAATTGGAAACGGATGCATCAGTCCAGTACCGCTACAGTGCAGTACACAGTCACACTGAGTCAGCCATGACCGTTAAAATGCAGTTGCAACTATGCGCAAACTGAAATGCGCTGTTCAGCAATTGCTTTGACGTGTTCTGCCATATGCGATAACTCATCTCTAACTTTTCCAATTCAGGATGTGAATGCCCGTTAACACTTGCCCACTCTTCATCAATACGGCAGCGCAGATGTTTAGTCGGTATACGCATAGTGTACTGCTGTCAGACCATGACTGCACCGTCTTAGAGCAACTGTTCATATTGTGATACAATACTTCGTAAGTATAATTTTCAATTCACAGCTTTAAACGAAGTGTTGCAATATAATTAGGGTTGTTTTAAACTGAACAGTGCACACCTTTCCTTAGCTGACCAAAATCGGCCCAGTTGTACAGCGCTGCTTGGAACAGATACTTGAACAAAGACTTTCCTGCCCTGACATGAAAGATGCTAGTCCTACTTGCCACATTTGGCCTTTTCGTCGCATCTGAAGGTAGCAACTATTTTGAAAATATACGCTATTAGCAAAGTGCAAAGTATTGTTTTAAGCTGCCGGCCTTAATGGTTCACTCAGACGCTCAAGGAATGAAAAATTTTTCGTAGGAAATGCTTTGTCGGTAGATGATGAGCAGTTTAATCTTGAAGGGCATAACGGACAAGGTTTGCCAGGGCTTATTTTTGTACTGGGTAATGCCAGAATGCGTGATACGGCGACACGCCATCATAAAAGTCAGAATGCCAATCTTGAACTGAAAGAGATTATAGCAGAAATGAGCGATTTCGTCACTGCCGGAATGCCATTATTCTTCTTATGTAAATTGGATGCCACAGTGACAGGCAATTCAAGCGAAACTAAGGTATATGTTCACCGATCTGGACATTACTACTTGGGAAACAGAAGGCCAAGCAAAAAATACCATGACTCACACAAATGCCTTCCAAAAAGTGACCCTCCTTCATATTACATTTGCAAATTACCCGCAATAATTGGTAAGTACTTCTGCTCAGCTAATGATGAAGAAGCGGAAAACGAAAGTGACCATTTTGGACTGAGAACCGCAACGACAAAAGTGTCTTATGCCCTGAGTAAGTAACTTACTTGCACTCCTCCTGCTTATTTTGCTCTACGCTCAACCTCTGGCGATTTTTGAGCTTGACTAGATTTCATCTTTCCTTGTTTATTCTTTTTTCAAATTCGAAATGACATGCACATTGCCTGGGCGTACGGAACAAGACAAGGGGAATCGCCGCTGAAGGGTCGCAATCAGTATATTATTATTAATAATATTTAGTTGGAATGTGAATGTTATTCAAGTAATTGGCGAATGAATCTGCCAATCATCGCTATGAGTCTTGGTGATCACAACTTCAGAATTTCAACACATTGTCGTACTTAAACTTTGCTTAGCAGTTACCTGATGTATGAGCAGTAATTGCTATATGCACTTGGAGCACGGCTTCAATACATATTTTAATATATTAATAGATATTTCATTCGGTATTAAACGGTTCTCCCATTTCGTGATAAACAGTGTTTATTCATAATTTCTTGGACTCCGTTCTGTGACCTCCAACTGTACGATTTATTGGTTGGTTGCGCATTTTGAACGCTGCTCGATTCGTATTTACAGGAGTCCTATGCTGTCCTAATCATATTCAAGAACCATTTTCCCCCTGATTGAGCGCATGTAACCTGCACTATTTGTTCTTCAGTGCATATCGACGTGCATTCAAAAACCTCTTCCCTCCCAGCCGCTCGCGCGCGTAATTGAAGGCATTAAGTTAAACTATTGTATGTACAGGTGGCGCTGGTGTTTCACCGATTATTTATCATTAACGTACGTTTGAATTAAATAGGAGTAAATAAGGGTCAGTTTTGGGTGTAAGCAACTTCAGTAACACTAAGGTGGCAGCGTAGACCAGACGAGACTTAAAATAGTTTCAAATAGCGATAAACCATAAGCAAACACAGGATTTGTAACAGGATTTATTCTCATTTCTTTCATTGAAATTTATGGTGTAAGTATCCTGTTTTATTCCATTATTCGAACAAATCGAACAATAGTGATGACGTAGCTTTCAACAATAGAAATAAACCCTATCGATTCGTTATAAAACGGCCAACATCCATGCATACAAACGTTGCGTAATAACGCTCGATCAAATGCATGTGAGCGCTTCATTTCCCTACTGCTTGAAAACCAAGGAATATATTATACGCCTGCGCAAAATTTGCTGTTCAGTAAGAAGGATTAAAAATGGAGCCGTGCTTATTCGAGCTAAAGTTTCTGCACAGGTAACAGTAGTGGTCTCAGATTGTTAGTTTACGCACGCTGCCTAAGAACCGTTTGGGTTGCAAAGTGATAAGATGGGATTGTGAATAAAATTCGCGGTTTTCAAGTTTGATATCCATGGAGCATTTATCATTGCTGCAGTACTGCTTATTTTAGTGAGCGAGGGCATGACAGCATGTGCGAAAGTTTGCCAAAGCAACGGTTCCTTGCTGTTTACCTATTACACTGAAGGCAACATCGAAATATGTAAACCACTTCGTCAAGATGTATGCAAAGAAACACACAGTATTGCCAGGATTATGTACGTTGATGGCAAGAAGTACGCACTATGTGAAGCTCTTCAGTTACCTGATGACGTGCGAGCGTCCGTTGTACAATTTCCAGAAAATGTAATATTACCTCGTAAGTGCCACTTAGCAGTTTCAGCTGAAAAGACCGTGGAGTGCTATTTTCGTTGATTGAATGTTGGCAGAAGTCAACCACTCTTCGAGAATATGATTTGCCTAATATTTTTCTCATCAACAGCCGAAAACCGTGCCCAGTTACTATCAATCCTTTTCCCATTGATTTTGGAATGCATACTGAATGTGAATTGTCTTGCCTGCAGCTGGGTAATCAGAGGTTCACCTTTGCTACTGTTGTGTCATGCGTAGCGAAAGTTAAGAAAGAGAGCAGTCACATTATGCTGCAAACATGCGCGACAGCAAGCAGCCTTAATTTGACTAAACAGACATTTACCAATAATTTCGTTTTGCCCTTGCTAAAGCAACGATTGAATGGCTAATTTTATTTGCAGGTTTGCGCGTACCCGCTTTCGATTTGTTCCTACAGCGTCGACTCGGTGAACGAATAACTGAAAAGCGCGTGGCATACTATGAAACGTTATTCCTGGAAAGTGGCACTTACTATTTAAGGGCGGACTTGAAAACTGTTCATTACGTCGTCTGCCTGGTCACTGGTTATGAAGGTTCAAGTGGATTGTTCATAATGACACAGTTCCATAATAATCCAGTTAAACTGGACTACAAGTCAAGTTCATACTTTGCCCAATACGAGTTGCGATGTCATGGCAGACAGAACGCAGCGCTTTCTTCATACAGGTCAATTTCAGTTAACAATGTGGTTAATATGGGTAAGTAAATTGTAATAATTCTTATTGCAACTGAGCTGATTTCTATTTCTTTGGGTCGCTCTTGGTCAGCCAATATTGCTTATCGCAGAATTGAATTCTCATGCTCAGTATTAATACAATCGCGAGCATTCTGAACCCATCGTTTTTGCAATACGTTTTGTCGGGGTCCGTTTACAAATTTGTATGCATACAGTCCCATCCGCACTGAGGACGGCTTAAATATGTGACCGGTTATGGATTGCCTGTATGTTAGTTCAGCGCGCAGCGGTCTGTTAGCCTTCATTGTTACACTACGCTGCTGACGCACTGCTGCCTGAAGATCAAAAGAAATGAAATTTATTAGAAACTGTGCAACGCGCAATATCCAAAACGTACAGCAGTAGGGTCGTCTTAGACGGCAAACCTGAGCAAGGTAACCACGCGGTGCGCATGCCGGCGCTACAGCACCTGTCAAAGGTGATCGGTTACATAAGTATGTCAAGGTCACCACGGGTGGTATTGTTTGCGAGCAAATTTGTAGAAAGACCCGCATTGGGGTCTATTGCGTAAATTGTCACAGTTTATTGTCAGTTCATCTATCTTCGGCGACAATAGATTGCCACAACATAATTAAATTTTATGAAGGTTAAATGGTACTGTCACATTTGCGCACCTTTCCTTACGTTGGTTGCTTGTGTTTAATGAAGGCGCAGCGGCTAGATGAGACAAATTTAGATAACTAATACAAAGCCATATGCTCAGGAACGAGCTTTTCGAAATTTGCAATACGGCAGCTCCTTTGACGGTAAAGGGAATCCTTTCGGATTAAGAATAACTCAGAATACCGTTGACACAATAAGATAACAGGGGTAGTGTGTGCCATCGCAATGAGGCACAGTGTCAATATAAATTGTCGTGAAGCAAAAATATGCTAATTCAAGAATAAAGCAAGGGCTGCCCAAAGACGTGCTATTTTCAGAAAGCAAGCTGCAATGGACTCGACTAACTGCAAATACAAGAGCAGGCAAATGGATGTTTTTGGAAAAGGTGTGCGGGCTGAACTCGATTTTGCTCAGGCCAATTCCTAATTTTTTGAAACATCAGTTTGCTTATCATATCAGTGTTCTTCATGAAGGAAATGTTATTTCCTCACGAGTATGTCAGGAAACGAAACTTAATTGTTATCATCCATAACATTTTAAGACCGGTGATGGCTTCACGAAAGCGACCCTCAGAGATTATGGTCCCTACCAAATAAACGTGACTGTCCTGTACCGCCATTGCAACCCGCATAGTCGCAGAATTCATAGCTACACGAGGGAAATCTATCTGAAACCCTGTAAGTCACCTTAATGAAAATTTTTCCAAGATAGTCTAACTTACCAAACCCCTAAGAAGGCTGCAAAATAACCTGACGTAGTTGTTGACTATTAGTCGTTGTTGCTTAGCATTCACTTAATGTGTTTTCTACGATGCCTCTTTGCAGGTATTTTAATGAAGAAAGACCACGAGTTCCATTATCGGGAAGCGTTAGTAAGTTCAGCATCAGCGTTGTCTCAAGATTTGAAATTACTGTGCGTGTTGTTGCTGGCTATTTATCTTTAGCTACGCCTGTCAAATAAATGCGTCGCAAATAGCCATGCCTGCTTCCATGTTAAACGGTAACCGCGGTCCATCACATTACTTGATAGGCAAGTGTAAGATAATTAGGTCCATTGGGTGGGCTCTCTAGAGAAAGTGGCAACGGTTAAACTTTTGGGCACGCTAAGCCAACTCGCTTGGTCGAACAATGCTGCCTAACCGTCTAAGGTTGCCCACTAACAAACCTTTTCCGTATGGGAGCGGTAGTTCCAATATGAATAAAACATACTTCAAAGCATTATGCGCAGTACACATTTTGACAGAAAGTGGTCAATGTGATGGTATTCCGGCTTTCCCGTTTTTTGGATGGTACCTGTAATAAAACTGCCGGAATCCGGCCATCCATAAAGGTACCATCCAAAAAACGGGAAAGTCGGAATACCATCACATTGAAAAACATGAAACCCGTTACGAAACACCCGATTTTCAAAGGAAGTGGTCAGTGCAAATGGGAAACTTACTCGCAGATGGTGTAATGACCATGTATGGAGTGACTATATTCAGTATAGACATGTGCTGCAGTTTGTAATTACGAAGTGCCAATGTTCACACAAGTCGACTAACAGTTTCAAAGGTGAATAAGCAGGTAAAGACAACAAAACTTTGATTCATCAATCTTCTTACTGTTGGCGTTCTGCTATGATTAGCAGCGTTAATACTTTCCGATCCGCCTTAGCGTCTTGAAGGCTTTTGCCTTGGTAATATACATCCACATGATGTATATGATCAATAATTCTCATTTATGGAAAGTATATTATCTTCAGCCTTTCTATAAATGAGAATTATTGAATCTCATAAGCTAACGAAATTCGTAATTAAATAAATTTCATAAACGACTCCAGTCCTTTTGTTTGCGAAATCAAATGCGGTTGCCACGCCTCCTACATAGGGAAAACGGGCAACAGTATCTAACAGGTTCCATAAGCACCTGGCAACGTTGACTAGGTAAAAGAACGCAGAACAAAGACTCAATAGACCGCGCATTCGACAATAAGGCCGTCCACAAACATTTGATCCAACGAAAGATTATGGATAAAACCAAGAAAGCTATCATGCTTTAACGGGTGAGGGGTTCCTGGTAAATCTGTATTACTCGTTAGAAAGTAACGCTGAAGACAGAACAAGGAAAGTTCCGAAAACTACGTACTTGAAATAAAATTGCAACCGCTCCTGTCGTAAATTCAGCTACCAACATGCAACAATACATAAAATATGTTGCATTTTAAGTATACGGAATTTTCTTTATATTTAATTCTTATCACCTGGCGACTCGTTTGACCGAACGCAAAATCGTGGTACAATGAAATCACTGATCGCATTATAACAGGTTATCCTGGATTTGTAAATCGCGTAAGTGAAATCGTGCTAGGTAAGTCCCCGTACAAATAGGGTACGACTGAGTGAACGCATTTCTGTTTACATTACAGAACTTCATAATAGATGAGTTTTTATTTAAGTTGTTACGAAGACCTACTTCTCGGTGCCAAATACCAACAGGTATGGAAAAGTGTACGACTGAGACAAAGGATCACGCGTTTTATTGAACAAACACTCATGGCATATTAATACCTTGCTAATTATTCATCCTGAAAGAAGCGATGGCTTGTGGGCGGCACAAACCACGTCGATCGATGCAATACCGTGTTCTTTTCGTTTCATGAGCAAACATAAAAAAGGAGTACCAAACATGGCATGAATAGAAACCTACCGAGGAGTACATTACTATACTCGATTCTATCAGTACGACAGCACGTTCTCAGTTAGCGCAAGTTCAATGACAAAGAAGCAAAACGAGTACATAAGGACTCGTCCTTTGTCAGTTGACCAATTTCACCAAGGAAACATAAAGCAGGAACGGTATCCATGGCCAGATGCTCGTTCTTGAAAAAGCTAGACGTTGCCACGACACGGCGTTCCGACAGGACGCACTCAGTATACCAGTTCTTGGTTAGCTTACTAGAAGTGTCTCGAAATGTAGCTGCAAAATAATTATGAAAATGTATGGCACACTGCAACAATAAGCTGGAATCCACTTGCAACTGGCCATGCTCGTCGTACAGCTTTTGCTGCAATTCGCGCTTATATGAACTTTCGAAAGTGTCGAAGTAACCTGGATTTTCCCAGTAAGTTTGATGCAGTTTTCTTAAAGGAACAGTGGATTCATTGAACAATAATTCAAACGCCTCCATGTAACAAAAAGTGATCATTTCGGTCAAGTTGAACACCGCAGAAGGGAGGGCCAACAGCTCCTCAAACAAGGTACTACCGGGTCCAAGCAAGAGCACCGGCTTCACGTCCTCCTAAAACGAGCAAACATCGAGATGCTGCTTTTGCATTATCTCTTCTACTTCTAAAGTGACAAAGCACACTTTGACAGCTCTTCCCGCCAAATAATTCGTCACTTTTTCCACTACAGCTTTGCTCCACAGCCCGTCAAATATGGGACGCAGGAACGCCAACCTTACTCGATAGACCAAAACGTGGCATCGAAATATTCGTGACGGAATTAGGAAAGCTTGGTCCAAGTTGACCACGGCGAATTTCTCTCGATCAACCAAATAAAATAACCCCTGACCGTTTGTGCTTGAGTGAAACATGGCCCTTTGCAAGTTGTCGCCCGGTTTTACCCTGACCAGGCACGGTAGGCTGGCTTCAAGGAAACTCCGCGCTGGAAACCAAAACACTGAGTCAAATTGCTCCAAATAATCCATTTCCCTTTGTTCAGTCGTTGGGACATCGCATAGCCGAAGTACAAAATAATTCGGCTCCGCAAACTCTATCAATTCCATGTCGTAGGCTAATACTGTATTTTCACCTTCCGTTTTGGACAAATAGTTGAAGGCCATAACAGGATAACGCTGGAACACCATCGGTGAAGTGACTAAATAATCACCATCAACGTATTTGTCGCTCCTCATTCCCGCCAAAGGCACAGTGCTTCCATCCTTTATGTACTGCCATATGCCGCTCTCTTGCAAAGTGCCAATCAGAAGTTCTTTTGTACATTGCTTTCCCGTGAGAACACGAATGGTACCGATAATTTTATCCACCGGAACATACTTTGTAAATTTACCCATCAATCTTAACAAATTGGCCACCTCTGACCTACTAAGCGACTCAGTGCATTCCTGTTCCCTTGCCACATCAATAGTTTGTTCAGGAGCACCAAAGATTGGCGTCAACGAATCAGCAGTCTGATCAGCAGGTTCAGCATTCGAGACCGCTGCCTCATTGGACGGAAGCACAGGTTCATCATCGAACGAGATCAAGTCACCTGGCTCACCGTTTGCCACAGTTGTGCAAGACATTTCCCACCCTGGAATCAGTTGGTTAAACGACAAGAGCGAATGCGCGTACTAATTAACATATTTCATAAGAAAGCTAGGTAAATATGACTTCCACAATATAGTTGAAAACAGGAACTTTTGTAACGGTGTAATTAAACATGATTTAGTGGTACGACAATCACCGTTGGAAAGAATTTTATTGTAAGTTACCGTAGCTTTCGGGACTGACCGCGTCCCGTCTTCAGCGGCTAATAATGACTGGAAGACTCTAAGAACATGGTAAGGAAGATTCATCTTAAACCAAGCCATTGACGGGTTTTAAAAAACTTGGTTTTAAACTCTTCGAGCGTTTGAAGTATTTCCAACATCTGGGATATTGCAAATCCCTTTCTCTCGTATGATTGTAGTCCAAATTTCATTTATATATCACAACCATTATCTCTACTAATTGTATTGTTGTGTTTTATAAACATTGCTTCTTTGATTTTTCTTATGTCAAATCGTTTCTCAAAGCAGAGGGTTCTTGGTTCCAGTGTGCCATGGCAATGTGCTACATGTTCCACTATCGCTGAAGCTTTAACTGCGTTGGTCATTATTTTGTTGGGGTCCAGCGTTTGTGGGCGTCCTCTTTGTCTGTTCACGGTTCCTTCCAACCTTGCTTTGGCGTTGTTGTAACGGTTCACATAGGCCATGTGCTCATTGAACCTGTGATTCAACGTGTTCCCTGTATCTCCAATAAAAGATGCAGAACAACTACACTTGACTTCATAAATAACGCCCCTTTTTTGATTGTCCGGAACCTTGGTCTTATCAAAGTTACAACAACGCCAAAGCAAGGTTGGAAGGAACCATGAACAGACAAAGAGGACGCCCACAAACGCTGGACCCCAACAAAATAATGACCAACGCAGTTAAAGCTTCAGCGATAGTGGAACATGCAGCACATTGCCATGGCACGCTGGAACCAAGAACCCTCTGCTTTGAGAAACGATTTGACATAAGAAAAATCAAAGAAGCAATGTTTATAAAACACAACAATACAATTAGTAGAGATAATGGTTGTGATATAAGTGAAATTCGGACCACAATCATACGAGAGAAAGGGATTTGTAATATCTCTGATGCTAGAAATACTTCAAACGCTCGAAGAGTTTTTAAAACGCCTCACAGGCTTGGTTTAAGATGAATCTTCCTTATCATGTTCTTAGAGTCTTCCTGTCATTATTAGCCGTTGAAGACGGGACGCGGTCAGTCCCGAAAGCTACGGTAACTTACAATAAAATTCATTCCAATGGTGATTGTCGTACCACTACATCAGACTTCCACAATATCCGCAGAAGAATAACTCAACGCTAAAATCGGCAAACAGGAATACTGATTGCGCGCAGGCTGGCGAACTTACTGAGCAACTGCCGTGCATAACTTGCGGCGTAACGTAGGAAGAATCTATTCAACAATTTGCCATGAATATGCAACAATCAAGCAAACCGAATAGAGTATTCACGGAATTTTACCTGTTCGTAACAGCCACGTTAATGAAAAAAGAAGTTTATTTCCGAAACGAGAAACAGCGTGGCGCGTGATGGTCGGGACGCGACCAACACGCGACGCGCCAAGATGTTTATCTCCATTCATGCGGCTGTTACCAACGGGTACAATTCCGTGAATTGTCGATTCGTTTAAATCGAAATGCCCGTTACAAATTTTGACATGCCAATCAAGCAAAAGGTAGGGACTACCGCATAAATGATGCTCAAGTGATCATAATTTTCCATTGAAAGTCTGAATTTTTTACTCTCAACCTTTTGGCGAAGGTCGTAGGACGCTTGACGGATAATCAGTCGTCTGAGAATTTGATACGCCTCGTTTCCAATGCTTTGTTCTTGCTCGCGAGGGGCAGCCTAGGACTGGGTACATTACACCTTACCGCGAAGAACCTTACCGCATGGACACCTTACCGCACGGACACCTTACCGCACGGACACCTTACCGCGGCCGCCGGAGCGCCGATCACTATTCTCCGCTCGTTCATTGGTTGATCAATGTTAGAAACTCGGTCTTCTCTGTTTAGACTAGTGATGCGCAAGGCTATGCCTGATATCGCCCCTCCTTTCCATGTTCGAGGTTGTCATCGCCCCCTGGATGAGCCGCAATGGCTGACGGCGCGAAAATTGGCGGGAAATGTCCACTGAGGACCGTTCAACAAAATCATGGATGTTTTTACCCGTTTTGCTACCATCTATGTAAATTTTCGAGCGCCAGTCGCACGGCACGTGGAGCGGGCTCATGAAAACCGTCTACGTTGATGGAACATTCAAGATTGCACCAGGGCTGTTTGCTCACGCGTACGTTTTGCTAGCCGAGCGTGAGGGTTTTGTGTTTCCCGTCCTCTGTGCATGCACCGTAGGGTCAAGAAACTACTGGTTGCCGACATTGCTTCAGCGGTTCTAACATTGACCAACCAATCAACGAGCGGAGACTAGTGGTCATCGCTCCGGCGGCCGCGGTAAGGTGTCCGTGCGGTAAGATGTCCCGCGGTAAGGTGTCCATGCGGTAAGGTTTTTCGCGGTAAGGTGTCCGTGTCCCGCCTAGGACTACCTGAAAACATTAAATGAAACTATCTGTGTCTGAAACGCATGCAAATGCTATTCAACCTGCGCATAGTTATTCATGCCTTTGTTTGGGTGGGTTATTGTGCGCGTCACTGCCTGTGGGTTGAGCAGCAAGTGACCCAAACGTGGAAGTCAGTTTTTCCCTCTCCGTAGAGGGAATAGTATGTCCAACAGTATATCGTCAAAGTACAGTGAAGACGAGCGTCCGTCCGGAGCTACTGATGTTCTCCAGTGTATGGGCACTGTCGAGAACGTTGGCGGTTCCTCGTCTGAGAACTTGGTGGATGTGGACTCCGGCTGCCTTGTTTGCCTGGAGGCGATTGATCGCGCACACGCTATTTGGTCATGCCTTCTGTGTTACTCTTCTTACCATCTGGTTTGCATTCAACGATGGGCTAAGCAGAGCATAGACGCGGTTAGGGAAAAGCTTAATGAGAGAGAAACCTATGAAAACAAGAGTGACGAGGCGATCGGTTGGTGCTGCCCGAAATGTCGTCGTTTTTACAACGAAGCTGAATATCCAAAGGAGTACCGCTGCTATTGCGGCAAGGTAATAATAGCATTAGTTTCTTGTAATTAAATTCTATTCCTTGTTTTCATTGAACGTTCTCGCTTCTTCTTAGGATTATTTTCAAACTCCTTTATATTTTTGCAGTTCAAATTTCCACATTTAGTGGGTTAGTTTAGTTAGCTTTAGTAAAAATACTTTTCGAACGTTTTAGAATTATTTCTTTGAGTTCAATTTCCTAGGGCTGTCGGGCGTGCCAACCTGCAGTGGCGTCGCCGTGCATTTTTATTAATGTAGTTTGTTAATGTTTTTCTTTTCTACGGGGTTGGTGCACATATGCGGACAAAATGTTTCACGGTTTTCCCCCGTTGAGCAAAAGCCTTTTATTTCCATAAAAAGGCGCAAAAATGCATAGCTTTCGGCTGCTAATGTAGCCGTCATCTGTGCAATATAAAATGTCGACTGCCCAGTCAGCCAGCGGTTCAGCAAGCCCCTCTGCTAGACCGTCCGGGCTGGCAACATCAGCTATCAGGTACTACCTTGTACCCGTCAAGCCTCTGTCGCCCGCCCAGTCAGTCCTGCAGAGAGCGAGCTTCCAAACCGACCGACCGGGACAGGGACCTCGCTCTCTGCAGGACTGACTGGACGGGCGACAGAGGCTTGACGGGTACAAGGGTAGTACCTGATAGTTGATGTCGCCAGCCCGGACGGTCTAGCAGAGGAGCTTGCTGAACCGCTGGCAGGCTGGGCAGTCGACATTTTATATTGCACTGATGACGGCTACATTAGTAGCCGAAAGCTGTGCATTTTTGTGCCTTTTTATGGAAATAAAGGCTTTTGCTCAACGGGGGAAAACCGTGAAACATTTTGCTCGCAAATGTAGTTTGTTTGCGGAATTAACTGGCCGATTCATTAATAGTTTCTTTCTGACCTTATTGACGCATCTAAATTATTCAGTGTGCAGATACTTGATCATAGCAACAGCAGTCCATTTGTAAAATTTTCAAAACGACGTGAGCAGCATGCAAAAATGTAGCTCGTAGCATCACCGTTCATACTTGGAATGCTAATAGTTTTCCGAATGCATTGCTCAATGTTTGGCAGTTTTGAAGTCTGACTTGCTGCATGGTGTCCTTAAGATCGTACCACGATATGCGAAATTTGTAAAGTTAGGCTCACAAACGTCCTTCAAAGAACTAGTAGACGCGTAGCAAAAAGTAAGATCCCTATCAGCATTATTTCTATGCTTATTCTTCCTCAACAGTATTATTCGCTTTGCTGTATACTTCGTTACGGTTTCTACCGACAAACAGTGGCCAACAGAGCAGACTTTGGGTCTTCTTACCTAGTTCCCCGCCCACGCTCGACGATGTTCTGTAGAAATTACCTTTTATGCCCGAACTACATTATGACTTCTTGGAGGCCTTTCTTCAGGTATTTCTTCCTTTGCGTAAGCTTTACCGGAAGCATGACCCTTATGTTAAAGAGTAGGCTTAGGTAAGGGCAGGAGACTTAGGAAAGCAACACAACCATAGGCATCGTTTTCGTCATAGGCCCATATGTTCGGGCATAAAACGTCACTTCGACAGTACACCGTCGAGCGTGAACGGAGAACTAGGTAAGCAGACCCCAAACTTTCAGTTAAACAACGGTGCTTTTCCCTAGTGAACGCTTGGATGGCCTTGGAATCTGTTTCTATACGGTTGTCGTGGATAGCTTTCGTAAATCAAAGCTTCAGCAGTGGTCCAAGGCGCTTAACTTATACATGGAGAAAGAGAAATGGACTTACTGAAAGCTCAATTTACATAAAGCACAGACTGCCATGATTCTACTGTTTATCAGAAATTTATAAAACCGGTATCCTATTCACGGCGATCGTAAACAGCACCGCTAGCAGTACGCAGAACTGCATTGCAAGCATTACGCGCCATTGACACGCAAACAGAATGAATGCGCAAGCAACTGAAGGAATATTGAAGGCAAAGGTATAATGTCACTTAATGTATGTCCAACGGCTTGTAATGTATGTAGACGTTATGTGAATAAGTAGTTGATAGACTTCGCTTGACTGTCAAATGGATGCATTGTGATTATAGTTAACCTGAAGGCTCCGTTCACTTTGTTAAGGTGCTCTGAGCAATGCCAGCTCTTTAAATGATGTTAAATATTTTTAAAAAGAAAGCGTTTCGGAACAGCAAGTTTCCTCATTCGGTAATCATATGCTCATGAATAAACAGCTTTAGTTCTTGTTCAGCTTTATTAATGCCGCTGAAATGGTTTAATTTAAAAAGCGATCTATTAACATTGACGCTTATCACTGAAGAGGAAGCGGGAAGCTTTCAGTGTACTTCTGTCATTTGTCTTGAACAATGATAAGTTGACAGATGAGTGTATTTGTGAATGAATGGGTAAGTTGACGCGTGAGCGGACGATCTAGGTTGCCATTTCTCCATTAGTAAACATGAATAAGTATATTTGCATCGTTCATTCACGAACAGAAGAGGCGTCCCTGTTATCGACCGTGACACAAATCTGAGAGTGAATACTTCGCTGAACGAAGTGAGGCCATGGTCAAACTTGGAAAGCGATAAACTTGCCTACGGAAACATTATCCTTTGCAGTCACGATATGAGGATTTGCAGGTTTAACACGTCCCTTTCCTCTGAAGAAATCAAGTAATATCAGGAGAATTCTCTCAGCCAATTTGCGTTAGTTAAAAATTGGAACTTTAGCCAATTTGCGTGGAGCTAGTCTGCCGCTCTTAAATTCACGAGAGAGTTTTAAGACTGCGTCACTCCCAGCGAAGCAAAGACGACCACACTAAGCTTCAGTGACATGTAGCCAATATGTTGTTACTTTTGCGTCTACAAAGGCGAATTTGCAGGTACAGAATCCATTGGATGACCCCTGGTGTTCTGCGCATTCATGCGGTCAAAAATGCCAACGTCAGTTCCCCTGCGGCCATAAGTGCCTTCTGCTCTGTCATTCCGGCCCGTGCCCCCCGTGCCCTATAACGGTTTCCGTGTCCTGCCGATGTGGTCAGCAGCCGAAGCAGCCACGTCGGTGCGCCCACAAGGAATGGTCTTGCGATTTGGTCAGTTGTCCGTGCCGCATTGGCTTGTCTCCTAAATTTCGCGTTTTGAATTGCAGATTTGTCTAAAGTTGCTTCCCTGCCAAGCGCATCGGTGCAACGTTAGTTGCCACGACGGAGCGTGTCCGCCGTGCAAGGAGCTAGTTCAGGCATTCTGCTTCTGCGGTGGCCGACAGGAGAAAAGGTATTGCAGCGAACGGCAGTGGAAATGCGACATCCCGTGTAATAGACCGCTCTCCTGCGGAAAGCACTTTTGTTTGGAGGTGTGCCATTCTGGTGACTGTCGTCCCTGCGCCTCTGGGGAGCTGTTTTGCCCCTGCGGTGCCGTCCGAATCGGAGAGGTAACTTGCGTCCTGCAAATAACCTGCTGCGGCGGCACGTGTAACTCCCTGCTGTCTTGCGCCTTTCATCGTTGCTGCGAAAGGTGTCATCATGGTCCTTGTCCACCTTGTCGCCAACTGCGTTTGAAGCGCTGTCGATGCGGCTTGAAGGTTATTCCTTCGATTATCCTAAGCGTTGACCTTTCTTATTACTTTATCTTCAGGAAAAGGAAGTTCAATGCGAATCCGAATTTACGTGTTTGTCCAAATGTAGAAGGAAGCGCGCCTGCGGAAGGCATATCTGCAGTCGTCGTTGCTGCGACGGCCAATGTCCGCCGTGCGAAAAGCTCTGCGAGCGTATGTTGCCTTGCAAAGTGCACAGATGCCAACAGCCCTGCCACACAGGACCATGCTATCCTTGCCCAATAATAATGGAAATATTCTGCGTTTGCAGAGCCACCAGCATGAAGGCAAAGCAGTGCTATTTCTCCGCAGAGCTTCACAAAGATTTACTTTATTGTTTGCAGGTTCCTTGCGGTCGTGAGAATACGATAAATCCGCCCAAGTGTACTGTAAATTGTAGCATGTTGCCTGTCTGCGATCACAAGGAAACGGCGTCGCACGCGTGCCATTACGGCAGGTGCCCAGCTTGTTTGTTGCCTTGCAACAAGCCATTACCTTGCGGTCACCAGTGCTTGGCCAAGTGCCACACAATTGTGCGGGTTGTGGAAATTCCCACGTGGCCTCCTTCGAAGCAAAAACTTCTGTCGTCTCGCGATCCGAAGTCCGTGTCCTTGGAATGTCCACCCTGCTACACAATGGTAACGGTGAGTTGTCTTGGCGAGCATGAGAAAACTGAAATGCCCTGTCACCTGGCGCTACCGTACGAATGCGGTCGAACCTGTGGGCGTATGTTGGCCTGCGGTAATCACTTTTGCCAGAAGCCATGTCACGACGTTAAAAATAGCGATTGCGACCAATGCTTGGAACGCTGTCAATTGGCAAGGCCACCCGGCTGTACTCACACTTGTACATTGGCCTGTCACCCTTCACCATGTCCTCCTTGCAATTTGATGGCCATTCGCAGGTGTCACTGCGGTTTGAGTCAAGTGTACGGTCAGTGTTCAGCTTGGCGCAACAGTGAAGGCGAAACGCTGAGAAAGATGTTATCCTGTGGTAATAAATGCCCCAAGCAGTTAGTATGCGGGCATCAGTGCGCGTATGATTGTCATGACGGTGCGTAGTAAAGGCGGTTAGAATTGGCGAATAAGTGATTTAGCGGCTTTTACAGGCTCATGTTCTGATCCTGTGCAGTGTTCAAAGAAGGTGACCGTTCGTTGTGCATGTCTAAGGCGTACGGCCAAAGTTTTCTGTCGACGTAGGGAAGATGGTCTAGAATGCAATGATCAATGCAAAACCGATGAAACAGAGCTAGCTACTGTTAAAGTCCGTCAGAGCGAGTCGTACTCTGCTCGGCAAAGAATTGCAACCGCTCTGGACAAATGCTGCGAAGTACAGCAGACGCAAAAAGCGAGTGCTTTCCCAAAAGTGAAGCTCTTTGATCGACACGCCCATGCGGCAGTACTGGGTGTCTTGGTATGCGTGTTTGTAGGAACAGTTATATTTTTTCTTTGGCCATAGTTCGGGCTATTGTCTAATCATTACGCATCGTTTGTACTGTTAATAAAAGTGGACCATACTGCGTCATTTTCACTACTATGCACAGGGAACTCTGGCAGAGCAAGCACGTATATAAAGCTATGCAGAGAGCTTGTGAATTAAGCCTTATTCATCAACCAGGAATAGTCGTCTTCTGAGTAAACAGGACAGTTAAATGTTCCGCAGCTCTTCAATGATATTCCACTGTTAGTCTACTAAGAAGCACTTCTCAAATTTATGGAATTTTCACGTCTAAAAAGTCGCTCATTTCCTTTACTAGCGCTTAAGCTTTAAGTTGGAAATCGTAAATTTGAGATCTCATTCGTCTTACTGTATATGCGTTCTCAAGGTGACTGTATAAGGAGCCAACAGATAAGCAACAAAGGTGGTCAATGGCATCGAAACTTAAATACTTCTCTGCCAATTCTTCCATGCAAAAATTCACTACGAATGTTGAAGCTTAAGTGTAAAGCACGAAATCGTTTTCATTGACAACCAAACGTACAAAAATGAGCGCAGAGCCAGTGCCCCGCCGCTTTAAACATTGTTGCTCGGATCTACAAATTGTCATACTGTAAGTGCGAATGTTATGCGTGCGCAAACCTGTACTAGAGTAATTTTCTTCCACGTGAACACAAGCTTTTACTTTCCCCCTTCGGTATTCCGGAAACATCCAAAATTGCGCAGTAATATCACTTCCACTGATCTCCTATGGTCGAAAGAACATTTTCGTCATTGAAAAAGAGAACGACCTAGCGCTGAGAAATCTTGTTCCAACGCCGACCAGCTACTTGAAGCAACTATCCGGAGTCAGGCTTTTATTTTCTGCTACAAAGGGCGATTCATTTCCATAAACGAAACAGCAGCGGGAACTTAAGTCATGTGACGATAGGTGCAAAAGAGGGGCTGCATGAACGTCCACCGCTGCTAAACCGTTACTGAGTTTGGTTTTCAGAAATGTCGCGTTCGCAATTCGAAGCGTTGCAAGGAATTCCACTGCAGATGACCAGACGAATCGCTTTAACAAGCCCCTCGGCATCGCGATACATCGCTATCCAATCCACGTCACTGAAGCACACCTGCATGCCCTGCGTTGTTCGCGATGAATTTATTCGAACGTATTGGCAGTCCGTTGCGAGCTTTCCCCGCATTCATAATCAGTCCTTAGTAAACACATGGCTTAAGGGGTGTTACTCATCTTGCGCTTTTCGTTGCTTTCAAACGTTCCGACAGGAACTGAATGCACCTGCCTGGACATCAACAACGTCATTCCGCATGGCGGACATAGCACATCGTAACAACTTGAGAAAGATGTTACCTTGCAACAAAGCAAAGAGACTGTATTTCCGATCCTGCTGCTAAGGAGGGCTATGTTGAAATCCCAAATGACGCAATCATGAATGGGGAAATCCCGAGTGATCAGAAACCCGAGCGATCAGCATATCGAACAGTGTAAATCACAGAATGGCAGAATGAACGGTGCTGCATTGAGAACCGAATCAACATTGAAACCAAAATGACAGCGAGGAGAGGGGTCGGAGGGACCGAGGTAAACGAACAGATCATACTGCACTGGTCTTCATTGCCACTCGTTCCGCCTACCGGTCCATGCTTCCTGCGACTTTTTTGGTGGTCACCGATAAGGTTGGCCCTGCAGGGGACGACTGCACATGTGACCTATCGAATCACTAATCTAAACGTTGATTGCCGAAGTAGTCGTTTCCAGATGTTCTGGAACCAGATCCATGCTCACCAGTGGTTTATAACTATTCTCCTTGACGGGATGTTTCTCAATTTTTTGAACTCTATAAAGAATTAATCCACAATCGGGATAATGCGCCATAAAGTTTACAAATGACTCACTATACCGCAAAAGTTTCTCCATTAGTTCAAATTCAGCAAGTCCGTAATCAAACAACGGCTCATTTACGCGTGCGTAGATTTAATTCTTTATTTCTTTCATCATATCTTTAGCGGTAAAGGTATAAGATAGAAAGCGAGATCAGTTAACGCACACACTTTAGAGACAGGTAGAGTAGATTAAGATATGCCGCTAAAAAAGTTGGTCCATCCTCACTGCATGGTCTCTCCATTACTTTCAATGAAACAGCAGTTCACAATTGATGAGGTGACTTTATATTAAGTGAACTCTGATATGAACCAGTGTGGTAAACTAAATTCACATTTTTCATCAACAGAGAAGCGTACTTCTCCCCATTCTGGCTTATAATGTGCAATGTAAACTACCCTTTCTTCTTGGATATTTTCTACCAAATACGCAAGAATATGGACAATTGTGTTTACACAAACCGAAGCCGACCAGGTCCTAACATGCTTAGGCACTGAGCTTACGTCGTAGCGTACCAAACGTTGAATACATCCTTTCTGATCACGCTCGCAGCATACGATTTGTGGAATACCGACGAGGAATGATTGAAGCCACCATTTCGCAAACTTGCAATTATCGAAAGCATTCACTCTAACAGTTCTCTGCTCTCGACTAGTCTTCAGTTCAATGTACTTATTAGTTTCTGGATCGACGCAATCAACCTCACCGGCGAACAGTACAACCACTTCACCTATCCTGCTGCGGCGGACAGTTACGAAATAACTTGAACCATTGTTAACTGTCGAATTGAACTTGCCGTCATATTTGATCACCAGATTTTCAAACGAGTGGCCCCAATAACGCATGCGACGGTCGAGATCAGTCATTGACTGATCGTAGAGAGTACGCTGATCGTTATCCATTTCACGAACGAACAATATGCCCTGAAACCTCTCGACGGAGCAACGCCACTCTTCCTGACTGCACAAAAGTGTTCCAAATTTTCGGAGCATTCCTCTCCATATGACAACTTTCGCTCCATGAACAATGTCGAGCAGCGTTGGTGATGGAATATTTGAAGAAATCATTTCTCTACGACGTGCTACGATCCATTCCAACAATTCGTTCTGCGATTCTAACGAGAATGTATCTTCGAACTGCGTATAGCCAGCGTTCAAATCAGCGCCAACGTTAGCTCTTGACAAATCCAGCACGCCAAGTTTTGACTTGTCCAATACAATTGCTTCTCCCTCACTTTTGGAGAAGTATCCAACTTCGGTTGGATAGGAGAAATGGGGAAACGGTAACGCATCGAACTGGCATACGTGCAACTGGAGCGCTTCCATTCTTTAATCACTGCAATGAAATAATATATGCTTGGGAAATAAAGCGGACTTCACAGTTGCAACTGCGTATAAGTTCACAGGCACGCGGCGGAATATGTTTCGCGAAGCCAATATACCAAAACGTTGGGATTCGCACGCAGAATTGCCGTAAGTTGAAAAGTAAATTTCACAGAAATCTCAGGGTATGCTAAATGATTACTGGACGCGCGAGGGACAGATAAATGCACATTTTGCAGCACGGTTTGCGAAAAATTGCAATTCAAAAGCCTGGCCGTGCTAAAAGAAGGCAACCCTCAAACTATAGTATGCACTGTAATAAGTGTATGCAGGTAAGGTTATGGAAGTTGTTTCGAGCGCGTCTAATCGATGCAGCAGTTGAATCCGCGCTACATGTCGTTCAGCCGCAAAAGCGGGTCTTTTGAATTAGAGGCCGATGAAATACAATAATTCGTAAATGTAAACAACGAAATTCAGGAATTCACGAAGTCGCAAACAACCGGATGAAAGTAAACATGACGTAGCCTTTGAGTCACAATGCAGTTGTTAGTGTGTTGCGAACGACGCTTATAGGGCGGGCATGACTTCGACGAATTGCACATCGCGCTTCGCTTTTGGTAACTTGAACAACAGACGATTTGATTCGATTTTTCCGTACCCATACCGGCAATTCCTCTTAGCCCTTACTATCGGCTTAAGCTGAGGGCAGAAAATGACGTCCGGCAGCATTGCGACAAAAGTTTTACATCGAATTGCCTTTTAATAATCTGCTGTACGGTGATAATGTCTTAATTGCGTAAGGGTCTCATCACGGTATTGCCAGCGGTTGCCGCACCGCATGAACTCGCGCGATTAGGCTACGGTTGGGATACACGAGCGAAACTAACCTCCATCATTGTATGTCATTCTATGTCTATTCCGTTGGTCATTTGCATCGCCGAAAACAACGAACAACAATGTACCATTTTATTCCAAGATTTATACATAGAAGCAAGAAGTAAATAGAGCGAAACCGAGGAAGCCTTTACTGCGGCGGCCAGAATGCAGCTATACTTTCGAAAATTTTGTCGAATGGGTCTTCATGGGGACGCAGCCTGCGGCGCCACATGAACTCACATAAGTAGGAGTCTAGCATGCTCCTATATGTGCCGCAACGGAGCTTGTTTGACCGCTTCACTTGTGCCCAGAGGGACTACACAGTCTGTGTGTGCGCCCCTGTCTCGGGGTGCACAAAGTGGCGGGAATGGTTCACTGTCAAATGGGTGTAACCATTCCCCTCCAGACTGCGGTACCCTCCCCAGCAGTCGGTTATGACCGTATTGCCAGGCCTGACATACCGCCTTATCAACGGTATAAGTGTCTGGCTACTACGGCCACTGACGGGCACAAGGAAGCACTGTCCTGTCTCCCGGCATACGCCCCCGAAGACCCACTGCTCAGGGTAAGTTCGGCCGCGTTGGTATTTCCGCTTCGAGAAAACGGTCTCATCGACCTCGACGGTGAGACCAGGACTGCCGATCACGAGAGGGTTCCGTAGGATGGACTCTGCGGCCACCTCTCGCATGGATTTTTTCCAGACTACCGCACAGTGGCTGCTCATACCTGTAAGATATATAATAAAACTGCAAGCATTGGCAGGTATAACTACGGTGATACCTAGTTCCTTTGAGCAAAAGTCTGTCGTCGTGTATTCACGGCTCCATGTATATATGAACAGGACAGCAGTCCTGAAATCTGACCTGTGGCCTGTGAAGAGCGCATTAGAATGTAAAGCTGCATGTTCCCAGCAGCCTTACCTTCGAACCACGTGCCGGTACGTAGGGACATCTCCTTGTTGCATTGTGCCTTGTAGCACCTCCATCTCCGGGCCTGCCCATTCTTCTTTCCCGCTATTTTCATAGGATGGCCGCAGACGCAACGGGAAAAATCCGTGAAAACTCAGCATCATGAAGATCCATCCTCAGCAAGAACCTCGCTTGCTCGCTGAGGACGGAACTCGAGCGTTCCGAAATATCCGAGATTAAACCGTACGTTGTTCTCTGACCGTGTCTTCTAATAACTACTCTCATCCGTCCGTTGGTAGGGAGACCGTGTCAGTTTACTTACAAATCCATCCACGTACAAAGCAACGGGAAAATCCGTGGAAACTCAACATCATGAAGATCCATGCTCCCGTTAAAAGACAACCCGTCTTCCGATATATATATATATATATATATATATATATATATATATATATCTGCTGATAAATTCTTAAACTCGGTATCCACCCGTTAGGTTAAAGCGTTTATTCCAAACGCAGGAGCTTTCGGCTACTGCTCCTGTAGCCGTCATCAGTGCGATATAATATATGTCGACTGCCAGCCAGTCAACAGTTCAGCAAGCCCCCCTGCTAGACCATCCGGGTTGGCGACATCAGCTATCAGGTACTACTCCTGTACCCGTCAAGCGTCCGTCGCCCGCCCAGTCAGTCCTGCAGAGAGCGAGCATCCCCGTCGACCGACCAGAACAGTGACAAAACTATATAATTATATAGTTTTGTCACTGTTCTGGTCGGTCGACGGGGATGCTCGCTCTCTGCAGGACTGACTGGGCGGGCGACGGACGCTTGACGGGTACAGGAGTAGTACCTGATAGCTGATGTCGCCAACCCGGATGGTCTAGCAGGGGGGCTTGCTGAACTGTTGACTGGCTGGCAGTCGACATATATTATATCGCACTGATGACGGCTACAGGAGCAGTAGCCGAAAGCTCCTGCGTTTGGAATAAACGCTTTAACCTAACGGGTGGATACCGAGTTTAAGAATTTATCAGCAGAAATGCACTACCCCGTTGAAGAAAAGAAAAGAAAAAAAATGAAGAAAAGTTCGCTATATATATATATATATATATATATATATATATATATATATATATATATATATATATATATATATATATATATATATATATATATATATATATATATATATATAGTTGAAAATCGGGTTTTTTGTAACGGGCTCAAACGTATTCATGTTGTTGGTTTAACGGCTGAGGTTCCCGTTGTAGCAATGCACTGAGTCTGAAATCACTTCAAAAAGACACCTTAACCAGTGGCTGGTTAGGTGGTATTTATTGGTGAAAGACAGACACAATGAACGTACAGAAATTCGGAGCTTTCGGAACAGCCTTGTTCCGTCTTCAGCGATGTAAAGGCCTTTACATCGCTGAAGACGGAACAAGGCTGTTCCGAAAGCTCCGAATTTCTGTACGTTCATTGTGTCTGTCTTTCACCAATAAATACCACCTAACCAGCCACTGGTTAAGGTGTCTTTTTGAAGTGATTTCAGACTCAGTGCATTGCTACAACGGGAACCTCAGCCGTTAAACCAACAACATGAATATATATATATATATATATATATATATATGAAGTGGAAACTTCCGCCACAAAACCTACAGACCGTTTATGTTAATCAAGGGTGGGGAACCTTTTTGCTGCCGCGGGCCGTTTGGACGCATATAACATCATTCACGGGCCGTAAACAATACTCTTTGAAAAAAATAGCCGTTGTTTGTTTGTTTACACGCAAGTTCTGTGCATGTTCTGCAGCATGGTAACCCGAATTGCTTATTGCTGTCCAAACAACAAACGACGAAGTACAAGGGGTGCACAGCTATGCAGAAACAAAACGGAAAAGCTTTTCTTCTTTTCGTTGAAGTGGCCATTTGTAGCGTTGGGTGAGCGCGCGAACTCTACCTTGCGATAGCGTCACGAAACCTAAGCTTTCAGTGCCACTTTATGAGCAACTGCGAGCTAAAAGGCAAAATTTTGACACAATTATGAAACCGACTTGTCACGAACCTAATCCCAAATATAGAGAACGATAAGTTCGAAAATGAACCGACGAGAACGACAGCAAGAGAAGGCGAGAACGACTACCGAGAGCAAACAGAGGGAAATGCTCTAGCAAGGTAGACAGTCGTGATTTCGAACCAATGAACAACGCGAGGTAAGAACAGCAAATGCGGCGATATGCCTCAAATGGTCCACGCTACCGACGCGCGCACTACTGCTTGCCTACGATTACTAACGACATCGGTTTGTCGACAGCAGCCTGACGCTCCCTGCTTGTTACGCAACATTTACGCCATTACTGCGATTCATATCCACTAAGTTTACTGCATAATGAAAAATAAGCTCTAACAGTCATAGTTCACTGAACTTCGCGTCTACCTCCGTTTGCATCAGCGGGCAGACGGAATGGTCTCGCGGGCCGGATCCAGCCCGCGGACCGGAGGTTCCCCACCCCTGATGTTAATGATACAACCTGGGACTCCATGGAACCTATTCAAGCCTAGGGAATTAGACTGTATGAAACACTTTTCAGGCTTTTTCACCTCGTTAAGGGAGTAGCCATGGATTGGTGTTGTTCAAATGGCCGACGAAAGCTCGCTGCGGTCCATCAATCCAAAAGTCACCCCATGGCCTACCGAGTTGAGCTTCCAACTTTGGCTGGCCGGAATGACAATTGCCCACTAGTATTTTTAGCTTTTTGGTTGATAACAGCAGCGCCAAGCTTGCCTGCCTGTACGTTGATTTCGAACATAGCTACTACGGATATACGGCGGACGATTGCCGGTCAAAGCGCGCGTTTATATGCGAAAAGAATTTTGGTAAGTGGCCAGGCAGTATATCTGCCCATTATGTCCGTCGAAAAACATAACTAACCTATACTGGATGCTGCTTTAGATGGTAGCACCGTCCCATATTCCGATCCACCGGAAATTTACGACAAAACGGAGATCGTAGCCGAGTTGTTCATCAGCCTGGCGTTATCAGTGACCGTACTGGTCATCCTTACCCTGCTCATCATTATTTCTGTAGCCTATGTCCTATTCAAAAAGATTAGGTCGAAAAAGAAGATTAAACTGGAACCAGAAACCAACGCACGAGAAGCGTCTGTTCGGGTACATGTCAGTTGGCCGGCGAACACTTTGGCCGGCGAACACTTTGGCCGTAGCGAATCACCGTGGGGCGCGTGAGCGAATCGCCGTGCACGTCTCTTTGCCGTCGGTTCACGGTGATTCGCTACGGCCAAAGTGTTCGCCGGCCAAAGTGTTCGCCGGCCAAAGTGTCGCCGGCCAACGTGTTCCGCGTCGAACTGACGCGCACGGCGATTCGCTCAGGGGCCCTCACGGTGATTCGCTACGGCCAAGGTGGTAACCGGCTAGCGTCCCTGAGCGAATGACCCTGCGAAATTGGCTGCAGCGAAGGAATACATGTCTCTCCTCCAACATTGTGGTCTCTGTTCCATGTTTACCGATGGGCCCGCTTTCAATTCCCGCACCTTAAGTCCAACGTATATGCTATGTTACTCGATCGCAGTGCTTCTTTCCCTAATGTATCGTCTTTCTCCCCATCTAGCTGCTCATCTCCGCCTACATGTTCATGCTCCCACCTTCGGCTCTCTGCTCCATGTTTCCTCATGTCACCGCGTGCAATTTCCGCTGCTTCGCTCTAAGTTACAGCCCGCGCCATCGCATGCCTTCATCTTATCTTCTCACCTATTCTCCCCCGGGATAACCGACCAGGCGCCGAATGCAATCAGTGCTTTGAGGCGGTGTTGCCTCTCGCGAAAAAACGATGTTCCAACAGCGGCGTGATCAAAGGACCGTTCGGTTTCCTTTCAAAGACATGCACGCACGGCTGAGGACATGAAGTGACAGCATCCGCCACTATTGTTTGCCAAAGATTTGGTAACAGATACTAAGGGTGAATCTATATTCCTTGTTCTGCAAGAGTTCATTAAAGAGAAAGGAATTGCACTCGCAAATATAATGGCAGTTGCGACGGATGGCGCCCCTTCAATGGTGGGATGCTATCGCGGATTTATTTCCCATTTGAAAAGATCAGTACCAGACTTGCTAGCGGTGCACTGCGTGATTCACCGCCAACATTTAGTTACGAAACGACTCACAGATCGTCTGCATCGCTCCTTAAATAATGTCATCACCGCTGTTAACAAAATTAAAAGCAGCCCTTTGAAAGACAGGTTATTCAGACAACTCTGTGAAGAAAACGATGAAGAATTCAATCGTTTGCTACTCCACACAGAAGTTCGGTGGCTGTCAAAGGGAGCATGTCTCAGCCGTTTTTTATAGCCTTTTCCATAGCATTTTGCAATTTCTCGAACAGGATGACGTTGGGCTACGTGAGACAATCTGCAGAAGTGCAAAGGAGACATAGCCTACATGTCAGATCTTTATTTTCGGTTTAACGAAATGAACCTCCAACAACAAGGAGACGAACTGAACCTTGTGAAAACCAAAAGCGTTATTGCAGCATTCATCAGCAAGTTGGTTCTTCTCAAACAGAACTTGGGACACGGACATTTATACCAATTCCCGAATCTTATCAGGCTCAGGGACAATGGCGACGTAAATGATGACGACAAGAGTGTGTACTGCAATCATTTGACCATGCTGAATACGAACATGTGCGAAAGATACGCAGACATATTGTCCATGACAATACCAGCTTGGATTTTGGACCCATTCTGGAGCGTTGGTGGAGCTGATATCTTTTTGCAGGAAGAGTTGATAGAGTTGCAAGCTAACGAAGAGTTGAAGCCTAAGCTCAAGGATGGTTATACGCAGTTTTGGTTACAGCGTCAAATTGGAGATCTTTTCTCCGGCTTATGGAAAATTGTTAAAAAGTTACTCGTTCCTTTTCCTTAGTAATAATAATAATGAAATAAATAAATAATAATAATGAAAGATACATTCCTATTATTATTACTATTCCTTTTCCTTCATCTTATTTAGTTGAACGTGGGTTCAGCGCCGTAACAGATCTTTTGGAAAATAAAAGAAACCGGTTACAGATAGTAAAGCGCGGCGATCTGCGCTTGCTGCTTACTAATTTTGAGCCTAACGTGGAAAAATTGGTCCTATCGCATCATGTTCAGCCTTCACATTAATTAAGCGGCTATGAACAACAGCCCTCATGAAATGCTCGACTTAGGTGCCATATTTTGCGGTCGAGAAAAACTGAATCTGGTGTTAAATAACGCACCCTACTGACGTTATTAACTGAGCAGCAAAAACTGGAGAAGCAATACGTTCACTACGATCATCACTATCAAAAGACCATGCTGTGATCCGCTATGCAACAACGAAGTTTAACTGTATGAAATGTGAGAACTATGTTTCCAGGACCAATTAAAATCTTATGATGCTGAAACGTTTTTCTGCGAATTCATCCATCTTTGGATGCCCTGATTATGTGTGTCGCGAAATTGAGCGGATAGGATTCGTCGTACAAGTTTGCCTGAAAGCCTCCGTTACTGGAAGTTCTGAATTTCAAAAGTAAAAGTATTAACTTCGCGTGATTGAGAAAGTTTCTTCGGGAAAATTCATTAAACAGGAAACAGTACTCTGTTTGAAGCATATCCGAAGCGCTCGTTTGACAACGGCTGCACATGCCTGAAGAACTGTTGGACTACAATGCCCTGTTGTTTAGGGTCCGATTGGGGAAATCCTAGTGGTGACAAGTTCAATACTTCATTCTGTGCTAAATGCAGACCACTGCTCAAGTACCTATTCAAGCAAGTTTACAATGAAATCACCGATAAAAAGCGCAACAACCTGCAGGGAATCTAACAAGGCAGTAAGGATGGCGGTAAACACTTGGTGGAGGGCCCCAGGATGCTTGTCAGCAATGAAAGGGGTCCCTCGCTCCAAAAAGTTTGGGAATTACCGAATGAGATGAACGATAACATTCCTTCACATGGTGCATGAAATGATCGAAACCGTGTCGCCCCTTACTCTTCTGAACTTTCCAGTGCTCGTTCACCTACGATTACCGCACCAGAGTGCTTTCAATCTTGTCAGGGCTCTCCCAGGGTCCATTTCACTTTCCAGGGACCCCTTGGGCCCCCTCGTTTTCCAGGGCCCCTCTAGGGCCCTCTCGCCTTCCTGGGCCCCCTGTGCCCCTCCGGGACCCCCAAGGGGGCCCCAGCGACCCCGTTGGGAATCACTGGCGCACAGAATGTCGTGCAACACGGAAACGAAAACGAAAATCCAAAACTGTCCAAATCGGAATTTATTCATAACGACGGGCAAACGCTTGCGGGCAAATCGTAATTGATGAACGGGTGCTGTTAATTTACTTTTCGGTGAAGGTGGCGGATGCTGTCACTTCATGTCCTCAGCCGTGCGTGCATGTCTTTGAAAGGAAAGCGAACGGTCCTTTGATCACGCCGCTGTTGGAACATCGTTTTTTCGCGAGAGGCAACACCGCCTCAAGGCACTGATTGCATTCGGCGCCTGGTCGGTTATCCTGGGGGAGAATAGGTGAGAAGATAAGATGAAGGCATGCGATGGCGCGGGCTGTAACTTAGAGCGAAGCAGCGGAAATTGCACGCGGTGACATGAGGAAACATGGAGCAGAGAGCCGAAGGTGGGAGCATGAACATGTAGGCGGAGATGAGCAGCTAGATGGGGAGAAAGACGATACATTAGGGAAAGAAGCACTGCGATCGAGTAACATAGCATACACGTTGGAGTTAAGGTGCGGGAATTGAAAGCGGGCCCATCGGTAAACATGGAACAGAGACCACAATGTTGGAGGAGAGACATGTATTCCTTCGCTGCAGCCAATTTCGCAGGGTCATTCGCTCAGGGACGCTAGCCGGTTACCACCTTGGCCGTAGCGAATCACCGTGAGGGCCCCTGAGCGAATCGCCGTGCGCGTCAGTTCGACGCGGAACACGTTGGCCGGCGACACTTTGGCCGGCGAACACTTTGGCCGGCGAACACTTTGGCCGTAGCGAATCACCGTGAACCGACGGCAAAGAGACGTGCACAGCGATTCGCTCACGCGCCTCACGGTGATTCGCTACGGCCAAAGTGTTCGCCGGCCAAAGTGTTCGCCGGCCAACTGACGTGCTTCGGTCTGTTCATACGTCAACAGAGGAAAAGGTCGGCTTTCCATCGGTCTCTCAAACCCGTTAGTGATTCCTGTGCTTGGCGCGCAGGTTCCGTCACGAACCAATGCGACCAAGACAACGAATACCGCCATGCAAACTGACAAAAGCTTGGAACGTAAGCAAGCGCTCTGCAAGAGCAACAGTGAAACTCTGTCTGAACTGCCGAAGCACGTCAGTTGGCCGGCGAACACTTTGGCCGGCGAACACTTTGGCCGTAGCGAATCACCGTGGGGCGCGTGAGCGAATCGCCGTGCACGTCTCTTTGCCGTCGGTTCACGGTGATTCGCTACGGCCAAAGTGTTCGCCGGCCAAAGTGTTCGCCGGCCAAAGTGTCGCCGGCCAACGTGTTCCGCGTCGAACTGACGCGCACGGCGATTCGCTCAGGGGCCCTCACGGTGATTCGCTACGGCCAAGGTGGTAACCGGCTAGCGTCCCTGAGCGAATGACCCTGCGAAATTGGCTGCAGCGAAGGAATACATGTCTCTCCTCCAACATTGTGGTCTCTGTTCCATGTTTACCGATGGGCCCGCTTTCAATTCCCGCACCTTAAGTCCAACGTATATGCTATGTTACTCGATCGCAGTGCTTCTTTCCCTAATGTATCGTCTTTCTCCCCATCTAGCTGCTCATCTCCGCCTACATGTTCATGCTCCCACCTTCGGCTCTCTGCTCCATGTTTCCTCATGTCACCGCGTGCAATTTCCGCTGCTTCGCTCTAAGTTACAGCCCGCGCCATCGCATGCCTTCATCTTATCTTCTCACCTATTCTCCCCCGGGATAACCGACCAGGCGCCGAATGCAATCAGTGCTTTGAGGCGGTGTTGCCTCTCGCGAAAAAACGATGTTCCAACAGCGGCGTGATCAAAGGACCGTTCGGTTTCCTTTCAAAGACATGCACGCACGGCTGAGGACATGAAGTGACAGCATCCGCCACTATTGTTTGCCAAAGATTTGGTAACAGATACTAAGGGTGAATCTATATTCCTTGTTCTGCAAGAGTTCATTAAAGAGAAAGGAATTGCACTCGCAAATATAATGGCAGTTGCGACGGATGGCGCCCCTTCAATGGTGGGATGCTATCGCGGATTTATTTCCCATTTGAAAAGATCAGTACCAGACTTGCTAGCGGTGCACTGCGTGATTCACCGCCAACATTTAGTTACGAAACGACTCACAGATCGTCTGCATCGCTCCTTAAATAATGTCATCACCGCTGTTAACAAAATTAAAAGCAGCCCTTTGAAAGACAGGTTATTCAGACAACTCTGTGAAGAAAACGATGAAGAATTCAATCGTTTGCTACTCCACACAGAAGTTCGGTGGCTGTCAAAGGGAGCATGTCTCAGCCGTTTTTTATAGCCTTTTCCATAGCATTTTGCAATTTCTCGAACAGGATGACGTTGGGCTACGTGAGACAATCTGCAGAAGTGCAAAGGAGACATAGCCTACATGTCAGATCTTTATTTTCGGTTTAACGAAATGAACCTCCAACAACAAGGAGACGAACTGAACCTTGTGAAAACCAAAAGCGTTATTGCAGCATTCATCAGCAAGTTGGTTCTTCTCAAACAGAACTTGGGACACGGACATTTATACCAATTCCCGAATCTTATCAGGCTCAGGGACAATGGCGACGTAAATGATGACGACAAGAGTGTGTACTGCAATCATTTGACCATGCTGAATACGAACATGTGCGAAAGATACGCAGACATATTGTCCATGACAATACCAGCTTGGATTTTGGACCCATTCTGGAGCGTTGGTGGAGCTGATATCTTTTTGCAGGAAGAGTTGATAGAGTTGCAAGCTAACGAAGAGTTGAAGCCTAAGCTCAAGGATGGTTATACGCAGTTTTGGTTACAGCGTCAAATTGGAGATCTTTTCTCCGGCTTATGGAAAATTGTTAAAAAGTTACTCGTTCCTTTTCCTTAGTAATAATAATAATGAAATAAATAAATAATAATAATGAAAGATACATTCCTATTATTATTACTATTCCTTTTCCTTCATCTTATTTAGTTGAACGTGGGTTCAGCGCCGTAACAGATCTTTTGGAAAATAAAAGAAACCGGTTACAGATAGTAAAGCGCGGCGATCTGCGCTTGCTGCTTACTAATTTTGAGCCTAACGTGGAAAAATTGGTCCTATCGCATCATGTTCAGCCTTCACATTAATTAAGCGGCTATGAACAACAGCCCTCATGAAATGCTCGACTTAGGTGCCATATTTTGCGGTCGAGAAAAACTGAATCTGGTGTTAAATAACGCACCCTACTGACGTTATTAACTGAGCAGCAAAAACTGGAGAAGCAATACGTTCACTACGATCATCACTATCAAAAGACCATGCTGTGATCCGCTATGCAACAACGAAGTTTAACTGTATGAAATGTGAGAACTATGTTTCCAGGACCAATTAAAATCTTATGATGCTGAAACGTTTTTCTGCGAATTCATCCATCTTTGGATGCCCTGATTATGTGTGTCGCGAAATTGAGCGGATAGGATTCGTCGTACAAGTTTGCCTGAAAGCCTCCGTTACTGGAAGTTCTGAATTTCAAAAGTAAAAGTATTAACTTCGCGTGATTGAGAAAGTTTCTTCGGGAAAATTCATTAAACAGGAAACAGTACTCTGTTTGAAGCATATCCGAAGCGCTCGTTTGACAACGGCTGCACATGCCTGAAGAACTGTTGGACTACAATGCCCTGTTGTTTAGGGTCCGATTGGGGAAATCCTAGTGGTGACAAGTTCAATACTTCATTCTGTGCTAAATGCAGACCACTGCTCAAGTACCTATTCAAGCAAGTTTACAATGAAATCACCGATAAAAAGCGCAACAACCTGCAGGGAATCTAACAAGGCAGTAAGGATGGCGGTAAACACTTGGTGGAGGGCCCCAGGATGCTTGTCAGCAATGAAAGGGGTCCCTCGCTCCAAAAAGTTTGGGAATTACCGAATGAGATGAACGATAACATTCCTTCACATGGTGCATGAAATGATCGAAACCGTGTCGCCCCTTACTCTTCTGAACTTTCCAGTGCTCGTTCACCTACGATTACCGCACCAGAGTGCTTTCAATCTTGTCAGGGCTCTCCCAGGGTCCATTTCACTTTCCAGGGACCCCTTGGGCCCCCTCGTTTTCCAGGGCCCCTCTAGGGCCCTCTCGCCTTCCTGGGCCCCCTGTGCCCCTCCGGGACCCCCAAGGGGGCCCCAGCGACCCCGTTGGGAATCACTGGCGCACAGAATGTCGTGCAACACGGAAACGAAAACGAAAATCCAAAACTGTCCAAATCGGAATTTATTCATAACGACGGGCAAACGCTTGCGGGCAAATCGTAATTGATGAACGGGTGCTGTTAATTTACTTTTCGGTGAAGGTGGCGGATGCTGTCACTTCATGTCCTCAGCCGTGCGTGCATGTCTTTGAAAGGAAAGCGAACGGTCCTTTGATCACGCCGCTGTTGGAACATCGTTTTTTCGCGAGAGGCAACACCGCCTCAAGGCACTGATTGCATTCGGCGCCTGGTCGGTTATCCTGGGGGAGAATAGGTGAGAAGATAAGATGAAGGCATGCGATGGCGCGGGCTGTAACTTAGAGCGAAGCAGCGGAAATTGCACGCGGTGACATGAGGAAACATGGAGCAGAGAGCCGAAGGTGGGAGCATGAACATGTAGGCGGAGATGAGCAGCTAGATGGGGAGAAAGACGATACATTAGGGAAAGAAGCACTGCGATCGAGTAACATAGCATACACGTTGGAGTTAAGGTGCGGGAATTGAAAGCGGGCCCATCGGTAAACATGGAACAGAGACCACAATGTTGGAGGAGAGACATGTATTCCTTCGCTGCAGCCAATTTCGCAGGGTCATTCGCTCAGGGACGCTAGCCGGTTACCACCTTGGCCGTAGCGAATCACCGTGAGGGCCCCTGAGCGAATCGCCGTGCGCGTCAGTTCGACGCGGAACACGTTGGCCGGCGACACTTTGGCCGGCGAACACTTTGGCCGGCGAACACTTTGGCCGTAGCGAATCACCGTGAACCGACGGCAAAGAGACGTGCACAGCGATTCGCTCACGCGCCTCACGGTGATTCGCTACGGCCAAAGTGTTCGCCGGCCAAAGTGTTCGCCGGCCAACTGACGTGCTTCGGTCTGTTCATACGTCAACAGAGGAAAAGGTCGGCTTTCCATCGGTCTCTCAAACCCGTTAGTGATTCCTGTGCTTGGCGCGCAGGTTCCGTCACGAACCAATGCGACCAAGACAACGAATACCGCCATGCAAACTGACAAAAGCTTGGAACGTAAGCAAGCGCTCTGCAAGAGCAACAGTGAAACTCTGTCTGAACTGCCGAAGCACGTCAGTTGGCCGGCGAACACTTTGGCCGGCGAACACTTTGGCCGTAGCGAATCACCGTGGGGCGCGTGAGCGAATCGCCGTGCACGTCTCTTTGCCGTCGGTTCACGGTGATTCGCTACGGCCAAAGTGTTCGCCGGCCAAAGTGTTCGCCGGCCAAAGTGTCGCCGGCCAACGTGTTCCGCGTCGAACTGACGCGCACGGCGATTCGCTCAGGGGCCCTCACGGTGATTCGCTACGGCCAAGGTGGTAGCCGGCGAGCGTCCCTGAGCGAATGACCCTGCGAAATTGGCTGCAGAGAAGGAGTACATGTCTCTCCTCCAACTTTGTGGTCTCTGTTCCATGTTTACCGATGGGCCCGCTTTCAATTCCCTTAACTCCAACGTGTATGCTATATTACTCGATCGCGGTGCTTGTTTCCTAATGTGTCGTCCTTCTCCCCATCTAGCGACTCATCTCCGTCTACATGTTCTTGCTCCCACCTTTGGCTCTCCGCTCCATGTTTCCTCATGCCTTGATCTCATCTATCGTCTCACGTATTCTCCCCGGGGTAACCGAGCAGGCGCCGAATGTAATCAATGCTTTCAGACGGTTTTGCTGCGTTGCTACTCGGGCGCATTACGTCATCTCCAATAAACCGGGCATGGGAACAACGGTTGATGAGAAGAAATTATGAATACATTGCACTACAGAGAAATGGGTTACAGCAACTGTGTTGAAGGTTTGCAGTGGCTGTCTCAACAATTTCAAATATTAGATCGGTGCAGTTCAGGTGTCGTATTTTTCATGTAGTTAATTTTCAATGAAATATGTTCTTTGCCTGCAAGATTTTTTCTTACCGTCGCTGTTTTCTTGAAGCACATAACTTCTGCTTCAGATTTGGTTAATTTCATTGTCGCAGTTCTTTTGATCGTGAAATTAGAGTCGTTAAAAGAAACATGGAGAAATGCTGTTTTCGAACGCTTTTGCTTTATCGGTACAAAGATGGTCTCAATGCAGCTGCAGCCAGTCGCGAATTTGCTGATCCTTGGCCTGAGGAAGCTGTTAAGGAACGCACTGTTCAGTATTCGTTCAGAAGGTTTGGAAGTGGAGATAGAAGTATCGAAGAAAGACGAGGTAGTCACAAAAGTTCGTCCTTGGACAACGAAGTTTTAAAGGAAGCAGTAGAAGCTCAGCCCACAACAACTACTCGGAAATTGGCAGCAGAGTTAGGGGTCTCTCACGCAACAATTGGCAGGCATCTGAAGCGAATCGAAAAGGTCAAGAAGCTGGCGAAGTGGATACCACGCAAAAAATGACATCTGCTCTGACTTGCGGTTACGTAGTAAAAATACACTAGAACCTCGATTATCCGGACTAATTGATGCAGGGGGTAGTCCGGATACGGGAAAGTCCGGATAATGCAAAGGTTTGTTTACTTTACTGCTTTTCCTGTTGGATGGTTGCCACGGTTAAACCCGTTGTAATCCCGTTTGCTGTGCTTCTGTAATTACCAAGAAAGAACCACACCAGTCGCGGGTGGGTTGATTTATTGGCGAAAAACGAGACACAGTAACGTACGATTGTTCGAAGCTTTCGGGACGCTCTAGTCCCGTCGTCAGCGAAAAGGAGGCCTGTTGTTTTGGCCGAAGGGTATATATAGGCGAGACAGGGCTGAGCGAGACTGTGTCAAGTGGGAATCTCGCAGCAGCCCGTGCGATGAATGGGATTGTTCCATGCTTGGCTGATCTCAATGCCTCTGTCTCGATTTAGGGAAGGATTATGCCTGATGTAACAGGCTTCCTTTATTCTACGCAAGCGAAACAGGCTCTCGCGGCATAGGATACTCGGCTCGAGGTCGTGCGAACATTGAGAGGAATGTTCGACGACGGCGGAAGCTTTGATCATTTCTTCCATTATCTTCGCCGGTTCCTTTGTTTGTGGTCAGCCGCGGCTTCGGCTGTGTACCCGAAAGCAAATTAAATTTGTACCCGAAAGCTTCGAACAATCGTACGTTACTGTGTCTCGTTTTTCGCCAATAAATCAACTCACCCGCAACTGGTGAGGTTCTTTCTTGGTAATTACAGAAGCACAGCAAACGTGATTACAACGGGTTTAACCGTGGCAACCATCCAACATGCCAACCAAACGCCCCGTTACCATGCACCCCATCTTCAATGCTTTTCCTTTGTCTGTGCGTATTTCATGCATCATTTATTCAAAACAAGGATGCACATGCTTCGTATGAGCACTACCAGAACAGTACGAATACATTAAAAAGTCAAGCATTCGTGAGAAACTTAGTTATCGGCGTTTGCTTGAAAACTGTTCTGCGCTTCGTAGCTGCAAGATCACGGATGCTCTTTAAGCACAGAAGGAGTTGCGGATCACACTTGGCTTCGGCTTCGAACCATCTTAGGCCCCCTTCTAGATGATGAACCAAATGGCATGCAATTTGCTTGCATGCCACTTAACCTTATGCTACTAGAATATTTTGGTTCCGTAATGTTAACCGACTATCAAAGAACGACAACAGCCAGAAAGTGGCGTTTTAGAAAGAGAAAAAAGTCCCTTCAAAGCGTGACGGCTTACAACTTGAACGCCATTTATTCATTCTGTAAGTCTATTGTTCTGCTCAACGACTCTGGGTAATAGAAAGTCTGGATTAGTGGTGGGTAAAGGGGGGCGACATCGTCCCCCGGGGACGATTTTGAAGTCCAGGTGGGCGATAAGCGCGAATGGGGCGATTGGGGGGCGGTGAAGGGTTAAGGGGGCGATATCGCCCCTCCTGGGGGTGGGCGGTGAAGCTAAAAGGAGCGATATTGCGGTTTCATTGTTGTTACGGATCTCGCCACGGAGAAGCGGAATCTCCTCGAAGTAGTCACTCGGGGCGATTTACGAGTGCGGGTCACGTCAATGCGGCCCAATATTGAAGGGATAATTGCTTTGCACGCTTCCTACCCTAAAGAGTCATACTGTAATAAACGCGAAGTCTGAACAAATGAAGTTGTACACATAACGTTTTCTTTGTATGCGAAAATCAGCTGTGCAGAAGCAAGTGGTAGCAACGATGCTGTCGCTGGTCCCGCGAACACTCCCTCGCGCAACAGTCAATACAAGAAATTGGCAGGAAAAAGGACATTGTCCACGGTGGAGATTTCCCGCCAATTTTCGCGTCGTCACCCGATATGATTCATCCCAGGGGGGCGATGGCAAGCTCGAAACTGGAAAAGGGGGGCGATTTCTGGCATAGCCTTGCGCATCACTGGTCTGGATAATCGAGGTTCTAGTGTAATCCTTTCCTGAAACGCATTGTTACGTATGATGAAAAATGGTGCTTGTACGATAACAGAAGCACACAGCAGTATGGCTCCACAAATAGGAGCGGCCAGGAACCTTTCCTAAGCCAGATGCACATCGTTAAAGACAGGCGAAAAATTGAACGAGTTGGTTGTCAAGGTCCTACCTCACCCTGCTTATTCGGCGGACCTGTCGCCTACCGACTATCATGTTTTCAGGGCCCTCGACGCATTTCTCTACCAGAAAGTGATCACTGAACAGAGGGACCTCGAAAATGACATAGCACACTTTTTTGAATCTCGTACCCAAGAATTCTACCGCTTAATTCACTTTCAGAACGTTGGCGTAGATGTGTTCGTTCGAATGGTGAATATTTCATCGAATAAAGTTAACGCTCGCTTGAGATCTAGTCGTTCAAACTTAACAATCAAAATACGACACGTGAACTGCACCGATCTAATATTTGAAACTGTTGAGACAGCCACTGCAAACTTTCAACACAATTGCTGTACTCTATTTCTCTGTAGTCCAATGTATTCATAATTTCTTCTGATCAACCGTTGTTTCCATGTCTGGTGTAGTGGAAATGACGTAATGCACCTGAGTAGACCAGCAACACAGCAAAACCGTCTCAAAGCATTGATTTCATTCGTTTATCCCGGGGGAGAATAGGTGAGAAGATAAGATAAAGGCATGCGATGGCGCGGGCTGTAACTTGGAGCGAAGCAGCGGAAATTGCACGTGGTGACATGAGGAAACATGGAGCAGAGAGCCGAAGGTGGGAGTATGAACATGTAGACGGAGATGAGCCGCTAGATGGGGAGAAGGACGACACATTAGGGAAAGAAGCACCGCGATCGAGTAACATAGCATACACGTTGGAGTTAAGGGAATTGAAAGCGGGCCCATCGGTAAACATGGAACAGAGACCACAAAGTTGGAGGAGAGACATGTACTGCTTCTCTGCAGCCAATTTCGCAGGGTCATTCGCTCAGGGACGCTCGCCGGCTACCACCTTGGCCGTAGCGAATCACCGTGAGGGCCCCTGAGCGAATCGCCGTGCGCGTCAGTTCGACGCGGAACACGTTGGCCGGCGACACTTTGGCCGGCGAACACTTTGGCCGGCGAACACTTTGGCCGTAGCGAATCACCGTGAACCGACGGCAAAGAGACGTGCACGGCGATTCGCTCACGCGCCCCACGGTGATTCGCTACGGCCAAAGTGTTCGCCGGCCAAAGTGTTCGCCGGCCAACTGACATGTACCCCTGAACTGCTCAAAGCTTTGGAACAACCACTGGTGATGCGACTGCCCGAAGAGCTGTTCGTAAGGCCTAAGGTGAACCCCCTACCGCAGGAATCGAACGATAAGCTGAACACCCTCTGGGACGCGGCCGTCAATCAAAGCTCATCGACTGACGCTTCGGCCTCTTCATGAGTAGTTTCGGGTTTCAGTCTGCTAACATTCCTTAGTTCCATTCTATTTCCCATAAAGGCTCGTTTACACAACTACTGTAAGCATTTGCATGCTACAGAGATTTCGGATATCTTTTTTCGGCTGTCGACCCGTTTGATAGTATCTGTAATAGATCTGAAAAATGCCCTACCAGCGGATGGATGGGCATTTATTAGAAAGTATCACAGATAGAGAACGCTTATCGATTCAGAGCTTTCGGCACTCTCTGGTGCCGTCATCAGTGATGGGAAAGAGTGCCGACGACGGCACCAGAGAATGCCGAAAGCTCTGATTCGATAAGCGTTCTATCTGTGATACTTTCTAATAACTGCCCATCCATCCGCTGGTAAGGCGTGTTTTCAGATCTATTACAGATACCATCAAACGGGTCGACAGCCGAAAAAAGATATCCGAACATGAACAAGCCCGTTACAAAACACCCAATGTTCAAACAGCTACAGAGATTTACTGTTAATCGGAATAGACAATTTGAACTCCTGTGGCAATTCGTCGTCTGCGTAAATTCGATCGGCAAAGTACACCCTACGCAAACGGCAATTGGCGTGCACTGAGATGCGCGACGTTTCCACATAGTTTGTCCCGTATGCGCGCTTGGTAAAGTCGGCAAGGTTGAAGTGCACCGAATTCCAGCCGTTCTCGAGACGCAATGGAATTGTACAAATATATGGCTTCGTCCTTGTGTTCGATTGGAAATTGTTGGCGCGAAATCGTCTGGTCGTCCCCTTGCTGTCCAGCAATTCCACCTCGAAAGCGAAGTACCTTTTCATGTTCTTCACGACGAACACCAAATAGGGCATCTTTATGCCCAACGTGAGCTTCGGATCGAACGGGCAACTTATGCAAGCACAGTTTATGTTCGTTCCGACCATTTCAACGGCGGTCGATTGGATCTCGTCATCCTCCACCAGCTTAATGAAGCCGTTCTGGGTTTGCTGTTCCCACAGCTGCAGCGGATTGTTGCCCAAACTGCACAGCACGGAAAGTAGACCGCTTTGGAAAGTGTTCCGAAACATCGCAACGCTTTGAACAGTCAACACAGCGTGTTAGACCTTTCTGAACGCAAACACGTAATCAGTTATTGAAACAATCACGACAGCGCGCATATTATGCGCTCTCAATTCTTCTATCGCAAAGTTGGTCAGCGCCTTGTCCTCATCCATGCATAACTCAAAATGGCGCCAAAGGAAGAAGTCTCACCGTATTAGTTTTTGAAACAACTTTCTCTGAACAAAACGCGCGTTCCAAAAAATTATTGTAGTGAAACGCAACCACCTGAGAGCAGCACACCTTTTACTAACTCTACAGTACACCATATATGAAGTGCAAGTTATTTGATCTTGTAAGAATATGAGATTTTCAGGTAACTTTAGAAACGCAGAATTGAATTTAAAGAAGAATTTAGACTTTAGAAACGAGGAATTGAATAAAGGATTTAGGATCTTTGGTTTAGCTGCAAGCTGTGCATAGTCCGTAAGGATGCGCAGGTAAGAGGGCAGCTATCCTAAAAGACCCGAAACGGATTAATGTACGTAGCTAGGCGAGTCAAAATCATGCAGTATATATTAAATGCTTTCAGTATACAGCCACGACATAACATAGATGTTTATTATTTCGTTAGAAGAAGGAACACCAATCCTTGTGCGTTTATTTCAGACTGTCCTTGCCTTGTAGGGACTTCTCTTGACCGCTTTGATGATTTAAACGACGTGCACGTACGATTAAAATCAGTAATGCACTTAATGGGCCTAAATCGCGTGTACGGCCAAGGCATTTCACATTTATTTTCAATTCCAAATTGCTCCCCGCTATTTTAGGCCACTTACGAGCAGCAGCTTTACCGCCGTTGCGGAATGGTACTTCGTTATGAGTTTAAACTTTAGTACATTTCACGCGCATTACTTGTGGGTAGTCTTTCTCATTGCTCGGTGCTGTAACACTCAGTTGTCACAGTTTGCTTGTTTCACAGCTCTTTCTCGCTGAAGACGGAACTCGAGCGCTCCGAAATATTCAGGATTAAACCGTACGTTGTTCTCTGACCGTGTCTTCTAATAACTACTCTCATCCATCCGTTGGTAGGGAGACCGTGTCAGTTTACTTACAGATCTATCCACGTAAAAAGCAACGGGAAAAATCCGTGAAAACTCAACATCATGTTTTGCTGTATTCCTTGATGTGATGAATCAGTTGTTGCAGATACCTGCTTGTTACTAATTGGTTACTTCATTGATGGTGTTCTTCTCTTCACGGCTTTTTCCCGTTTGTCGTCTGTACTCTGTAATAAAGTAACACATGGCCTACCAATTGGCTACTTGTTCATTGCAATAATTGGCTACTTTTTCATTGCAATATGCTCTGCATTCTCTCGTTTTTCAATTAATAATAAATCGCTAATTCATTAACGGGCAAAATATGTTGCTGAGGAGCAAAATTGCTACCGTAGATAACCTTGCGTGAGTTCTGCCACCGAAATATGCTCGTCAGCCATTTTGCACATTCGATTCAATGGCTGCGACACTGTTCACCTCCCAGTGCGGTCACACTCTAGGCTTGGCGCCGCTTAGAAAAACAACAGTGAGCATTGAAACTTCGGATCAATCGGTTTACATGTCCATCATAACTGTATAATAAATACTTAATGCTGTAACCTAGTCGCCCCGTTCGGTAAGCGGCACAGACTCTTCCCTGCGAATCATTTAAACCTTGTACTGTAGAAAGGGTCCAGTTGTGCAGTTGTCGATGTTGTCGCTGCTGCAACGGTTGACGTTGATTGCCTGTCCTCCATCAGATTTACTTCCAAAACGAAAAGCCTGGTTTAGTGGGAGAGAGTTCGACCTTGGCGTGAACGCGATGAATCGTTCAGGTAAGTGAAACTGCTCATGAGCACTGCATGTCTCTTCATGGGTAGTTGGTAGTCGTGATGTGAATTCTTCGCGGGCCTTTTGCAACCGTTTTATTGTTGTAAAGCACGGGCACAAAAGGTTACGCAGAATTCGCTTGTTGAGTAAGCGGACTAAATTATACAATAGAACCTCGATTATCCAGGTCGGCTGGTAAATGAAACATCTAAAACAGCGTAAAAAGCCAGACCTTATAACATTGGATTCCATGCTGTCAGGAAGTTGCATAGTGGATATTCCTGAAGGCTGTTTGGAGATTGTATCAATTCTGTACGGTCGTTCCATGCTATAGGGGATATGATGGTCCGTTTGTGCAGCGTCGCTTAATTAGTCATTGAATTCCGGCGTACTGTACATACAGCTCCAGTATTGCAAACTGCGCGATATTGTCGGTTTTTTCCCTGTCTGATCCACCCATGCTGTAGCCCATGACAACGATCAAGCTAATTGCTAGAGATACAAGGCCATTCTGCCAGCGCTCGAGCTTAACTCGAAACATGGAAACTTTGTACGTCGAAACGCTTAAAGAAAGAATGGGAAATCGTCAGTGTGATAGCGCTGCGTTGGTCAACGCGATGTTAGCGTGGAGGTTACTGTAGTAATCAAGTTCTCTATAGTTTCAGGATATAGCAGGCGTGTTTGGCAGATGGGAAAATGACTCTACCCTTATTTTACGAGCAAATGTCCCTGTACACTTAGTTGCTGCTACCTCATAGTGAGAAAGCAACGTTACTCACTTTAATCGTCAAATAGAAAGGAACGAACGACCATTAACCTCCTTGCTGGCTGTTGATGAGTTTGTACACCTCAATTGCATGGTCATATGTTGCATGTTGCACTTATCTACCAGGGACAGTGATCCTACTTCGGCTGTCCCTTGTAGGTTTCAGCATAAGCCTACGTCGAGTATGGGTCTAAAAACTAAGTGTAATTGTCATCCGAAGTCTACTTCGAGCGTCAGTAAATTATGTCCGCCACTAGACTTTTAGTCTCTGTCTAGATCAGTGGTTCTTAAAGTGGACAAGGTGTTCTACGGTTGTTTGAAAGACAAAGAGAGATTGAAAAGAGCTGTTGTGCTTGATGATTACCATGATTCGACTTCTCAGAAGCGGGCTGTAGATTTGAGTGAGACGCTCATAACGAAGTTTTCCGACAGTGTATAATTTATTAGTGTGATCACGACGTTTAACCATTAGTATAAGTTCAAAATGTTGGTGTTCACGACAGCTGACAGTCTCTGTGTTCGCAACAGCCAACTGCAAGTCTCTGTGTGAGAACGCCAAAAGTCTAACCCAGTGGTGGGCAAAGGGGGGCGATATCGCCCCCCGGGGGCGATTTTGAAGTCCAGGTGGGCGATAAGCGCGAAAGGGGCGATTGGGGGGCGGTGAAGGGCTAAGGGGGCGATATCGCCCCCTCCTGGGGGTGGGCGGTGAAGCTAAAAGGAGCGATATTGCGGTTTTAGTGTTGTTACGTATCTCGACACGAAGAAGTGGAGTCGCTTCGAAGTAGTCACTCGGGGCGATTTACGACTGCGGGTCACGTCAATGCGGCCCAATATTGAAGGGATAATTGCTTTGCACGCTTCCTACCCTAAAGAGTCATACTGTAATAAACGCGAAGTCTGAACAAATGAAGTTGTACACATAACGTTTTCTTTGTATGCGAATATCTGCTGTGCAGAAGCAAGGGGTAGCAAGGATGCTGTCACTGATCCCGCGAACACTCCCTCGCGCAACAGTCAATACAAGAAATTGGCAGGAAAAAAGGACATTGTCCTCGGTGGAGATTTCCCGCCAATTTTCGCGTCGTCAGCCGATATGATTCATCCCAGAGGGCGATGGCAACCTCGAAGCTGGAAAAGGGGGCGATTTCTGGCATAGCCTTGCGCATCACTGGTCTAACCGTTTTACTTCCAAAGTCGCTAGCGTAAAGAGCGCCAAAACTACTAACGCTACCGCAACGTGCTAGCGTTAACCAATAGGAAACGAGCACGACAACCCTTTCGTACAGAAATGCGTGTGCTCAGGTTGAGTCCGGCAGCATTAGCATTTGTCCGGAACAGTTGGCTTTCCTTACTGGATCATTTTTCATAATCTTCTAATTTATAGCACGGCCAGGTCCCGTTTTTCGTAAAAATCTTATTTTTTCCCATTAGCAGAGAGCATTCGAATCGTTTTTCGATCCGTCATCAGTTCGTCCAGATGGTCTCCAAATAAGTAATGTTTACAATAAATGAAGTCCAAAGTGGTAACAAAGAAAAGGAAAGTTTTGGTTTTTTGGGCTATCCTTTGTCCCGTTTAGTCCGGTTAATCGAGGTTCTACTGTATTTAAGAATTTTTCCGTTATGTTAATTAGGTCGATGACTGAATGTAAAAGTACGTATCCAGCGTAAAATCGATTCGCTTAGGCAGTGACACAGTGGCAACTAAACGGTTCAAACTGGAATGGTGCCCGTTTCTTAAACATTTGAGAAAGACTTCCCGTCCCTTGTACTGACGACGATATCAGGTGCAGCAACAAAGCCCTATGCCAGAGGCAAACCCAGACGGAGCGGTAAATAATATGAGTGAACGATATGGTCAGTTATTCTATTGCACGAACTGGAAACGGTGAACAAATGTGCAACTCACACCCAGGGAAACAGAATCGTCGTCAACTTAAAGCATGGGAAGAAATCAGTAGCAGCTTGTTAGAAAAGTGATGTATGCTTCGATGGAAAGTAAGCAACGAAAGCGGAGGAAGTTCAAAAAGCTGAGAACAACATGCGCCAATGATATCGGATCACACATTCTGGCTGCACAAATAACTTACGGAGAATTACATCAACCGACCTAGGAACATATAGTATCAACATAGTGCAGGTCAGAAGCAGCACTCGGGGCGAGTGAGTAAACTATTCCCCACAACAATGGCGATGACAGAAGCAGACATGCAGAAAGCTTAAAACGATATGCTCTGACGGTACGTGAAGGTGCCTTACTCTCGCTATATATCAGCTCATGACCTGGTGCTGCAAATAACTTGTGTGCATTGTCTTTGGATAAAGATGAGTCTGCAGCTCCGCCTCGCAATTCGTTTGAATGAAGGAAGGTCATTCAGCAACTACAATGGCTGCACAAGCGAGCGATATATCGAACGTATTACTCTAAAAATACCGAATTGATGGCCCGTTTGCATCAGTAATTGTGCAGCAATTGTGACTGGAGAACACAAATTGATCAAGCAACAAGGCGAACACCGTTTCCTCTTAATGGGAACCGTTCCGCAAGAAACCGATTTCACCTGGAGAAAAGCAAGAAAGAGCCTACAACGATATGCTCCAATGAGAAGCAAAGCTGGTACTTGCGGACAAGCAATTCTGCGCGGTAGCGGTCAGCATGACCAAACGTCATAACAGCACGATCACTGAAGAAAGGAAGAACTTCAGCATCGGAAGCACTTCTCCTTAGTGGGGGCAGGTTCATCAACTGCAGTAGTACCTTCGAGCTGATCAGCTCTGCCGTGCAACCAATATGTACAAAAGATATGGCAGGCGCGTACGCCAGTTGGACCAGCGACAACACGCTTTGCGTCACAAACGCTTGTACAACCTGGTTTTCTGTTCCCGCTAAGAAAAGGGCCAGTGAAGTTCCGAAAGCTCTTGATAATTTTTTAGAAAGTGTGTACAAGAACGATGCGCTATCCTTGAAAAGTCTAATGATCCAATCCCTACGTCGTTAAGAAGCCACTTACGTCAACTCCTCATTGGCACCGACGAATTCCTATTGGTCAAACAAGAGATCGAACGCCATTTCCAGTTCCAGCGGAATATTTAACTACGTTCCAAAAGAACCCTATTCCAAGCAAGGCGACGTCACAAGGAGCCTAGAACTATATGCTCCTGTGATAAGCAGCACCGTTATTCCTGTTCATTGAATCGGCCGTACTGTCGCGTCTTGGGCCCAAGCGATCCACCATGGAATGGGTTGCTCATTAACCCGTCCTGTTGTGGACAACTGCCGAAGAATGCGATTACCGTTGCCGTCCACTTGGACTTTGGCTTCAATATCGACCAATGGATCGTAGGCAATCAAGGGCGAATGCATCGGTCGCACATTGGATGAACGGAAAAAGTACGGAGCCGGTCGGCTAATGCGGTGTACCCATATCATCCAGTATTTCTGGATGAGGGGGGCGTGCAGAATCCGACCGGCTCTGTGGCGATCCAATCGGGTACATACTGCCTATGGAGTTGCGGCTCAAACGGCATTAAGTTTAGCCGTCGGGCCAGTGTTGCACAAGTAGCGTATGCGAATCGAAATCACATGGAGCCTAGTACGGTATGCTCCTATGATATGCAACGCCGTACCATCGCGTCTTGGGCTCACGCGATCCACCATGGAATGGGCTGCTCTGTTCTGGACAACTGCCGATGAAGGCAATTACCCTTACCGTCCATTTGGACTTCGGGTTTAACACTGACCAATGGATCGTAGGCAATCTACAGCGGATGAACGGAAAAATACAGTCGGTCGTATCCCGTGGTTGATTATTTAACACAGTGGCGCAATGTTTCTCGAATCAAGGTCTGTTGACCTATGAATACGGAGGATGGATAAGAAGGACCGGCAGCGGTAGTGCCATGATAAGTGCATGCCGAATTAACCACTGTGGCGATCAATACTGAGGTTTTTATTGCCAATTGCTTCTCCAGAGACTGATGGCTGATTTGTACTTTCGTCAGTTCTTTGGCATAATGGATAAATGAAACAACGCACCGCTTTCGTTTGCGCATAGACGGATTGTTGTCTATGCGCAATGCTTAAGAGTGATCATTAAAGAAATGGATTATGTAGGTGTTTCTGAAGCTTTTTCGCGCTATCGTCAAACCGGGGTGTTCATTTGCGTAACGGCGCACGAGTATCACGGGAGAATCTTATCTGCTTTATCGCCTTGCTATGACGTACATGTAGAAGAAGTTACAATTAGGGGGACCCGCGGAAATTTTGTATGTTATTATATACGTACGAAATTTCGCTGGACGAATACATCTTGGCGCTGCGTAACTGTAAAGTTTGGTAGTTTTGTAAGGGGCGATACGTTTTCATACTTGTTCAATATGGAAACCCCGTTTGATGGTTTAATTCAGCAATGTACGAAGCTTTCAGAACTAACACTTTCCGTTGTCAGCACTGACAACGGAACGTGTTAGTTCGGAAAGCTTCGTACATCGCTGGCGCTAAACCAGTGATTCTCAACCTTTTTCACGCCAGCGCCCCCTTAGGCCCTCTCCGGAGCCCCCTAGCGCCCCCCGTACTGTACGTGAGCCGTTAACATGGCGATTATATGTCCACGCAGTTCTGCCGTTGATCGGTTTCCTTCAGACGATGAATCATCGCTGATCAGATCCCAAGAGTCGATTAATTTTAACTATGCGTCTTTAAGTTTCTCCTTCTTAGGTCTCACTGCGCGTTCCATGAAAAGCATTCCCTAAGCAAGTATCTATCGCTCATATTACTTCTCCGTGAGACGCTTTTATGCTTTCAATGACAGAAAGAGCCCATGGAGTTTGGGATTTGCTCCTCAGAAAGGACTGAGTGAATTTGATCTTGAAACATCCGCGAGGGTTACTGCATGTCTACTAAGTTCGTAGTGAGGAATCAAGGCGAATGGGTGAACAGATCTTCAGGAGCACTTCCGGTCACCTTGTCGCCACTTCGAAGCCATGCATGCATCACCCATTATCAGCATGCCTGTATCACCCGTGCGTCGAAAAAAGCTGCTCGATATCTCCAGCGCCCCCTTGAAGCTTCTACCGCCCCCCAAAACTGTTCCAAAATCTTCCACCGCCCCCTTGTACTGCCCCCTGGCTCCCACCGCCCCCCAAAAATCTCCCAGCGCCCCCCGGGGGGCGGTACCGCCCCCCTTGAGAATCACTGCGCTAAACATTGGTAAAAGCGTGAGTGTGCCGACGCAGGAGCAATTTTTGTATGTCGAACGGAATGCCAATCGGTTGTGTCCACTGGTTGCCACATTTTGTGATTTCTAGTAGAATTGTCATCCTAAGATGTACTAGAATTCTGCGATCAGTTAGCCGGACAACGTACACTATTACGTGACCCAGTGTCACCGTTATACAATACATGGGCATAGCCATCCACGTCAGTGGAACTCTAATTACGCGTGTCGGACAAAAGATGACGTAAGTGTGGCATTGTCCAAATTGATGCTCAAGTTATTGTCCAGCTAACTGACAAACCCCAACTTCTCACCAAAGCCACACGACGGCGAAGCGATCGTGTGCAATATCTGCGTTCTTATTTAGCCTGAGGGAATCATTGCAGCTGCAGTGACTGTATTTAAGCATTGGTATACACAACATTGGTATTTGGTTGCCATTTCGATCTCACCATGCTGATGCGTTCGAAGCAAGTTCTCACTCTGTTGTTCCCTCAGTTTTACACCAGTCCCTCCGCCCGTCAATTGCCCCCTTCATCACTCTCCGCCCTTGAAATAGGCTCTCCCCTAGAGAAGCATTGCTTTAAGTAGTAAACAAAGTGTTGCAATCAGGTTACTTCGTATACCAGCAGGGTTATTTGCTACGAACCTTTGTCTCATATGAGGAGGACAATGAGTAAGATAAAATGCATGAATAGGATTATGTGATCTTGCATTCATATTTTAAAAATTGATTTATGCACTGAGATGTTGACCAGCGGCACACGCTCAACAGGAGGGGCAAAGGTTCCTTCTGGAGCATGAGGCACTGAACAACTATTAGTACCATTTTCCACTTGAACTATAATAAAATGAGGTTCTGCATTTGTAGCGGTCAACAGTTCATTGCTGAAAGCATTATTCTGTGAATTTCGCTTCCCTTTAATTTGGACCCAATTCTGCTCAACAAGCCAAGACTTCAAACCATAACGAAACGAATATTGTAATCCTGGAAAAATCGTCTTATTGTCAGCAGTTTGTATCCTGATTTCCCTCAAAGAGTAGGAACAATTCGCAACGAATCAGAAGCCTTTGTATTAAGTGAACTCTGATATGAACCAATCTGGTAAACGAAATTCACCTTTCTCATCAACGGAGAATCGTATCTGCTGCCACTCTGACTTGTAATGCATAATGTGAACTACCTTCTCTTGGTTGATATTTCGGACTAAATAAGACAGAATATGTTCAACTGCATTTAAGCAAGTTGATGCAGACCAAGTTCTTGCATGCTCTGGCATTGAGTATACATCACAACTTTGCAAGCGCTGAACAAGCCCTTTCTCATCACGCTCACAGTATATAATTCGTGGAACATCGACTAGGAATGACTGAAGCCACCATCGTGCAAATTTTCCCTTATCAAAGCATTTCCCATGAAACTTTACCGCTTCTTGGCGACAGGTCTTCAATTCAACGTAAGACTTAGTTTTCTGATCCACGCAATCCACTACCCCAGCGAATAGCAGAGGAACTTGACCTATCCAATTGTGACGGACGGTTGCGAAATAATTTGAACAATTGGTAACTGCTGAATTGAACTTGCCGTCATATTTGATCACCAGATTTTCAAACGAGTGGCCCCAATAACTCTTGCGACGATCAAGGTCAGTCATAGACTGATTTTGGCGAATACGCTGATCATTTTCGATTTCACGTATGAACAATACGCCATGAAACATCTCGATGGCGCAACGCCACTCTTCGTGATTGCAAAAGAACGTTCCAAATTTTCGGAGCGTTCCTCTCCATATGACAACTTTCGCTCCATGAACACTTTCGAACAAAGTCGGTAATGAAGCAGTTGTAGAAATTATTTTTCTGCGCTCTGCAATGATCCACTCTAGCAATGTACTTTGGACTTCATATGAGAACGTGTCCGTGAAGTTCGCGTATCCCACGTTCAGATCGAAACCAGCATTAACCCTGGACAAATCCAGTATGCCGAGTTTTGACTTATCCAATACAATTGCTTCTCCCTCATGTTTGGAGAAGTACCCAACTTCAGCTGGATATGAAAAGTGCGGAAACGGTAACTTACCCAGTTGGTCCACATTCAAATCAAGTGCTTTCATTCTCCAGTTTTTGCAGTATAGTTGTCGGGTGAACAGCACTACTCAGCTGCTGCACAGCTGGCGAACGCACACTGAACAGAAGACCTGCCAGTCTAAAAGCACTCCCAAAATACAGTACACGTGTAGAATGTTATAGGGATGTGCAGGCTAAGTGTGGGCAGCTGGAGTGCGCACAGGTTATTCATCGCGGAGCAGTTCGGCAATTACAACAGGACGCGCCATGTAGGTGCCTTATTGTACTCCATTAGGTCGGACTGACGAACGTTAGCTATTCCTTTATTGAAGCACTCGCAACAGGAATAGAATGGAAGAAGAAAGAAGCAATGCAAAACGGCACGCAGGTGCTCTAGAGTACTGTCAGTCCGTGCGTTATTGAGACGGTCGCTACGCCCGCATTTCGATATTTGCCTTACAAAATGACAGCTGCTTTTAGTCTTCCGCCAAAAATTATTTCTGATAATGTTGTTTATGCTGCGCCATAGGATAACAGTTATGTGTCACGAAACTGCCCTTCTTTTGAATGGCCAAGAATGAATTTTAACATCTGCTCACTCGCTCACACTCACTCTTAAGGATATGCCGCTGATTTTAAATGTTATGCTGATGTTCTTTCACCTGTCAGGCCAAAATTTTGCCAACCATTTTTCCTGAGTTATGTTTGTCAATTTATTTCGCGTTTAAGTACCGGGCACTAGTCGAGAGTGAGCGTTATTTGTTAGTTGTCATTTGGTGAGTCAGAATTAACGCTACGTATCAAAAAATTTTTTATTGCACAGCAGAGCGTACGTTCGTTTAGCGCTTGTACTACTGTATGCATTGCAAGCACTTTCATATTCCTGAATTTAAGTAACAGCGTGTGGATTGTGTTAGGGAAGTGCGTACAAAACTCGTCACAGCGTGACACGTCACTATTGAAAAGACGTCTAAATTATTGAACGGTCGCTATAAAACATTGTGCGTACTTTAAAAGAAGATCATGTGATTGATTATACTGTTATGAAAGATGAAAAGACATGAAAGGTCCTGTATTCATTAAACAAAGTATCATGTCCCCAAATAGGACAAATTACAATGATCCATCCATTGAAAGACTTCGTATTGCATGTGATGGTAAACTTGACCCCAGCGTAACGGATTTGCGGAAACTCTTCACTACTACTGACGTAATTATAATTTGTGGCTATAGAGAAAGCGAAAGTTTCAAAGCAGTTTATAAATGCTAGAAGCAGTTGTGAAGTGAGACGAGCAAACGATTTCAGTGTGCTCTCTATCAATGGTGCAGAAGTTAGCAATATTCTTAAAAATGTAAGGTAAGTTGGTAGGAATTGTTTCCCTGGCGCGTTTAAAAACGATGTCATAGAATACGTGGAAGGTATAGAGAAATCTTTACCAATGAGGAACTTGAGAATCAACTGAGGTCTTGTACAAGTAATGGTGACATAAGAGATTGACATCTTATGAAGCTGTAAATATGGGCACTCAAAAAAGTTGTGAACATTTTTCTGGCAGGTACAGATCTCAAACAATGTAATTCTTGAGTATTATTGAGTGAGTCTTCAGCGTTATTATCGAGTCTAATACTACAGTAATACCTATTCAATAGCGTAAAGAAAAGGCTGAACCGGTTTCTTGCACCACCGTTACTTGTTAAGACATTTGCAATTGTGAGGCCATACTTTCTACATTTGGAGATGGTCGCTACTCAACGCCCAACGTTCTTATTATTTAAGATTACCAAGCACTTCAACTTTTACAGAAAGAAATAAAATAGGTCAAAGCAATTTCTCAGGCTAGGATTATTGCCGCGGTGGTAATCCATTTGGCGACTAGTCACTTAGATGTCACATAAAAGCAATACCGCTTATTTTGTACCTTTAGCACTCTGGGCGTTATACAGTGATCACTACGCAGAGTGAAGACCAAATAGTTGCCACGATGCAAAGATCACCATAACAGAAGGACACCGTTCGTAAAACTTTAACTCTGAAACTAAAGTGACAAAGAAATGTGAGGTGATCTAGAGGCTTTGTTTAATTGCTAATTTCCTTCCTTACAATGATGGTAAGGAAAAATTTAACATCTGCTTCAGTGGCAGCATGAGCTCACCTTAACAACCACATACGCTTATGTTGCGTAAGAATCAACAGCGCTGACAGGAAAATGACTTCGTTCGGCATGTTGCGTGCGTAGCAAGACAAAAATAAGTGAAATATTTTTTACAGTGAAAGTAGGCGCTTAGATAGTTTCGTTATGTACTTGGAGACGAATTGTCTATCTAGCCAAGATAGTTCTGTTTTCTGAAACACTATATTCCAGTTCATACATATATTACCAATTAAAGCCTCTTAGTTAAAGTTCATTTAGGCGCTCAATTTTAACACTGAACAGGATTATTGGTGCTCGCGCTGTCTGATTTATAAATTCACCTCATTGAATATTGAATTTCTTGTAATGTATCCTGATGTGCAACAATGAAAATATTCCTCCATAACTGCTCATAGTTCCCATTTGAAATAGTAGAAATATCACTGCATTATGACAAGCGAACATCTGCGTACCTCTAACCCCTTACTCTCTGCTACGTTTATGCTAACTATTTCGTTTGTATTAATAATTTGATGATTTCACAATGTCACTTTTCATTTAAATGCCTACAGTTGCATAGGAAACAGAAATAACAAGCTTCCATGATTTAAAAAAAATTGTTACAGAGCACTAAACGGAATTACTGCTCATCTGTTTCACAGCCGAAAGGCGTTCATATGAACAGTGGAAAAGGCAGACCGGTAAGAATCCTTCTATTCATTAAATTCGAAGAAAGGGACTGGCCTAAAGCATAGGTCACCAATGCACCTTTCACCGACTCCGCATAATTTTCCACTTCTGCACTTGTATTCACACGGTTCTGCAGGAACGCACACTTGACGAATGCAAATGCTTTGACCAGGACATTCTTTCTGATTCAGACATCTATCGCCAGTGATACCTTTAAAAGTATACAATTTCGCATGAGCAGGAATTCATGGACGTCATAGTTGGTTGATATCTGAGATGAGGAAACCAAACATTGTTATGTGTGCAGCTGCATTCCAACTGATCAACCTTCATATTCCTCTGTCTGTTCCCATACATAAACTAACCGTATCAGTAGACTTCCATGCCACAGTAGCTCCTTTGCTTACCTGCTGTTGTGCTGTAATTTTCGATTAATAACTATCATCTAAATACGATATTAGCTGTGCGCATTTATATGTAAAAGCCACTTACTTTGTTTTGTCAGAAATATTAACAGAACGACTCATTTTTGACCTTGACCTTCATGCATTAACGACTGTGAACCTCCATGCGGACGGTTTCCTACTCTACTTCTTCAGTAGAACACTTGAAGCCCTTATGGTCCAGAAAATCTTACCAGATATGTTAGCACAGTGCTTTCTAAAAGTTTCACGCGCTTGATCACAGCTACTATTAACATACTTTTCAATCCGAAGCATTGGCCAGCCTTGCAGGCGATGGAGTGTCTCCTCCAAACTGGAATAACACCCTTCCGGCATTGAAAGTCATTGGTGCAGGATGCAACATCTGTTCGCAGTTGTCCGGCGACGCAGTGCTGTTCAAAGCATAGCGAACTGAAGCTAACACACTGTTCATGCTGCAGAGTTTGACAGGCATCTTAAAAAGGCAGCTGGGCATAAGACCAAAAGGAGGGATGACTGCTGAAGTGTAAATCTGAAATCAAATTTATAACCTCTTAATCTTTTTCAATAATTCAATCGTTATTCGTTGTGTTGCACTTTTAAACATCACAATTGCTAAGTAGTGCCGAGAGTTATTGAATACCTTTGCACCGCTCCATTTTCGCCTGGAATAGGATTTCGCACAGAGAGGACTTTTACGGTAAATGTACATTCATATCCTCACGAGTGAACTGTGTGTTCGTCCATAAGGTTTTTGAAGAAGGCCCATTAGAAGCAAACTTTGCTGTAGTTAAATGTACTACTGCATGCGCAAACGCAAAATGCCATGTGCTTTACGTGTGTTGATAAAAGCCAAGTAATTCACGAAAATTAATTATGCTCCAGCAAGTCCCAAGTCACTCTGTCGTTCTTAAAAGAGAAGCCATCATTTTCATTGTGAACCGAAATTGAAGCAAGATGATTTGCTTAACAGATAAATTGCTACCTGCCCACAGTTATTTTCACAATGCAAAGGGGGGAAAAGAAATGCAATCAACTCGCTTACTCCTAGCCAAGATTACGTTATAAAATGAAAACGATGCACGAAAGCTCTGCAGAATATTGAAATGTACGGTAGGCGACCAGAGTCGTGCTTCTGATTAAGCATAGGCATTCTGATGAGCCCAGTGACATGGATAACCCGCCATTAGGATACCGCTTGTGCAGTAGCCCATTTGAACGAAACACAGAGAAGGGAAAGAATGAGGACGTTTAAAGCACAGCTCGGCTGTACAGTGAAGGTCGCTGTTTAGAGATATGGCCAGCGTCTTACAAAACAACAACGGCGCAAAAATCCTCTGTTAGGCAGTCAAAATAAATCTTAATCTCGCTATTGCGCAAGCTAGGGACATTCTCCATGTTGGATCCGCGATGTTCTTTTTTATTTCATTAGTTATTTAGCATCATTCCTGGCACTTACATGAGTAGTCCATGAATTGTTAACGCAGAAGAAAGTTGAGTGCGCATGTTTACCATTTAATTTTGGGCGAAATTTCAGCATTTGCATGCTGTTTCGCTAAGTGCTGATGAAAGAATGCTCAGTTTTAAAGATTCATCTTTGACATAGATTGCACGCTGAGCGATCTGGAAGCTTGTGCCATTTTGGAACTCCCCCGTTTGATGCAAGAAACTCTCTTGTACATACGGTTGATTTTAAAAAATGAGGTTAATTAAAGTCCACTGATTGAGCATGAACCAGGATTATTTTATCACAGAACAGGTAGAGGGATTTAGTGAGAATGTTCACTTACCAGCACGCTTGTATTGGAATGCAAGCATCAAAAAGAGAACTGAAATACGGAGCATGCTAACTGGCCTCAGCGTTGCGCAGTATAGACAGACGCCCCGTAATGATTTCACGATGTGTTCGTTAGTAAAATGCTTTAAAGGAAGGAGCGTCGCTGAGTGCACGTGCTGATTACTTAGCTGATCGGTTACCTCATTTAAAGGCTGTTTGCAATGTGACTTCGTTCGTTTGCTACTGTTCTCAAGGTACATTAATGTCTTCCTCTTTGAAAAGGCAGAACCGTTTACATGAATGTACAGCTAATTTTCACAAATCGCTTCGTCAGTCAACAGCATCTGCGAACATTATATGGACTCACAAATTATATGATCAAGGGGAGTACTTAGGCTAACTTAAGGAGGCGATGCTTGCAGAAGGCAAACAAGTCATATAAGATCATACGCCCAAGTACTGATCATTGCTAATTGCGCAGTTGTGCTGCACAGGATACTGTCACGTTTGATCTGTGAAGTTACGTTCCACGGAGAATACATTTTCACAAGAATGCAAACATGGAATACTAACTTTTCAGTCAAATTTAGTGGCCTCAATCAAACCAAGACCCACTTGCTTTGCAACTGAAGATTCATCATCGCCCACTTGCATCTTGCTGTTGCTATCTCAATTACGCATGTTACGTCACCCTCTTATGCGAACGACAAACACTATTCAACTGTGCGTCTTCGTTTCAGCTCTGTCGCTCATGAAGGTAGCAGTCGACAGTTTAAAAGTGCAAGCACCATATTCTGTACGGGCTTCGATTTTTTATCCGAATGGTCACTTTTTTGAAAGATCACTTTCTTGAAAAACTAGGTTTGGGAAAAGCTGAATTCAACTTTACCTTGACGCCATAACTGTGCATTAATGCAAAGTTCTTACTTGAGGACCATGAAAAAACAACAGCACATGTAGTGATAATGAATGAAATTGTTACATACTAGACAAGTTACGTATATATATATGTATATATATATATATATCAATTTAATCAACTATATATATATATATATATATATATATATATATATATATATATATCAGCTTTGTTCAGCGAAACTTTCGGAACGTACGTGTTCCGTCGTCAACGAAATTCAGAAGGCGGCACATGTGAAGGAGTGATATAAACGCTGTTGCAGAGGGGTCAAGTGGCTATTCTGCAGCACCCGGTCTGATTAATCAGATCGGTCCACACCGCTAACTTCGACCGCTCTGTCCCTATTGATGGGACAGGGATTATGGCCAATGAAAAGAACCTCTTTGATCTTTCTGATATGGAACAGGCTCTCGCGGTAAACAATCTTTGCTTGTAGGTCTTCCGAACATTGAGAGGAATGTTGGATGACCACTGTACCTTTGATCGTGTCTTCCATGAGTTTATAGGGATCCTTTGTCTGTGGTCGCCCGTGTCGTCACCTTTCCGTCCCGTTGAGCTTCTCCATTGCGTTCTTGTGGCGGGTCACATAACAAACATATGCCCGTAAGATCTCGGTTTTGCTGTCCAATAACATATACAAACCACTCTGATTAAACGTGCAGATGGTGTAAGAAGAACGCTTTCTGCCCTTCTGACCAATTTCGCCATGGAAACTGGGGACACAGAGCTCTGCAAGATCCGGCAGCACATATATTATACCAACAACACAAGATGCCCAGAACTCTGTGGCCTCCCCAAGATCCACAAAGGAGTTCCGTTGAGGCCAGTGGTAACGAGTGCCAATAGCGTCACATCAAAACTACGCTTATACCTCAATACCATATATTGAGGCCTTCAACCGGTAACAGGCCGTACTTTGTCAAGAACAGTTAGGACTTCTGCAACGACATCAGACAACTGCTCATAGCTCCAACAGACTTCATGGTGAGCTATGACGTCAAGGGTCTCTTCACGACCATTCCCATTACACACACACAGACTCGGTGTGTTGGAAGATCTTCTCGTTTGCAGACCCCACCCTTACGCAAAGGACGAGCCTAAATCCGTTCCGTGCAATAAAATCGGTTTATTTTGCGTGCGGGAAGGAAATTATTTCAGGTGTCAAGTGAAGTTCTTTTCTCAAACCAACGGAGAACCAATGGGCAGTCCACTCTCGCCAATTCTTACAGAAATCTTCATGGGGCATTTCGAAGATAAAGCGTTCAGCACTGCATCTCCTCGATAACCCCACGGTTTTTCAAACGCTAAGTAGATGACATCTTCTCCATCATGGAAGTCGGGGAAGAAGAACCTCTCCTTTAACATATAAATAGCCTGTTCCCGCAATGGATTTCGCTGACTATCGAAAGGAAACAGGTAACAAGCTGCCTTTTCTACACGTGCTACTCATCAGGAGTGCCGAGGGATTCAAAACCACGGTTTATAGGAAACCAACTCATTCTGACCGATATCATGAAATTTCTTTAAATTCTTTTTTATCTGACCTATATCTTCATTTTTCTTTCCAACATCACCGTTCCGTTACGACAGGTATCACTAAGGGCATGGTGGATCGCGTATCGGAATTTGTGATGCAGAATTTCTTGAACATGAGCTGAGACACATGAAAACAGCACTCCAATCTACTGGTTATCATATTGAATTGATTTCTTCCACTATTTATCGTAGGATTAACCTACCAAAACTCTTCTACTCGAAAGAACAAAAACCGGTGATAGTTCTTCCCTACTACGAAGGCATCAGAGAGCACATTAAACGCCTTGGAAGAACATTAAACTTTCGGGTATTTTTCAAGAGCTCCGCATCACTCTGAAACTTTCTCAGACATAACAAGATCAATGTCCCATAAGACGGGGGACCCGGTGTCGTTACCAGTGGTTGCAACGCCTCCTACATAGAAGATAAGGGCAACACTATTTGATAGGTTCAAGAAACATCGATTAGGCGTAACCCTCTACAAGAACGCAATGGAGAGGCTCAACGGGACGAAAACGGTGATGACGCGGGCGACCACAGACAAAGGACCACAAGAAACTCATGGAAAGTACGGTCAAATGCTCAGCGGTCGTCCAACATTCCTCTCAATGTTCAGACGAGTACAAGCAAAGATTGTTTGCCGCGAGAGCCTGTTCCATGTCAGAGAGATCAGAGGCTCTTTTCATTGGCCATAATCCCTGTCCCATCAACAGGGACAGAGAAGTCGAAGTTAGCGGAGTGTGGACCCATATGATTAATCAGACCGTGGTCAGCAAAATAATCACTTGACCCCTCTGCATCACCCTTTGTTAGCCATTCGCATGTGCCACCTTCTTCTGAATTGCACTGACGACGGAACACATACGTTCTGAAAGCTTAGCCGAATAAAGCTGACTGAACAAGGATACCGTATCATTTCATCTTTATAATTAAGAAATAATAATAATGATCATGTAAAAGATTGAAAATGGGGTTCTTGGTAATGGTTCAAACGTATTCATATTGTTGTTTAACGGTTGAGGTTCCCGTTGCCGCTATGTATTGAGTCTAAAATGACTTCAAAGCGACACCTTAACCAGTGACTGGTTAGGTGGTGCTTACTGGCGAAAAACAAATACAAACAACGTACGAAACGGAGCAACCCCGTAAGTCGTGTACTTATTTGGTTATATGTGTTCGTAGAAAAACAGTATATATATATATACAGTGGAACCTCTATTAGTTGACTAACCAAGGGCGGTAAGAAATTGGTCAACTTATAGAGGTAGTCAGCATGTAGAGTACCCCCTTGAATTCAGTTGTCAGCACGCCATAACTCCTTCCAAGAATTTTACTGAAGAAATGTAGTAATCTATATGAAGAAACGTTACGAAAGTAAAAGAATATAATCTGAATTAGTATTAAGACAATGAAAATAAAATAGTGGTAAAAGAGCATTACAGTCAGTGCATTTTATGGCCCGATCGTTGCACATGTAAAGAAAGAGTCTATCGTTGTCTGCTTCGCTTTCTTCCTGCAGACATAAGAGGTGAAAGCAAAGTCAGCGTTGACTATTGCATTAAACATATCTGGGCACTTTCCAACAGTTAATAACTTCAGCTGACGTGGTGAATAGCGAACGTCGTCTTTTCAACTTCTGTATCGCTATCGCCACCTTCCTCTAAATCATCACCCGAACCGTGCATTTTGTGGGCAGCACGTCGGATATTACTGCTTGAAAAATAGATTCAGCATCAGGTTCATTATAAGTCACCAATTCATCATCCATTGTAACGAATGCTTTGAAGTCGATTCCTGGAATATTCCCTTATTGGGCATACTGTCTGAGGTGGCTGTAATGACTGCTCCTCGACTTGTAACAAATCCAGCTTTTTGGAAACATTTCGTTATCGTTTCTGGCTGCACTTTGTTCCACGCAAAACTGATGCAGAGAACAGAATGCAGAGCGTTAACTAATCGAACAAGTGCAGATGCATCAGTAACCAGGTTAGTCCTTTGAGTTTTGGAAACGACCCAGTCCAAAAGCTATGCCCGGTAGTGCATCCTTAAACGCTTTGATGACGCCTTGTTGCTGTATGCACAAGCAAACTTCACTTTGTAATATTCACGGCATTCTGGTGGTCAACTTAAGGAGGTCAAAACATGTAGTAATTAATAGCCAGTGTCTCAGCTATGGTGGTCAAGGTACAGCATACGGAGGTGGTCACCATATAGAGGTAAATTTCCTATGCTTCACAATGGCGGGCCAACAAACCAAAAAAGTGCGATCAACTTATAGAGGTAGTCAACTTTGGAGGTTCCACTGTATATACATGCCGCTTTTCTACTGATTCTTTCCGTTGTTCTATGTCTGAAATTAAACGTAACAACGCCCTACCAACGGATGGATGGGTCAGTGATTAGGAAAAATTCAGACCAAAAACGCTTGCTTGTTTCGGAGCTTTTGGAATAAGCTAGTTCCGTCTTCAGCGAGTGGCAAAGGGCTACCATAGACCCAGTCTTTAATGTATGTATATATATATATATATATATATATATATCAAAGATGAGTCTGGTAACGGGGTTCAAATATATGTATATGAAATTTTTTATATATATTTTATTTTTATATATATAAATATATATATATATATATGTGAAATTTTTAAAAATTCTTTTTAACATTTTCTTTCAACGTCTGAGTCGTATGCATTAACAACTATTTGTTTGACTTCTATCCAACGCCAACTGTCCGTCAGGTCCAAGTAACTGTTATGGCCACCCAGCGCTGCTCGACTAATTCCTGCTGAGCCAGGGCAGTTCAGTGGAAATACTCCAGAGAATGTTGTCCTTCTCATTGCTCAATCAGATAACCGCAGATAGCCGTTCACCTTGCTCGATCAATCACGTGACGTAGTCTCTCCTGCAGCTCTATTTATTTCTTTTGAAATCAACAACTTTCGTGTAGCAATAAGGCGAACGGTGCCCCTATTGGAAAAACGGTCAGGGTTGCGATGGTGACATTGATAACTCAACAAGGCGCCCCTTCACAAGCGTCTTTACTGCAACGGATAAAGCAGGGTACACTGCAGCCGACTGTCAGTCACCTGTCGCCGCTCAAGAAGGAGCAGTAAAGGTGAAAGCGTCATTTATACTTACATCGTATGAAATTTTGCAGCACTATCTCCATGACGTGAAACTTCGGCCCTGTCGTTACCAAAGCCGCGATATTGGAAGAATGGGGAAATTCATTGTTAATATGACGTAGCGAGGGGACCCGTCCAAAAGTGGGCAGTATAACGTTGTGAGATGATCTCGCGAAATCTATCTGGCGGCTACAGGCTTAGGCTTTCGAGTAGTAGGGTTCGTTTAACGCCTGGTTGTAATAATTCAATTGACCACGAATAAGCAAAAGCGCAAATGCATGGACCTAATGCACGTAATACAGAAAATGAGTAAGTCGCGCACTTATTTGGTTAATTAAACAACTAAGGCATCATGTACTAGAGTACACGCAAGTCCAGTCGCTTGTTCATACGTACAAAGTACACCGTATGACACAACGTCTTTAGCTAATACGAAGCAACACGATTCCGAAAGCTCCGACAGCTCCCTGAAAGTGCGTTGTGAGTTGCGCGCTGTATTGATTGCCGGCAAGATTGCCGTAAGCCCGAACTATTCAATGTGGCCGCAATCACCCGTCGCAAAACAACAGGATTGAACTATTCCAGCTCCGGCAACCAAACTATTGCTTAAGCTGCGGCAAGTGTTTGACGTTGAGATAAATTTTCTTCAATTATTAATATGCACCCTTATTTTCGAAAGCAGAAGTAGCCCGCCTTATGATGTTGCTCCGACTTGGTTTAAATATAATTTCGGTTTGGCACATTTGGATTTGCACCCGTGCTTTTGAACGGCTAAGCGAATAATGTCGCACGCAAGTATACGTCCACTTGGGCTGCTTGAACGCTGGGAGGAGAGTTGTGGAGACAATTCCGATAAAATATCCGAGCGTGAAACCGTCATCACGCTGTGGCCGCAAAAAATAAATAGCGTGTCATTCAAGTCGCAATCCCATCCTCTGAGCAGTTGTTCCCCAAACGAACGCACAGGCCATGTGGGCTGCTTATCTTTCTTCAGTGCGACGGCACGCGGGCGATGCTGCCGAAATCCCACGTTTCGCAAAAGGAAGCGCACAGAACCGACGAACATCCGCAGCAATGACGAGGCGTACCATTTTTGCGCAACTTGCACGCCTTCGAATGGAAGTGTCCACCGATCATCGCTGGAGCGCAGCTCGTAAATTGCTCAACTCAGTGAAACCGCCGATGGAACCATTCGCCCTAAACTCGCGGTGTACGCACGAAAAAACTTTAGTTTATGCATTCCTGTAATTAATGCGTTCCGAAGAGGGCGTACCCAAAGTTGGCAGCATTGACGAGAACACCACGGCGGGCACTTTATTTGCAAGACATCTGGCGACTTGCGCCTCACGTGATGTCCAATGGACGATCGGCAAACTAGGAGCAGTTGCTAGGACTTATGGCCAAAAACGAGCCATCAACTTTCCAGGAATAATTGAGCTGCAATTCCGGTTCCGTCAAACAACCGCTAACTGTCATTGCAATTGTTCAACCATTCCATAACACGTCGGGTTGTCCGACCCTCGCCTTCGGCGGACTGGTGTACCCAGCCAGCCTGAACGCCCTTCTGGCTGTCAGCAGTGGGCATGCTGTAGGGCACATTTTTTATCGTCATTTTTTCGAAGGGTCCGTTGGTGCAGCCACCAGTCGTCAACTGGTTGGGAATTGTGCTCTCACTTATCGGCGGAGGGGGATTGCAAGGTTGGCGCTAAGTTGTAGGTCGCCTTTTTCCGCGCACTCCAAACGGTCGCGGGCTGTTGGGCGCCCTGGTCGACCGCTGTAACTGGGGCTGTTCGCTATATAGACATATTTCTGGTTTTTAGCGACTCCGCTGAAAAAAGTCGTTTCACGGTGAAGTGGGCGTTGGTTTGCGCCGACGCGTGCTGTCAAACGGTCGCGCACGTGCTGGCGCAGCGGCGCCGTCGACCCGGCAATAAACGCCTCATTTAAGCCCCAATGACATTTTTCAAGTGCGCCCGGGACGCATGAAAGTTCGGTATGGTAGGCAGGAATTCATCAGAAAAACTCTCCCCCAGTGTCAATTCGCCGAAGCGCCGTCGCTTCTAAAAGTGAGCGCTTCAATTTTTCAAAAATTCACCATCCGCCCCCCGTTCCGACGTGCTCACCCCTTCGGGAGTCGCACCTTGGCCATCGATGCACAACGGTGCCCACGAATGCAAATTTGGCCTTTTCGCTTGCACACATTTCCGAAATGCGAATTACTATCAATAATGGCGGCCGTTTCCTTGGCATACTTTGCTGGGAGCCCGTCGCGGAGCGGTCAACGCAAAACCCATTAATGCGGGCGAGAAATGGCACGCGGGCGCCGAGTAGGGAAAGGTTGCTCAAAGGATGTACGCCAAAGTTCCGAATGGCGAAATCCCGAAAACGAAATTACTTAAAAGATTGCACAGTTCGAAAGTATGTTAGACGCATTTTCGAAAAGAGAAATGCCTAAAATGGAATGGGTTAGTTGATCAAACGGGCATACGCCTCCCCCATTTTCCTTGCCATGCTTATTGCGTTCGTACGCACGCACTTTCGCTTGCTTGCAACCTCCCTAGGCGCAAACATTACTCGAAAGCCTAATGCTACAGTATACCCACCAATCTTATTCCACGAAATCTTGCGACAGTTTCATGCTTGCGCTTGGTTGGGCACGCCTTTGGGCAGAGTCGCTAGCTGGGTTCTAAGTAATTTCATTTTCGGTATTCCAGTAGCGCGAGATTTCATCCTCGGGATTTCGCCTACCATCGATGGCCTGGCTCCATTTTTGTGAGCACACGGGCTGCACGAACAACCGCCCTTCTACAAAGTTGCTAAGAATTCAACGTTGATGTCAGACAAGAATTGCACGAACTGCTTTTGTCTCCCCCGTTTGCGTACGGACATCTCACGGCGATTGAACTGTTGCTTGCTCACTTCGTATGCCGCTTGAACCGTCGATCCTCCTAGCGAACGTTGAACAAGAGGGTCGACCATAGAAGTTCCTTTGCCACTGGCGACCGGATCGCACGTAGCGAAGCGAGGTTGCTCCATCAGGAGATGAGAGGAGCAAAGCCAAGGCGTGACAAACAACAGCGAAAAATGGGCGCGCCGATTTCGTGACTTTACGCTGACACGAGGCGAGCAGCTGGCCGGATGGCGATCAGTCGAAAACCAAATGGACGTCGTGAGATGAAACCGAAAACGCGCGAGAATAAACGGTGCCGGTCGGCCGCCTTCGGATGCCATTAGGGACAGTTGCGCCAAGCGAGCGACTCGTGAATGACATTGACGGTGTCGCGAGCCAAACACGCCGGCTATGCTCAGCCGTTGGGCAAACTGTCAACCGGTCATACAACGGGGCTCCATCCGACGCGCCTGCTTGACCGCCTTCGAAGATTCCTTAGGCGAAACAGATCATGGCACACTAAGTGGACGGCATATGCAAACATCGTTGCTGCCCTACGGGCGAAACGCCCCCTGCGCAAGTCCGCCTGTCGGAACGCTTTGGACACGTTGCCCTCCTCCGTGGCTTATCGCAAGCGTCAACGGTGGTCATCGGTCATGCCGTGACTTTGGACTCTTCGTGGATTGAAGAGACGACCGAGCTCAATATGCAATCGTTTACTTTTCGGCACAGGACATTAAAATAATGCATATAGGTTAAGCATGGCAAACTTAAGCGGGCGCAAGGCACTGTGGGAACACCATAGCTACACGGCAAGAGCGGTTACGTAGGTTCACCAGGGTCGCCAGACCGCGTTCATCGAATCAGGCTGCGAAACTGAGGAGCGATCGCTTGCGTCGTCTGAGCTGGCTACGCAGGATAGGTCCTTGAACAGCGACGTCGGACACTGAACATCAACTGGCGGTGGAGAAATATCCGCCCTGGACCTGGCCATACTGGGTACGTTGAGCGATAGCGGAGAGATGGGCGTAAGCGGTACGTTAACTTGATAAAACACCGGAGGGGTTGCAGCGGACAAGGATACCGAGCCCATCTGTTGCAACTTGTCGTCCAACCTGTGGCTCCAGTGGGTCATCAGACCAAAGCTGAGCGCCACGTGATGCTGCTGGATGGGAGCAGCGGTGCTCAGGTAGGCAAGGGTACTATTGGCGCAGTCGGTAAATCCGTCGACAAAGCTTTGACGACGCCTCTGCGGACTGACCTGCTGCTGGCACGTTACCTGACGGAGGTAGGTAACGGTCATTTCCAAAATGTCCGCCTTTTCTATTTTACCGCGCTGGTGGCTGGGAGAGTTGCGCATCAGAATGCTCCTCAACTCGGACAGGCACCGATTGATGCGAGCCCTGCGACGCTTCTCCATCAGTGGTTTCTTCAGCTTTCTCTCCAAATGGACCATGCTATGCGTCGACATGGTAAAGCACCAGGGGAAGAGCGCACAACTACCGATCGCGTCAAGTGATCAACGTTTACTGAAGGCCGGCGAACCGGTGCAGAATGGCACTTCTCGCTATCGTCGCGCGAATGGCGGCAAATGGGAGATCGACAGCGCATACACACATACACGCGCGCACACACGACTGGGCTGTGTCGAAGCGCCGCCGTTCCCACGATCCAATGGACAATAGATTACCATTCATTAGAAGCTTGACACATTGTGCTCGCGTGGCTCTGCCATTTGCGCAGTCGGCATTCCAATCGGTGTCGCCTTGACAAAAGGCCCATTGGTCGCGCCGAGAGCAGACGCCGTCGACCATGGCCGCCGTCGCCCAGTGCCCCCTGCGCAGGAGGAGGCCGTGGGAAACCGGCACGCGACATTACAACGTCGGATCCTTATCGTCGTCGTTGTCGCCCAGCAGGCCGCCAGCTACTTTGGCGCGTGCCCTTCGCGACCTCGACTCATACAGGCGCACGCGCGCTCGCGCGCTACCCCTTTTCAGGTCGTCCTATCGCTTTGGCTCTCGTGTACATGGCGGGGTCCGCTCTTCCTTGGGGGTTCCGATCCAAGGTCGACCGCGGATAGTAGCGAATTCCTTATATTGGCGCAGGCAGCGTGCTTTTGCGGTACACGTACCAACGACGTGCGAGGTCAGGGCAAAATATCTGCCGCCATTTCGCGCATTATTGTCAATTTTTAATAATTTATCTATTTAAAACGCTTTTCGATTCTTTTCACAAACCGTACCCGTTGCGAGAAAGTAAAAAGTGTTCAAATTCCCTAGCACACTTTTTGAAGCACGAAATTCGCCCGCTCGGTTCGCGCCATACAATCTCTTAAAGCTTTCTCCTTTCGGAAGACAGGGTGTCTTTAACGGGAGCATAGATCTTCATGATGTTGTACTTTTCACGGATTTTGTCCCGTTGCTTTCTGTACGTGATGGATCTGTAAGTAAACTGATTAGTTTACTTACAGATCCATCACGTACAGAAAGCAACGGGACAAAATCCGTGAAAAGTACAACAAAGTTTACTCCTGTCCATTCCTGCCTGCCAATTTGAAGACCAGCAAAGGCGAATTTAGGCGATCAGACTATATGTCTGCGATGCGGCGGAAGCTAATCAAGGCTTCCACCAGTAACTTTGCCTTGCAATTTCTACGTGCGACTGTGCCAAAAAGTTTCGTATGAGACATTGGAATGCTAAAAATATGGTGGACTACGTGGACACAATCGCAAACAGTTCAAGTGAAACCGACAGCGCGTGTCAGTGGACGGAATTTTGTCCTAACACATGCTTACAACGATATCGCTCGGACAGGCTGACGGAAGCACTGCAGTATTAGTGTGTTCATGACAGAGACTAAACAAAGACGAATTGGACAAACACAGGTCAGTTCAAAGCGACTGGCAGAATGAGGACTTTCAGCTTCTTACTGCTTACGCTCATATGACGAACAGTTTGACGTTTTTGTGGAACTTTTCGTTTAATATGCTTGAGTGGGCGAGTTATGAGAAGATACCATAGATACGGGGATCAAACAGATAGAAGATACCACAGCAATATATATATATATATATATATATATATATATATATATATATATATACTCGCCCACTCAAGCATATTAAACGAAAAGTTCCACAAAAACATCAAATTAACGGTAGTGCAGTGAAATGGTGAACAGCTGACGAAGCAAAAGTTGCCAAGTCGCTTAGTTCAAATCGTATCGAAACAGTTGTTCACCTTAACTTGACCATCCTCGCTGATTTATCCATTAATAAGAGAAGCGGGTAGACAATGCTGAAAGGCAACAAGAGGTTCCCTCTGATCGCGTGGGAACCGTCACGGTAGAATTATTGATAGAGCGACGCTAATCAGCTGTGGCGAGTTTCAAAGTAGATTCTCGATAAGCTGCGTCCTTACTCCCCATGGAAGTGGCTCATTTCCGAGTGCCCGATTTTCTTTACCAATTCATCATAGAGGCTACCTAGTACGTTCCGGGTCGCCAGCTTTCGCTTGACCCTGTTCAGCCGCCTTACCCCAAATGTCAATGATACGAATGTTCTCAGGCGGAAAGAGAGACGTGCGCAAATAAGCGTCCATTTGCAAGCAGCTCGCAAAAGCAAGGCAGTTCCGAAATTGTCGTACTACATAATACATTTACTGACCACCTTTACGAGTGAGTATGCTGATGTTGGGACACTGTGCACGAGGCACAAAGCTCGGACGATGTAGGTTCGAATGGAAACAAATGGTCACTTGCCACAGTTTCGCATGATCACTGTCCGTATGAACGATTGTTGTTCGACAAGCTCCAAATACTTGTTAATGAATTTTCCGGTCGCCGTTTGCTGGGCATTTTTGGAACTGAAGTGTCACCTCTTGTAAAAGCTGGTTTGACTTGACAATCTTCACTGTGACAGTTGTGTGCGCAACCGAAGAATATCCACAGCTAATCGCGTAGTCAAACTTCACTTGGCACCTAATCACACGTGCATTAGTCATGATGGCGTGTACGGCTTGATCCCGTTGGAAGTAAAGATTGTCTGAAAGTACACCAAGAACTACGCCCTACCAGCGAATGGATGGGCAGTTATTAGGTAACACAACAGAACAACGCAGACCTTCGGAGCTTTCGGAACTACCTTGTTCCGTCGTCAGCGAATATTGACAGTCTGTCAATATTCGCTGATATACAGACTGTCAATATTCGCTGACGACGGAACAAGGTAGTTCCGAAAGCTCCGAAGGTCTGCGTTGTTCTGTTGTGTTACCTAATAACTGCCCATCCATTCGCTGGTAGGGCGTAGTTCTTGGTGTACTTTCAGACAATCTTTACTTCCAACGGGATCAAGCCGTACACGCCATCATGACGTTCAAACGACCCGTTACAAGACATCCAATATTCAACGTGCATTAGTGGTATATATATATATATATATATATATATATATATATATATATATATATATATACATTCGATTGAAGATTAACCTCTATGCTTGACCACTTCTGTAAATCGTTTGTTAGCCATTTTGACTGAGACAGAAAATTAACGTAGCCTTTATAAGATGACCTGTTGAGTTTACTCTACACTAAAGAGCGCAGGATGGCGGCTTTCCGCCTTTGACGTATTATTTCGAACCTTAGTATTGTTAAGTCAACGCGTTCATAGTACGCTCGCCAAACACTTATGCATGGAGGCACCCTACTGTTATGCTGCTTATCGTATTAATATTTGGGCACTGCTTTGTTCAGCTTTGACACGTAAATCTTCTTGGTTTCGAAAAAGAATTGGTTGGTAAATGGGACAGCTCGCATTCTTCCTTGTTGCACCGTTCAGCGCTGCTTTTTACCTTCGGTGTTAATGTATGTTTGAAGGTAAACGGTACCGCCATTGAAAGTGCTTTTCGCACTTACGCTTATGGCAAAAATAAGAAGCAGTCTAAAATTGCGTCTTTTTTCATAAAAAAATTATTAAACCATGAAAAGACAGTAAATGTATTGATTTTGCATGATAGCGAATTTTAATGTTTTCACTAAACAGATTTCGTATGATGGGCTGTGCAAGAAAACAAAGCACAGACAGTACTCGCTTTAGGTCGATCACGAAGAAGACTGGCATGTTGAAAAAGACGCTCACGTTCTGTCTACTTAGCTGTTGCATGCTGTAAGTGACAGGGATCGCTTTGTTGTCGGTTTAGTTTTGACGTCTTCATTTTTGATCTCCCTTGTAGTCCCAACTGTCTATTGTCATCTACTATCTCGTGAACACTTACTGCTAGATTTGCCTTCGCTGTAATGAGCGCTAAACATCCACTATCCACCCCGACGTGTGCGCCTCCAAAAAGGAAGGAAACGGGTGATATTAGTGACAAAACTAGAAGGTTATAAACCGATCTGCCGATGGACAACGAAGTTTAGATATTGCAAAAGCTCTTGGCTTACCGCCAACTACCGTACGAACGATTCGTAGTAACGTTGGAAAGGTTACTGCTTGTGTTCAAACCTATAACGCCTGCTCAGAGTAGCACGTTAACTCGTAACATAAGTAAGACGATGGAAGAAATGGAGGAGCTTTTGAGCATCTGAACAGACGACATGCACCAGCGAAATTTTCCTTGTTCGCTTCATCAAATTCTTCTAGGAGTATCTTGAAAGTTCTTAAAGCGCGTACTTGTTACAGTGTTTGAAATTAAAAGTTTAATGCGTCACAGTTCGGCAGTTAAATAATGCTTTCGTGTCCATAAATATACTGGCGGAACGCAACTCTCTCGTGTACCATTTGTGTAATGGCAAAAGTGGTTTCGCTGTACGTTGCGTCAGCAAGAACGCGTCTACAACTTTAAGCTTTAAGCAATGACTACCATGCATGCACGTATCTACGCCGTGTGCCCTATTCCGTATGTTGACCTGCTTGTTACAGTCCCTTGGGTGGTCAGCTTACAGCGGTTATACTGTATATAACAGACTGTACATAACAATGTATACTGTATATAACAACTGATAACAGGTCAGTACAAAGTGACTGGCAGAATGAAGATTTCCAGCTTCTTATTGCTTGCTCTCATATGACGAACAAGCAAACGCAAAATCTTTTTGCCAAACAATAAATCTTTTCGAGATTTTCACAGCTGCAACTGTGATGCGCCTTGGCCTGCGATGGGCGGACAAATGAACCGAAACAATCTAGCCGTCCTTACGGAATTATTGAAAAAGGAATGTATACTTGAGCACCGTATATAGACATATACGTATATAGACGCATATATAGACAACCACAAATCGCTGACGGTGGAACCAGAACGCTCCGAAGGTTCACATAACTAATGCTCCGAAGGTTTTCCTAATAACTTTCCCATCCATCCGCTGGTAGGGAGTTGATTCGTTTAATTTTAGACATTACGAACAAACGGGTACAAGCCGTGCTTGACGAACAACTATCATGAAAACAAGACCCGCTAAAAGAAACCCAGTGTTTATATACTTGAGCATTACATTCTTTAGCCAGTTGACGCCGTTACTGCGATTACTGTTTGTTCATGTCAAACTATGCGTACTGTCTGGGGCATTCGTTACCCTCATGTCTCGTCTTCAGCGGCAACGAAAAATTCGGTCCCGTTAGGAAGTAAATATACGGTAGCATGTTTATGCATAAACAAAGAAAAGCACAAGCCGGCTGCTCGTATGGAAACCGGCTTAGCAATATACCAAAGCAATACATTAATACAAACAACTAAACAATAATAAAGAATAAACGAATTGATATTTCATGATGGAATGTACTGCTTGATCCCGTTGAAAGTAGAAAACGTGTCTGAAAGTACACCGAAAACAACGCCTTACCAACAAACGGATGGGCAGTTATTAGGGAAATATTTCAGAACACTGCAATCTTCGTAGCTTTCGGAACTACCTTGTTCCGAAAGCTACGAAGATTACAGTGTTCTGAAATATTTCCCTAATAACTGCCCATCCGTTTGTTGGTAAGGCGTTGTTTTCGGTATACTTTCAGACACGTTTTCAACTTTCAACAGGATCAAGTCGTACATTCCATCATGACACACAGAAGACCCGTTACAAGACATCCCATTTTCAACGACATGCAACTCATTCAAGTAGCTCTGATGGAGCAATATTATTTTAAAAACTGTAATACGATTCATAAACAGAAGATCATTTTAAAGTTAGCGAAGTAAAAACGTATTGATACCAGTAAGGACAAAGCTCGCAACTTACTTGTCAGAACGTGTGCCGCCTGTAGCCGCAGTCGTACCACTGCATACTCCATCTGAAGATGTCGATGGCCCCTGCTCATCTACGCCTGCCGAATTCGTCGCGCGCCGTGATTGTCTCATCTCGTGCATCTTTGCCAAGACACCAACCGTTGCCTTCTTCCATTGCTGAATACGCCTGACAAAGAAAAAATATTCTTCACATACGATGGAAGAGGTGAGCGTATTCTGCCGCCAGCGCACAAAGTGAATGACTTACGTCATAACTAATCTACTACACACCTAATTTCTTTTCATCGGTTATCAGCAAAGCATTACTTATCCACAAAATATACAACATACGCACGTACCTTTTATAATCATCAGTCGCATCATTCAGTGCCGTCAACGAAGCCCTGTAATTGTTGTTCCTGTCGTGCAAACGCAGAATTTTCTCTACCAAAATACGCTTCGGCGCACACTGTGCATACAACTGCACAAAATTGCGACGACGCGCCGTTATCTATTTAACAAAAACGTTACTTAATGGGTAAACGAAATTTGGCACCAACCTCCTCATTCATACGACGCGTGAAATCTTGGACGAACGTATTTTGACGATTGAGCACGTCGCGACAATTCTCCACGTCTTCGGCAATTAGATTGAGATCCTATGAGCAACACATTACCGCAATGCAATGCAAGCACTTGGTCAAGCAAAATAAAAAACCGTTAACCAGACGGAAATATAAAAACCGGTACCAGTTCGGTAATGGCTGATGGCTCAAGATAATGCAGGTAGATGCGTGGAATCAACGTTTCCATAGATGCTGCTTCGCGGCAAGACGGGCACAAGGGCGTTTCCGAAAGCCATACTTCCACACATTCTTTGTGAAACGAATGCCTGCAATGTAGAACCGACAAGTTATCCAAGTTATCACCTTTCGAATACAATATAACACCTAATAACAGTGTCACAAACGTGATGATCTCAGGATCTGGATTGTAAGTTTTGTAGCAGGATTTGTAAGCTCCTCAACTAAGCATTTCTAAAAGTGCAAATGCGTGACTTACGGAAATTTAAGTCATTCTTTGCAGAACAATGCTTTCATGAAATTCAGGAATTCAGCTTTCGGAACTGCACGGTCCAGAACTTTGATTGATGAATATCGCATCGTGAACCTCACATCCTACAGTCATGGCATGAAGAAAACAAAATGTCAACAATAGTTTTCCTCCTACTGTACATATCTTGTCCTGCAGCTTCGATGGAATGCACTAGGTGTGCGGGAAACAAACTTGCAATTGACGTGAATCCAACGTTGCGCGTTGTCCCAATCATCTGCTGAAGTAAGGTGAGCTAACATTTCAGGGAGTCGATAAATCTCACAGAGTTTAAAAGCTAATTACCACGAAAACGTGGTATACAGAGGGAGATTGGCTGCGTCATTCAACTGTCACTCGTACTACCAAAGAAAACCGAACTAAGGCTAACTAAAATGTAGCCAAGCGAGCAAAAACAGCGAAAACTAAAAGTTTTCAGCGTTCTCATTTCTACCCTTCACGTATAAAGGAAAGCGCAAAAAATAAAACTACTCGAACACCGTTCAATCAGACAAGGAGTTGTTCGCCATTCGTATGTACGCTGGACTACTTAATCGTAGCTACTTATGAATTGAAAGCTCCAAATTCCCTACAGGTCAAGATCTCAAAAAGTTCAAAGCCTATAGGGTTCCAAGCTAACCCTTATACTTTTCCATTGACAAAGAAACGTGGTTACAAATGGGTTAGGCTGCCGTGAAAGGCGACTAATGATCGCAAAACATGGCCAACACTTATGGGCTACCTCCATGCAATTGCCACTACCAACAATTTTAATTTGCAAGTTTATCGTACGGTACAACAGTTCATCAGATACCTGTCACGAGGGGTCATATGTTTAAATAGACACACAGTTTCGACCGAATAAGCTTACATTAAACAACTTCGGTTTGCAAACCAGTTCACTATGGTCAGCATGCAAGTACTCTGAACCTGAAGAAGCAAACGTAGCCGAATCGGGTACGTTTGCTTCTTCAGATACTTTTTAAAGTTGATTTCACGGTTCAAACAGTCGACACGCACGACTTTCGCAATTAAACTTAGAAATGCTACGAGACAAAAGAATTAGAAACAGTTCGCAACGACCATGTGAGCCTTCATTTCTTCACTGCTATGGACCAGCCTATGCTTTTAGTGGACCAAATTCTGTTCATTTAATCAATGTCGCTTTCCGGACCTCCATTGACCAGTCACCATGGTTAAGGAAAATGGAAACGATCCAGTGACTACGGATACTGAAGTGAATAAGACATAAGAGATCTGTAGTTACTCTACATTCTTATTCACACCGACATCTGTGGTCACTGGACCGTCTTTCGGTTCCCAAGCACCGATGCAACTGGACAAGGCAAGTTCCAAAATTTTTTTCGCAAAATCAACCAGTGGAAATTAGTCCATCGAAGGCGCATTCATCCGTAACAGAAAAAATATCAAAAGGCAAAAGAATAGGGAACTTCATCGCGCTTTGGTCGTTTCCAGAAAAGCAACCACGATCCGGTGCATCAGTTGATTTTCAGTTTCCTTCTTCACGTTCTCCACCAATGATTAATAATAACAGGGGCACAGAAAAGATGCCCTTTGCTAGAGACTTCATAAAACCAACTAACTGCGCCTTTTGCTGGCAGCCCTCTTTGACTGCCGCAAGCAGCGACTCACTAGACCACCTTCGCGGTCGTGACAACGAATTGACATCACATAAATCATCAAGTGCATATGGGTGTGCACAACTTACACTTCTTATCGAAAAATCATGCCATTACTTTCAGGTAACTACCTAACTCACGTTGGGTCAATCGTTGTATTCTTGAAACATATTACTACACTATACGAGCAAATCGCTGCTAGTCTCGCCTGGCGTTAAGATACCAGGATGGCATTTTTTCTTTACCACATATGGTTATCTTCATCGTGACATTTATATTGCGGATGCTTAGTCATCACCCCAAACGAGAGAGTAAGGTGGTCAACACCTGGTCGCTTAGGTTCAACACCGCTACATTTCTTTCTACTCCGCACGAAGATAACATACCCAATTCCAAACGTTCCGCACTTTGCCTTTCCATAGGAATGCAAAATGAGGTGTTTTTTCCGTAGGAATCGGAGCTCTGCACCGTGAACAGCACTTTTACAAAGCAACTTAAAGTTTCTTCACTGTTCAACATGGCTAAGACGGCAATGCTTCCTGGTGAACTCCAAGCAACCACAGCACAGGTCGCGTAGGCGCGTTATTTACTCGAAATTTGAAAAAAACCACTGTCAAGCAAGAAAACTTTTTTCGATTACTGTTAAGCTATGACATACACAGCAGATTATATACACAGCGACCAACAAACCTTTTCTGTTTAAAGTCTACGCAAGTTATTACCTGCAACATTGCTCGTTCCAAGCTCGCGGTACCCCTTCGGCACAAACGGCGTCGTGTTTTGCAGCAAAGATGTTACATGTCCCGGTCGCGCCAAAATCCAATTCTAAATGATTCAAATCGTTTAGTTAATATCAGACCATCTTGTGCAAAATAAAGGATGTATCTATTAATACACAGCACATTCGATAAGGCAGCATGTGACACGGTCGTAGCGTAATCCGCTGCATTACTCTTTGTAATGTATCAATACATTAATGCTGACGTAACTATACATTTGCTTAGATCGCCATCTGATTCAGTGCCTTGTGTTAATTGGCAGTGTATTGAAGGTTTAAAAATCATAAAGTGCAATACTCATTTTTCTTAATACATTACCCGAGTTCTCCCTCAATGCCATCCATCCCCTATTCGAATCTCCGTTTCACCTTTACCATCCCGTACCAAACTTATCCTGAATATTTAACGAATGCGCGCAGCAAACGAAATAGGGCCAACACCAAGGGCTACAGAAACGGGTCGCGACGACCATGCAAGAGACCAATGGTATTCCATCGAACCAGCTCAGCCATTTGCTAAGTTTGGAAACGACCATGTCGCAACTAAAAGCAGTTGCGTCTCACGCAGTTGGACAATGTTTTCAGGTAAACTGAACAAAGAATAGATACGCAAAAATTGCCGTATCAACAGTTTACCATTTCGTTCGGAAGAAAAATGACATCCGAAGAAACTCCACTTGACAAAGCCGGGAGGCAGTCCGAAATTAAAATCCTCGTCAACTTCAATGTAAGTGAGAAACGTAAGCAGAGAAGACCTTACCAACTGAACATGGCAACAATCTTAGGAAACATTCAATAGAGAGGACAGCGTTACCACGAATGGGTACTTTATGTGTTTATGCAATGGAAACTGGACATGCATGCTTGACCCTACCTTTGCAGCTCTTTCGGCGATCTGCCCAGCGAGAACTTCGGGTGGGGCACCTAAATGCTCAACGCTTAAAGATGGAACAAATGAAAGTCGTTCACCACCACAGTTGCTGCGGAAGCATTGTGCTGCGCAGCTGGGATGAAACATGCAGTATCTCGCTTTGCACTATTGCTTAACTGAATTGATGTGTCCACTGACCCCTTGACAAACAACGTCAACAATGCAGCTGCTGTTTACTACTTTATTGTGTATACATCCATTATGACTTATTACGAGATTCGACACCGTTTCGAAAAAGATCCTTTAATTTTTCTCTCCGGAGCTTTCGGGGATCTTCTGTCCAATTCCTGTGTCACAATTTATCTGACGTTTACTACATGTTCTCACAGTTATTCCGCTGAAGAAGGGGTCAGAAGATCCCGAAAGCTCCGGAGAAAAAATTAAAGGATCTTTATCGAAACAACGGTGTCGAATCTCGTAATAAGCCATAATGTCGAATTCTACCGTTAACAAAAGACACCCAATATACATCCTAAGCTCAATTCTTTGGGTACTGTCATTTCAGCGCTCAGCAGTCGTACATTCAAGACAAACAACAATAAGATAGCGTACTGCGCAATTCTTAAATAAAGAAGACTTGATAAAACGTAATCTGCACACATACGTGTTCGCAAGCTAAAGCCCAGATAGCGGCTACTAGCCTTATAAATTCTTGAAAGGTTATTCGTTCTCTTACCTGGTATACGGCAACAACTTTGCATAACATTTTCTCCTGCTTCCTAAGGAGTACGTAAATCGAAATATTAAGACTTCTGGGCGACAGAGTTCAGTCAGTATGCAGGCCGACCAAAGAGAGCACGTCTGAACAAGCGCTCAGCAATTGGCTGCGGACTAGCAGAACTTCGCCGCAGAGTTGATCGCCAAACGACAAGAGCCTAAACAATTGAAACAAGGGAAAGAGCAGTTCGCAACACGCCATTACTGCTAGCATTTCATTCAGACACTGCAACTTCACGTTCTGCCATGCCGTGGCGAAACTGTTCGCACGTAATGCGATTATGCAAATGCACCCAACCCCAAAAGGGAAAGACCTTTAGCAGCAGCTCTGAACAAGCACTGGAATAACACAACTAAGAATTCCCATTGTGCATACGGCAGCTGTTTTACACTGCAGAAAGAAAAGCACGTTGTCGAACCGACGTAATGCTCTACACAAAAATAACAGTTCATCGGCAACACCGTTTCACTGGCGCTTCGCGAAGTTCCCGCGCTACTTCGCCAGCGATGGCCCTTCCAAAGAGGAAGCAATTACGACTGCACAAGCAGTTGAAGTTACGCCCACATTAACGAGAACCTGGTTTCCATGCAACTTGAGATGTTCAACTTGGGAGAAGCATACAAAAATGTATAGGCCTCTTCGTGTCGCAGTCGTGGATATTTCCCTAAACGAAATACTTTGCAGCTGCTAAACGGCGTTCCCGACCGTCCGCTGTTAGGGAAGGAGCGCGAACAAACAAAACGATTAAAATGGGTACAATTAATAGCCGCCGAAAAGAGCAAACCGCCATTTCGAAGGTGCGAGTTAAGGTAACAGCTTTTAGCAAAAGATACATCGCTCAATCTTCACATCCCCTGGACTTGCTGGAAAAGCATTCCCATTCTTTCGGGAGACCTCTTTCTTCAACGCTGGACGATTCGCAGCGCTCCAATTATGCTAGCACATTTTGTTTTTTGACGCTTTGACACCGCTATTTTGGTTAGCAATTTACTTGCCCACTATATCCGTCGCTTTCAAGACTTTTCAAACTTTAACCTTCAGGGGCAAAGCGCTTGGAATCGTACAGCGACGCGATAAGCGAATACGAATCCTGAAAATTGTAGCAGCTCAGGAACTGAGCGAAACTAGCTTCGCTTATCGCACAACCGAGACTTGTAAGCCTTAGCATTAAGGGTGAAAATGCAACAGCGCACATCCTGCCCAGTGAACGTATGGTGACGGTACTATTGTTCGGCGGCTGTCAAATGTCTAGGTTAGTATACCCAATTTGCCTCCTTTTAGAACGGTCACTCCCAAAGGGGCGCAATTGCCCTACAAGCAACCTTTGGCGTTATTCTGACCCCGTTGCATTACAGCTCCACAAAATCATTTACTTAAGCACAATGGAACACGCAGTCATGACATGCCATAGTCAGTGCCACGTAACGAAAATACATTACTACTACAACTGTAGGGGTAGATCGTGGCAAATCGCATGCAGGGATAGCCAGTACGTAGACGGGCAACTTCCAATATCGTTAATTATTCGCGACGAACAATTATCTCACTTTCTCTACAGGATTGCCGTCTTCGCCTAATGCGTTCGCATTCACTTTGCGCATTGCATTACTCCATTGCAATTCTTCTATTTTCCCGTATACACCAAAATGAGTGCGGTTTGCCAGGCTACCCTGCCTCCTTCGCCGTGCTTACATTCCGTTTTACATCCACCGCAAACCACTTCGAGCACATTCATCTACGGAGTCCACATCCGGTGGACGAAGCGGCAACAACAATTCAGTCTATTCCTCGTTAGAGAAGGTGAATGTTCACAGAACGCCACCCAATTGCCAAACGCGTCGTCCTACAATCAACATGTTGTGCCGCCGCAATAGGGGCATGGCAAGTCACTGACACAACCCAACAATAACAATAATGGTTTTGTTACCTACCTTATCACAAGTAACCGTACCCTTAACAATAATCATGTTTAACGCTAACCGTAAACAATACAGTAACCAAGAGAAGCGAACACCCAGTGACTATATTACGTTCACTGCCCAACTGGTACGCTGCTGTAGGAGTAAATAGCTTCTCCTTCAAATACGGGCTTCCGAAGTGCAAATTTCTGCAAGCGACGCTTTTCGCAATTCGGCGGTAGGGCAAACATTTGGCGACTCAAGTTGGCGAAACCCGCGGGAAACGCGCAACGAAGACAAGATTTTTGGACAGCGCAAAGCATTTGCCGCAAAAGTCGCAATGGCAACGGGCAAGGCATGTTTGCGGCGCCGCCGGATTAAACGGCCTCCGGGGAAAAGGCGCCGAACGAATCTATTGAACGTGGGCAAGGTTGTAACCGGCAACGTCGCCTTTTGCAACGTGGGACGTTAGGGGAACAACCCTGCGACGCCTCGACTTGCTCGCCCCGAACCGGCAAGCCAAAAGCCCGCAATTGGGGCTGCTAACTTTCGACAAGGTGATTGAATGGTAAAGCGAGGGTCAAGTTGCACTTTGCCAAAATTAAAGCGAATCCTAACTGCGGATGCCGCGTGACGGAGACGTGCAGCCTTCAGCAATAAGGAAAGCGCGTCGCTGCGTATACGGTTCAGCACATGAAAGGATTACGGTAAGGCGGCTGGCAATTGTTGACAATCCATTTGGGCATCGATTTAGCAAAGAACAAAAAGTCAATGCTTGGCGTGGAAGCGCACCGGTTTACGTCGGGGAGAGCAAGAAACGAATGTGACGATCCGTCGTGACCAATGATCAAAGATGTTGGGAGATTGGTGGAACGACAATGCAACCCAACATCTACACATTTATTATCTAATACAAACCACAGACTGCGTGCAGAGATTATCAGTACTTGTGTGCCACAAATGCGCAAGCGACAAATATTGGAACGCCATAGCAAGGAAAAAATCATTGCATATGTGCAGCCAGGAGAAGAGGAGGAGGAGGAGGAAGAAATAGGAAATAACGAGGAATGCGGTACGAAGCCGCGACCTGCCCTCAGCAGCACTTAATGGAGAAGAGGCCAGCGATCGCTGGGATTGTTTCCTAACGTGGTCGCCTGGCCTGCAGGGTTGGTGCTCAACATGGTATTCATTGGGAGAATGCTTGCTGGGGTAATAGATTCGTTCATATTCGCTGCGGTCATTTTTGCTCGCAAACGGGCATTCTCGGCCAATAGGTGATCATTCTGTGACATCAAGTCAACCAAAGACTGCTTCATCAAATCGAGCCGATTGCGCAAGCTAACGATCTCTTCGCACATTGGATTCGCACTATTCGTTGCACCTGGCGGAGGCGGCGGCGGCGGCGGCGGTGGCGGCGGTGTCTCGTAGCGCGGTCGCTGGTATGCTGGAGCGCTGCCAGGAGCCAATGGCTCGTCTTCCGGTGCTCTACGCTTGAACTCGCGAACGGTGTCAAAGCTTGCGCGATAACCTGCCATAACTGGCTGCTGCGGCGGACCTTGGGTTCGCTGTTCAACGCTACCCTCAGGGCCCATCATACGAAGCTCGCGCTCTTGCTTCGGATTAATGTGCCAGAAACGACAGCGCGCGCCACGGGTGCAGTGATTCGACAGGAACTCTTTGCAAAGCGGTCTGCCATCTATAACATCCTGACCGGTGGCCGCTACGATCGAGCGCGCCAGACTTTCCGAAACCCGGCCAGTGTGCTCGTAAAGTTCTTTCTCTTCGCGTGTGCAATGCACGTACTTGCAGGCGCCGCGAAAGCACACCTGATTGAGAAAATCCTTGCAAAACATTACCTTGGTCTCGCCGTTTGAACTTTCGCTCTTTTGTACAGCGCCAACCGGATGGTAATACTTGCACCGTCCTCCTCGGAAGCAAACGTTGTTAAGAAAGTCACGGCATATGTCGGCACCGCTGCCCGCTTCCTGGGTAGCCTCTTCCCTTTCCGTGGCTTCCAGGTGGCCGTCGTTCGGCAAACCGCTCACTGTCTGGTAATCCGACGTGCTAAACGCTGCAGCCATAGCGAAACGCCTTGTCAACAGAGTTACCAACGCTTTCTACCGTCTCCACCCTATAACAAAACCTGCAAACATTTTATTGAATCACTTTGAGCGTTACTCGGTACTTTGCTTCTCAGTAGTCGCCGATCAAGCGCGCGTCAGAATTTTTCTGTAGCCTGTGCTACCTTGAATGAAAACAAGCACGGCCCTTCCGTGGTCGTCAGCGACTACTCAACGATCAACACCTTACTGAGGTGTGGCAACTGTGGTATAAAGCATGCTTTAAACAGAAGCGTGCGTTGTTTAAACCTGTAACTTCTTCCTTTGTTTAAAGCCTTTGTCCCGTCTTTTCACTGCCTCCTATGGACCAGTTTTTGTATCGCACATGGCATTCCCCTCTTGACAAAGCGTTCTTATTGTTCAGTTCGAGGTAACCTGCAGTTCAATGAGCAAGTTTGACCGCTTTTGCATTGATTCCTTCCCGGCAAGTTCCTCGAGCTCGGCGACTCGTACTTTCGATACTGTTTGTTGCTAATTACCTGATCATCAAGTTCGTTTCATCGCTACGACCCTACCGAAGCAGCAGTATGGGCGGTCGGCGGTTTCCAAAAGGTGGTGAAGCACTTAACGTGCAGGTCTTGTTACCCTGAGCCCTGCTCGGCAGGGTGCCGTAACTGCAGCTTCGGTGACGCTCCTGCTTCGACGCCGTCAGTGAAGCCGCTTGAGTTTCCGCGTGCGCGTAGCAGCAGCGGCTTCCGCTGAATTCACCGTGCGCTAGAGTAATGGGGCAATGATCGAGGGCACTTTACCAGCTCGGGCAACCGTGGGCGCGCTAGCCTTGGTGCAGCGAAAGATTTTTCACCCACTGTCAGTATGCGTACATACAGTATGAGAGAGAACCTAATTTCCATGAATTGACCATACGAAACGCTGTATGCGCATTGCCTGAATGAAAGAACTTTGGTCTTTTTTCGAACACTAGCGATCTGGCGCGGAAACGATGACGCTAATAAAATTTGAGGCTTTGCTGAAGGTTGGATTCATCGTAACGGCGTAGGTATACATTTCAAGAGTTTTGTACGACTGGCACCGTTTTTGTTGACTTTTATTCTATTTTTCCCGGAGCTTTCGGGGTAGCTCACACCCCGTCATCAGCGACCACTGAACGATCAATACCTTACTGAGGTGTGGTAATTGTGTTATAAAGCATGCTTTAAACAGAAGCATGCGCTGTTTAACCATGTAACTTCTTCCTTTGTTCAAAGCCTTTGTCCCGTCTTTTCACTGTCTCCTATGGACCAGTTTTTGTATCTTACATGGTCAATGACTCTGTTCATAACATAAGGGCCCTCGGGACCCATTGTGTCGCACCTGACAACATGATGATCGTTGTATTATATGTGACCATATCTCACTAACATCCGTGCCCTTGTAGCGCTTGAAGGTGCTGTTATTTCTAATAAACAATGCCTCTTTAATCTTCCTTAGTGTGAAACATTGCTCACTGCAAAGAGCAATCGCATGTAAGGTGCCCAAACAATGCGCTGCATGTTCCCCAACCGCTGAGGCCTTAATCGTCTGGTCCATCACTTTTCTTGGTTCAAGGGTTTGTCTTCGACCCTTACCTTGTGCATTTGTATTCCCATTTTCTCTGGTCTTTGCATTATTATATCTAGTTAGGCAGGCCAAATGCTCCTTAAACCGATGAGACAGACTATTGCCTGTCTCCCCTACGTACAAGCCAGAGCAATCGCATTTGATTGCGTAAACTGCCCCTTGTTCCATTTCGGGAATCTTGACCTTATCGTTCCTGAGCAAAGACCTTAGATTTGTTGAATTTTTAAAGTAAACTTTGAAGCCTAACAATTTTCCCAAACGTTGTATTCTTTCACCAATGCCTTCATAATACGGGATTGTCATTGTGATCATGTCTTGAAATTTTCTTCCAGTATCCTCCGTTCTATGTGACCGTATTTCAATTACGGATGATATTGGTGTCCTACGGTATCCATTATTAGAAAGCGTCTCTGTTATATGTTGCAGTTCATGTTGTATGAACTCCTGGTCACAAACGTGCCTAGCTCTGTCCACCATCCCTTTGATTATACTACGGAATACTGAGCGGGGATGGTGAGACGAGAAATGCAGGTATCTTTACGAGCGAGTAACTTTTCTATAAACTGTTGTTTTGACATAATCGCCATGCCTAATGATTAAGGTGTCCAGAAACGGGAGTGTTCGATTGGATTCTTTCGCAATTGTGAAGCAGATCTGTCCAGGGAATAAGTTGTTGAGGTAATAAAAAATAGAATAAAAGTCAACAAAAACGGTGCCAGTCGTGCAAAACCATTGCATTGAGGTTTTGCTCTAAGTTATGAGTATATCTTGCCCAATAGCTAGCCTTTGCTCCTAGTCCTGAGGCGCTACTCCCAGCTTCTGTGCTCAGCTGCCGATTACGAACCTTTGCTCCAGTTTGCCAGGCTAAGCCCGGAAGCAATTGCCGATTGCAGCAGTACAGCTTTGAAAATCTCCACTTAAACAGTGAGGGTTTCGTTTCATATTCAGATTTTGAAACTACGTGCATTAACATCTTAACTACTAATAATCTAATATTTCAGCTTGTTACAGTGGGTCTTATTTTCAACAGCAATTCTCGTTTAGAAGACACCTCTTGGCACGGCGTCCCGGAGGACGACGGAGCAAGAGGCTCCGAAAGCTACGAAATTCTCTCGTTAAAGGTGCGTTATATTTCATCGTTGATTTACAGTGTACCTTTTTCAGTTCAATAAACGGGTTCCACTGCCGTACCAAGAGGTATCTTCTAAACTAAAAACAACAACTCGTTATGAAGCATTTCATATTCAGCAATTCTCGTATGAGATTTTGGTCATTTCGTTTGCTTGCCGTCCTGGTCTCGCTACTTTCATCTGTGATGTCAAGCTGAGCGGAGGCGTCAATAAAGAAATTATTAGTTACCGACATGTAAGCATACGGTAAGGGGAAATATGGAACGTACGATCTTTTATTTCGTATCTTTCGGAATCATCTGATTCCGTCGTCACCGAGAAGATGGAAAACCTATGGCTTTCCCTCTCTTGCATTGTTCAAAACGTTAACATAGACCAGTGTTTCCCAACGTTTTTGGCGCCAGGGACCCCATTCATTGCTGACAATCATCCTGGGGCCCCCACCAACTCTTTAGAACAGTCCTTATTGTCCCATTAGATTACCTGCAGGTTTTTGTGCTTTTCAGGCGTGGCTTCACGGTAAATTTGCTTGAATAGGTATTTGAGCAATGGCGTTGGGTCAATCATAGTGCTTGTCAAATTTGAGTAAGGTGGAATCAGGTTCTGACTTTTGGAAAGAGAAGGAAAGAAACAAGATTTGACGGAAGCGTTGTCACAAAGCGAAAAGCCCACGACTACGGTGAACTTCGCTGCCAAATGAACAACCAGACGAACGAAAACATTGTTTCGCATCCTGCATGAAATGATCGAAACCGTATCGCCCATTTCCCTTCTGAACTTTCCAGCGCTCGGTCACCTACGATTACCACATCAGAGTGCCATCAATCTTGTCAGGGCTCTCCCAGTGACCCCTTCACTTTACAGGGGCCCATCGCTGTCCTGAGCCCCTCTGTGCCTCTCCGGGGCCCCCAAGGGCGCCTCAGGGGCCCCGTTGGGAATCACTGACATAGACAATCAGGTGAGCTAGTGACGTATCCAATATCCCTTGATAAACATATTAGTAATAGGGCATAGGAACTCGGACTGGCACAATGCCAAAGCAAGTACAACGAAATAACGTCGGAGCCATTCCGTGGGAGGTAAGCCTAAGACGATGCTCGAAAGTCAACAATTCGTCAACCCAACAATGCGCTAATTTTGGTATTGGTGCTCATTTATCAACTGACTGGTCCGGAATAAAAAAAAAGGGCAGAGTCACGTCTGACCTATGGTGACGTCAAGCACTGCACGTACTCTTCTAATGCACTGCGTTCACTTGATTGACTACAACGAAATTAACAATTATGCAACTTGATCACGCTACACTTGATGTCATAACATCAAAAGGCACGGGAACGTATGTCCAACTTGAAACCGAGCACCATCTGCAATTAATCCATACCCTGCGAATCAGCGACCTTACAGCTTTATTTAATTCTGCTTGACTGGCGTCCATGCAAATTGGTGCTTTCTCGGGTACATCCATCGCGAAGAGTCGCTTCTGCTATAATCAAAGCAGGCCAACTTTATTTTGAGCACATTAATGTTCAAGCGTCTTCGAGCGATCGCTCTTAAGGCACTTTGACGAGACCTAAAACAGTTGCCGACCAGGCAGCCGTGTCCATCCCTTTGCTGACAGCCGGTGGCACCTGTCCAGTTTGATTCACGAATTTTCAGCACTTGCCAGCGAATCCACTATTAACCGTCCAAGCAAAATGTTGCCCATTGGCTTTGCGGATGCAATTTTGAGAATCTGCGATCAGCGGTACTTCCTTGGTAGATGGAAGACATGTTACAACGGCATGCGTCGCAATAAGCTGTCTACATTTGCTTGTTGGCTTGAAGTTCACAAATTCCTACGAGATCAATGCATAATATAGCCAGAGGATCGCACGGTTTTAACGTAATGCCTGTTTATTGAGCACCGTGGCTGGACATTATCAAATGTGCAAGCTATCACCAAACATGCTACCCGGTGGCATACACTGGCCGGGGTAAAATAATACAGCGATAAGGTTTGTTCGAACAGTGGATGTTTTGTAACGGGCTTGTTCATGTTCGGATATTTTTTTGGCTGTCGTCCCGTCGAAAATGGGACGACAGCCGAAACTTTCGACGGGACGACACCCGTAAGCAAACGGGACGACAGCCGAAAAAACAACCGAGCGATAAGGTTTGCCCAAATTACCACTTCAGTAATCAATTGCTGTGATATAGAACTTCTTTGCCGAGAAGCAGTTGCCCAGGCTCTCATCAGAGTTGACATGCAAGAGCGGGTGTACTTCATCTGGACACTTTGCCGTTATCGAAGCGTAGCGTTCCTACTCAAACCCATGACAAGCCAACATACGAACGCCTTTCGTTTGTTGGCACACCATAGGCCACCGTCACAATCGAGAGAGTTGGCTCGCTAGTCACACTCACGAAGACACGCTGCTCGTCTATGAGCGAAATGAAAGATGGAACTTCGCTTTTTCATTTTACAACTTTTTTGGATTGTCTCCGTCAACAAGTGGAACTTCACAACGAGCGCACAAGGTATCAAATTGCACATGCGCCTTCGAGTGTTGCCGTTTTCTGCGCGAAGGATTTTCTATATTTATCCTATAGTTATCGTTTTCCTTTAGCCACTTTCTTTGGCCAAAAGTATTTCACTATTCCACAGTCGCGTCTCGGAACTTTCGTAGGAAAGCTGACGGACGTGGAAATTCGCTTGGAGTTCCAAACAGCGCTGGAAGCGTGCGAACTGCTGGCGCTCAGGCTGGACGCGGCATATATGGCAATGAAATTGGAATACGACAATATCCAGGCAACAAATGAGCTCGCTTCGACCCGCCAACGCATGGCGTTCAGCTTTCTCTTTGTTGCAGTTGGTCGCCAGGAATGTGCACGCAAATTTTACGGACGCTTGGAGCTTCCCGATTCCGTTTCCGGTAAATGACGTTAACCGGCACAGGATTGTCGTTACTTTGAACGGTGGCATCCCAAGAGTAAGCGTCGACGAAACTATGTGCCAGACGGAGCACCTCGGACTGACATTTGACGGATCCTCGACTTTGCCTTTAAGTGACGGGATGTCGATTGGAGGTTTCAAGCACGACGGAAGATACTTCCGAGGATGCGTAACAATGCTTGAACTAAACAAATTTGATCTACTGAAGGCGTATAGGGACTTACTGGAATCTAGGTAAAATCTGCTTGCTACTGCTCGTTTACGGCAGGACCTCTCTGTGAGATCGGACGAAAGGAAAATTGTTGATCTGAAAACCGGTCATCCAACCTGTCATAACTTCTCTTCTCTAGCTATACACAGTATTTTGCAATGCAATTTTTTAATAATAGCAGAACTGTTATTTCCATGCATGTAGTAATTATGACTTCCAGCTTATTTGAAAATCGTATTCTTCTAATAACAACTACAGATAACAGCTACGAATCAAGCCGTACCTCACTGCGTTTGTCTTACCAATAAAACCTTCATAATCAGTCAGTGGTTAGTTTCTCTCTCGGGAAGCACTCATATACTCAATGTATACTCAAGCACTCATCTACCACATCAACGGGCTACAATCCGTTTCAGAAGGGCAATTCCACATGCCAGAGCCTGTTAGAAGCAACCCAGTTATCATCTGGTAGTTTTACAGTTTGATGAATTTTCCTTCCCCAAAACCCACGAACATTTGGATCACTATTCTAGCTCAGTTGTATAGTGCAAAGATATATATATATATATATATATCCTGACGACGTTGTTGAATACTGGGACAGGAACAGCTTCACTCACGTGAACGGTTGGTTACTTTTTTGCGCTGAGGACGGGACCAGGGGAGGTCCCGAAAGCTACGCGTTGCAAGCATTTATGAACGGGTGCCCTGCCGTCCTATGACAGGATATATATACATATATATATATATATATATATATATATATATATATATATATTTTTTTTTTTTTGGGGAAGGGTTTTGGGGAAGGAAAATTCATCAAATTGTAAAACTACCAGACGAAAATGTTTGCGGGAAAGAAGACATAATTTACACATCATTTCACTGCTAACAGAAAGCGACTTTGACAAGATTTCCATCGTTGCCAGTGGCGCGCAATGCTAAGATTTTCCGTTCGAATGGTCCGCTTGGTCGCTAGAAACGATGATGCGCTGTTTTAAGAATAGACAAAGCGGTGAGATGAATTTAAGTGCATTTCTTTTCAGCTTCAAGGAAAATTGCAGTCACTTGTTCACTTCGCATTCGTCTTCGGCAGCAATGGTCATACCACCGATGGGAAACATAAAGTTCAACCTTAACTCGGAAAGGCTGAACGAAGTTACGCGCGCAACGTCGCTTCAGTTCAAATTGCGCAGCAACGAATCCAGCGCCTTAATCTTTCACTTAATGGAGAACCTGGGCGCCGTTGAATTATCGAGGCACATCTTACTCAAGATAGACGACGGAGTTCTGACGCTCCTGGAGTGCCTGGAAGGGCGTCTGACCGCCTACTTAAAAAGCAATGCTCCCATTGACGATGGCCGCTGGCATTTTATATCCATAGCGGTTACCGCGAGCAGCCTCTGGCTAATGGTCGGCGAAGAGGCTGTTCAGTGGATTAGCAGGGGAAGTGAAGAGTTGCAGAACAACGCTACTGAGCAGGGCCAGCTTGAGCTTACATTTGGAGATTCCAACGAGGCACATGCGTCGGCCTGCTCAAAAGAGAAGTTGACGCTCCGAAGAAGATCCTTGATGTGCATACAAGGGGCGCGTTGGGGTGACACCGTGCTGAACTTTCTCAATGCCGTTTCGTCGTCGTCGGTTACCATCGACTGCCCTCCGTGCCTCGACCGAAGCAAAAACGCTTCCTGCATGTCCTTGGATAATGCAACGGCCAACGGCGTGTCGACAGCACGTTCAGACAAGCTGTTGGTGACCGTTGATGAGGGCGGGGAAGTTTGCTTGAATCTCCTCTACTTCAAATCAGTATTAGATGCCTTTCCAGTTGGAGAAAGCCTTCTGTTTACAATGTTCAACCCACCGGCGCACGGTAGGGTGTACAAACTTCAAAACGGCATTAAGATACCGGTACTCCAATTCACCACCAAGGACCTACTGTATCATCGCATTTTTTACACTCACGATGGATCCGAACTACGGCAGGACGAGATGGAGTTTGAGATTGAAAGTGAACAAGGTTACAAAGCATTTATCAGGAACGCACCGCTAGTGGTCATACTGATCAATGTAAATCCCGTGAACGATCCCCCAAGGGTGGTGCTCCCTTCAGGCAGAACGCTCCATCTCCTTCAGCACAGCAGGGTCAAACTTACCAAGGAAATTATCACCGTTCATGATATGGATACCGAACCTGCCAATATTGACATTTACGTGCAGCAGCAACAGACGCCGCACTCCGTATATATTGTGCACGAAAAGTTCCCTGGGGAACCAATAACGCACTTTTCCTGGCAGAACATACTCAGTGAAGAAATCAGCATTGTACATATGGCTGGTTGGACCGCTAATATAACATTTCACGTGGTCGACAATCACAGACAGGGATCTCTGGTCAAACTGAATGTCCAAGTACACCGTGCTCGAATAAAGCGCTTGCGCAAAGCAGTGCTGGAACTTTCCAGGAGGACTTCCGCCTTGGTTACTGAAGAACATCTCAGCTATTCCATTCCATCAGCGGAAGGAAAGGAAAACGAGGTCACCTATGACGTCACTCGATCCCCATCGAAGGGCACGTTCGAACTGCAAATGTCCGATACCAAGTGGGTTCCTGCTAACCAATTTACACAGGCCGACATACGAAGCAGGCGGGTACGCTATTCGAACAGCGCCGATGGGGAATACGACAACGACACGGCGACGCTAAAAATTTCCAGCCAAACGTTAGACGTTGCTTCTGAAGGAGAGCTGTTGGTCAAATTTGTTCCCAAGACAATTACCATTTTCAAATCCATTCCCTTCACGATGATTGCGCAACGGAAAGCCACCTTGCAACGCAAGCATTTGTTCGCTTGGACATTCCCGAATCCCGTTCTGCCGGAAGACATAACGTACGAAATTGTTCGGGCTCCATTGTACGGTTTCTTAACCAAAACAATTGTTCGCCCCTCGGAACAATGGAACCGACGCCTCGGTGTATATTCCAAGTTCACGCAGGCTGACATCGACATGGATCGGCTAACCTACGAACTAAGGCACAGTCATTACTCAGTTGCGTACGACCATTTTCAATTCACCGTCACTGCACTGGACAGCGTGACAACACCCTGTCGCTTCTTCATTGCCTACATACCAGGTAAGGAACGAGTTCTGAACATTCAACTAGAAGTTGCGTTGTAAACAAGCCATTCTGCCGATAGACGCAAATCGACTGAAATTAAATACGACTGCCCAACTACATAATGAAAGGGCAGGTTAAACAAAGGGATAACAACAACATGCTAACTTTACATATATATATATATATATATATATATACAGTTTATGGCATATAATACATATGTCATAAAGTACTTACAGCTTCCGGTTTTGACCGAATCCACAATGCAGGCATCTGTTGCAGTTTGAAATTCATCGAGCCGTTTATAATTTAGAAAACGAACATCTAATGCTGGTCAACCGAACAGTGGTAGTGAAGGAAGGCAAATCGAAAGTACTTTCTAACCTTACCCTGTCCACAACAATGAACCGCTTCGCCAATTTCCAATATAGAGTTGTGTCTGAGTCCAAGAGGGGTCGCATAATTGTCAAAAGAGAAAACGGCCCGTCGAACTCAACGGCAGCAGTTACAACGTTTTCAACAAAGGACATCAACGAAGGTCTGGTGTGGTACAAGCACGACGGCTCTGAAAGTCGGCAGGATAAAGTGTACATGGCCGTTAGTCCGCTGATTCAAAACAATGTGGTTGAGGACCGTATACAGCTTCCCTTTTGGTTGCACATACGCATCTTGCCAAGCGGTGACAGTCCGCCAAAGCGCATGAACTCCATCGAACACGTATGCTACGTGACAAGGCTGGAAGAAAAAGTACTGACAACTGACGACCTGTGGTACGTCGACAAGGACGGGGACAGTAACTCCCGCTTTTTATTGTACCACTTCCCTGAGGAGACGAGAGAGGGCGCCTTTTATACGACCAAACTCCCCGGCATTAGCATACATGTCTTTTCTCAGCACGACATTAATAGCAGGCAGATAAGCTACGTGCATACGGCTGACAACAAGCTGTACAAGATTCCATTTCGTGTAACCGACGGAAATCATGTCATAGAAGATATGCTTGTTGTAAACGCCACTGAACCATTTTTCACTATCCGTACGGCTGAACAGCTAAAATTGAACTGCGGTCGACTGATGCCCATCCGGTTGGCCCAATTTGCCATAACTACCAATTTGAACTTCGACTATTCGGACATAATTTTTACCACATCACAGCAGGGTGAAGGTGGTCACATTGTGATTGAGACGGACGGTCAGAGTTCTTCGCAAATAGATCAATTCACCATGGAGGACTTGGCCAACGAGCATGTCTATTACAAGTGTAGCAGGAAGGTGGACTACCCACACTGGACTCCGTTACTGGTCAGCTTCGACCATTACTCCATTCCCGTTTCGTTACATATCGCACCCAAGACGGGGCCACTGGAGACCGACAGAGCAATATATATCACAGAAAATGGTGTGAAGAGACTGTCGGCGGAGAACGTAAGGTTGGAGACCCATCTTACGAAGAATTCCTACTGCGCAACACATTTCAAAGTAATCGGCAGACCAGAAAATGGCTCCTTAGCACTAGGACGGTATGCCAAATTCCAAACTGCCGACATTGTAGGAATGGACCGCTTTCACGTGGACTCTTTCACATGGTACGACATCGAACACGAGAGGCTGCATTACGTTCACCGAATGGGAGCTGGCAAGACGGACACCATTATCTTCAATGTTTCCTCGCCGTGCTCCGCCTTCCAGAGCAGTACCCTGGCGCTCAGCATTTTTGCTAGGCCTTCCGTCAGCTTGAAAGTTACTGACTTGATTGTCACTCGGTTGAGCCGAGTTTTGCTTACGCCGGACAACGTTCACATTGAATCGGATTTCCATGGGTTGGAAAGCGACATGGCCATTGCAGTATTTGCTCAGCCAAGCTATGGACGTCTAGTCATTGAAAAGCAAGGCAAGTACGACTTTCATATCAATCGCTTCCACGAGGGCGATCTCAAATTTGGCCACGTATGGTATGTCCACGAGAACGGTTCTTCGGATCGCGACGAATTTTCACTGCTGGTCGTCCTTCGTAACTACACAATTCACAGTGCACCTGCCACCGTAAGCGTTCAAATCAGACGACCGAATCGAAATGGTAAATTTAGCAACTTTCTACCTTTCTTTTTATTTGCATACGTGCGTTGACAGCCTCCTGGCAAAACGAGTTCACGGGCCATATGACAGCAAGGTTCACTTAATTTTGCAAGCCGAAAATACGGCCGCACTCCGTGGGCGCCCGTCGTTTCTCCCTTCCATAATAGACAGCGGTATACAACAGCGATTCTAAACAGTTGAGCAATTAGGGTGTGACATAGTAGCGGGTAATAGAAAATCCATGCCGACGTAGAGATAGAAATAGTTACCATATAAATTTCGAACTACACCCACTTTCAGCTAGGTATACCATGTCTGGTCACAAGTTGAACTGCAAGTAATGGCTACCTATCCCTCGGACTAAGATGGACTATAAGTGAGGCTGTTTGAAAACAACTGCAGACGGTTTCCTGCAATTCATGAGAAGCGGAAAAGCGCTTAGCTTATAAAGGGGAATTCCCGAAAGCTACGGTATTATAAATAAGGGAACATACGGAATAACGCTGAAAAGTCGTTGTATGGTCATGTCAAACTACAGCACCGCTACAAACTATCCAATACGCAACATCATACTTTTGAGCGCGACCTTGCCATTATCATAAGACTGCTCAAAGGGAGGCTGATTTTCAATTTGCTTCATTGTCCATCCTCTTGACGACTTAGCAACGTCGTGACGGTTCATTTCGGTTACGCTACGACGAGCTATCGAATGAAGAGCATCGTTAGTGTATTCTAACAAAACGTACGTGCAGGACCGACCGTTACAAGAAAAGAGACCGTAATATTCGACCACGGACAGGATTGGACTTGGATAACCGGCAAACATTTGGAAATCACTGACGAAGATACTGCAGCCGACCAACTGGTCATTTCCGTGCTTGAATCTTACAACGGTTTTCTTGCGCTCATGCATAATCCCAGAAGGAAGCTCGCCAACTTCACCCAGGCGGACATGAACCAAAGCAAAGTAATATTCGTGCTCGACGACCGCACTTCGCCGGCGGAAGGTGAGTCCCAACGCCGGAACTACCGATGGAAACTTTGGCGGTAAACAACATCCCTTCTAGGTTCCACGACAGGATTCGCATTCAGCGTCTGCGATCCCGATCACTGCCTCTTGCCGGACTGGCTGGACGTGGTGCGAGGAGACTCGAAAAAGGCCATCGAATGGAGCCGAAAGCTACAGGTGGCGCCCGGTTCAATGACGTCACTTACTAATCATCATTTCTACACAAGCCTGGTTGGTATAGCGCCGCAGAACTGCGTCTACTCGATCATCGACCAGCCGGTTTACGGTCACGTTCTGTTGAAAAGGCGTAAAACGTCCATGTTCACTCAGATGGACATTGACAGCGGTTTTGTGTCGTACAACCAAAGCCAACCTGTGAACAAATGGCTCCAAAAGGATCCCTTCAGCTACATAGTATCGCTGAGCAACGCGTACAGCAACTTGTCAACGTTCACCGAGAGACGGCGATTTCGGATATACATATCTTTTGCCTTCTTGAAGGAGAAAGAGAAGGAGGCTGCGCTGCGCATTATGCCAGTGGACGTCCCGTTCAGGGGAGTGGCGAATGTGACGAATGCAAATTTCGACATAGCCGCGTTGCAGAGTACGGTGGAGGACGAACTTTTGCTCGAATGGGCCGACGTGCCGAAAAATGGATGGCTAGAGATCAATGCACAAAGAGTGACCCCCAGCAAAGCTCCTGTGCTCTTAACGGTCAATGGCGACGTAGGTGACCTGCTAGCGGTGTATCACCACAACTCCCTAGCATTGACGGACGAAATAAGAATAAATGTTTTCGCCAAGGACAAGCAAAGGGTCATTCGTCGGAACGTGCTCAAGATTACGCTCCAGTGCCGCGTAAGTCTCCTGGAAATGCAGAGCAGCAAACGGGACAAAGTGCTAAACATTGGCTCCATTCGAGTTGTGCAAGGTCAACGAAGACTGATGAACAAAAAGGACATGGTGCACAGCGACATTCTGGTGAGGTCGAAAAACTTATCCTATCGTGTTGTCCAGCTGCCCGACAGCATAAGCCTTATCAGAAATACGTCTGAGGAACACCGGCAAGTTGATTCGTTCACCGAAGAGGATATTGCGTCCAAAAGAATTACGCTAATAAGCACAGGAAAGCTGGAAAATGGCACCTTACTTTTGTCGACCACTGACCCGTTGACAAAAGAGGTCCACATGTACCAACTACAAGTGGTGGTTGAGCCGTTGACTTTGGAAATGTTGCAGAGCAGCGTGATATACTACTCGCAGACGGACCGGCAAGTTGTAGTCGCTTCTGAGCATTTGATGGCGGAAAGCAATGGACCTTCGCAGCAAATAATTTACGAGATTAGCCAGCAGCCGGAAAATGGCACTCTCCAATGGAGCAACGGAACGATGCTCAGGCAGTTTACGCAGACCGACATTGGCAATGGATTGGTCGTGTACAAACCTACAAACATGCACGCCTACAAAGATCAGTTCCAATTGAAGGTGTTCAACCAGTTCAAGACGATCGAGAACCAAACGGTTTCGATCTGGGTGCTTCCCGCGGTCGACCAGAAGGATTTGGTTGTAGTATCCGGCGACCGTGTCATCATCACTGGCGACATCCTGAGCCTTCACGACGACCTGATGGGCCGATCGGCCGTTTTCAGAGTCACCAAACGACCAAAATACGGGTTGCTGACCAGGGTAGCGTCGGCGGAAGACCTGTACACCAATGGACTGGATTCGTTTACGGCAGCCGAGCTTTTGGAAAAACAAATCCAGTACGTCAGCACGGCAAACGAAGACATGAAGAAGGTGGAATTGGACGACTTCACGTTCGAGCTGACCGCGGAACGCCTGCAGCCGGCGATTGGTCAGCTGTCCATTTTGGTCATCCCGCGACCTGATGACATGGAAAACTCCATATCCCTGGTGAAAAACGTCGGAGACGATTTGGCCGACCCGCCGGTCACTTTTACCGAACTTGGATCGGCCTTATGGGTGCCAAACATCAACGTCATTCATGACGTATTAGGCATGATACTCATACTGACCAGCATCAGTTCTCTTTTTGTCATACTGATTCGAAAGATTCGAGTTTGGGGCAAAAAGCGTAGAATTTTGAAAAATACCGAGTATCACATGAAATTGTCCACCAGCGAAAGCGTGTGCGAAGTGGAAAACATGCAGAATGCGCACGGACACTCATCCGCATGGAAGGTGAAGCCGATAGCACTGAAGGACAGATTCCTTAAGCATGCCATGTCGCTGGACGGCGAGTTGGACGATGGACCGCGTCATCTGGCCAGGGCTAACTGCCACGGGCAAAGGGTGAACAACGGCTTTGGCGTAAGCAAGTATGCCACGTACGAGCAAAGTAGAAATGGAAATGCAACGTTGTCCAGGGGATTCGCATACGATGTACGCGAGTTATCCTCGCTTTCACCCATCCAAGATGACGACCTCACGCAGCACTCAGACACTGAAGTCGAAAGCAATGTCACTAAGCTAAACGAGAGTCAATACTGGGTTTGATAAGGTGCACCAAAAGTAAAATTGTTTTACTTTCAGTATCGCGATAACGACAATAAAAGCCATTTACAAACAATTTTTCTTCATTAACCAACCGAAGCGGTCTGAGACTGCGACTGGGCAATCATTTTTTCTTGCATCGCCTTTTTCTTGGCCGCCCTTGCAGCCTGAACATGTAAACCGCTGTTACGATGAACCAAGTAACGAAAACGTACCTTTCGCTCTTCAAGACGCTTTTTCTCCATAAGGGAAACGAACCTCGGATCCGAAGGATCAACAGGATAGCCAAAGTGGTCCTAAAATAGAACAGTTCAATCCGAAACAGTCACCCTTAGAAATGAACGGACGCAAATGCGCGTACGGCAGCTGACAATGGTTCAATTCCTGAGAAGGGTGTACTTACACGAAAAACAAGTACTCCTAGATGGTCTACGGCTATATCCCTGTGTGAACACTACCGGCACCAAGCAAAGTGTTCCTCCAAGAAACATTTACTTTGTGCTGGTAATGCTCATGCAGGGATATAGCCGCAGACCATTCAGGATGTTCAACGCCCCTGTTGGCCACCCGATATTCTCGAAAAACAAGTACTAAATATTACCATTACGAGGCTGGCAAAGATCAAAATGAGTTTTACAAAGTAACAATAAGCCGACAGCTCTAGCGAATTTTGCGCGAAAAGCAACTTGAGCACCACGGACACGACGTCAGGTAGACCGTGCGCCACAAGTAACCAAACGTTGCAACGTACAGTATGACTTACCTGAATTTCTCTAATTTTGCGCTCGTTTTCTTGCTTCGCAAGTAACTTTTCCCTTTCCTTCTTCTCCAACTTGTCGTTGTACTCCTTCAGGGCCTTGCCGTAATTTTTTGCATTCTCTTCAACATTCCTGATTCTCTGCTGCGTCCGCTCATCCGCTTTCATGGCCATGACCTTCTCCAGTTGGATCGTACTCTCGAATTTTGGTTTCCAGTGCTCTTCTTCGTACTTTAAGTTCTCCAATTCCGCGTCGTTGGGCCAAAGGACGCTCAGGTCAACGCCGCTCGCTTTGCCGTACATTGCGAAACGTTTCCGGAGGGCTCTTCGCTCCGACTGCCAGCGATACCTAGATGCACAAAAGGGAGCCATGGAAAGTTATACGTTCATACGCCGTCATGCGTAGCATGACGGCGTTTTCAAAATTTGGCAATCCCACTCCCTATATGCGACCTAAAGCTAAGCGTAACGAATCCAACGTATTATGGACACGCCGCGCTAGAACTCATGAAGTTGGGTCAAGTGAAACACGGGATTTGCATGAACGGAAGCAAACATAAGAACCCGGATGATTCAATCTGACAATTGAATTCCTTTGTAATGAATGGGCTCTTGCTATCCGTCCCGACAAAATGACTCGAATACTCCTACACCCACCGATACTGAAGTTATTGATCAGTCTTTCTTTAAATGATTGAAGAGATAAACTCCCGGTGATTGAAGTAATACTCGTTCGCCTTCGGGCAATCGCCACGATATATTGTGCGATGCCAGTCGCTCATCCGCGAGATGTCCAAGGAGACGTCCCCATTCGGCTTAGGCCCTTCGTCCGTGCCTTTGCTGCCGTCGGTCGCGAACGAACGTTCGTCAACCTTGGCCTTCTGAAAGTTGAACAAAGATTCGTATCCGCCCGGACGGGTGCGCGTTAAAGGCAACATTTGTCGAAACTTACGAAAGCTACTGCGACCAATCGCCGCCTCAGAGCGTTCCCTATGTGCAGCATCAGCTCCTCGTCACGTCCTCCGCTTGCAAGCGCTTTTCGGCTATCGTATTGCCCAACAAGCGGAGACCTTCAGTTTCGTCGATCTTGCAAATAATATTACAGTAAGTGATTACTGTAAGTAACGTTTTCCATCCGAGAACTGGTAGGAAAAAAGGTCCGGACGCTGGCCGCCGGCCTTACGAGCTCAAGTTGCGCTGCCAGTGTTGAGAAAATAGCGTTTTTCACGTTAAGCTAGTGCAGAGAAAAACAAATTTTGCAGTTCGGCTTGATGACGCTAACATTTTTTTAAAAAAATTGGCTAGCGGCGAAATAGCGTGTAAACATTGCAATGCGAACGGACAGCGTGTTGGGCATGCCGCGCAGCAACATTGTACGTCCACTTCGTAGTGCACTTCTTGAATACAGTAAGGAAGTGGAACTTGACGTCATCCGAACCGCGGGTTGTTGGGCGAACAGACAAGGAGCGTTTCTCGATGCGGGAAGGTAAGCCAATAAGGTTTCATGCGTTATCACAAAAAACTGTTAGCACTGGCCAATCCAGGAAAACGCCCTAGTGCGTCAAGTGCTTATCTAAATGTGGCCGATTGCGCCCGCGAGTCATAGTGCGCATACGATTTCACGTTGTTGGAGCAGCGGTTGCCACAGCAGTCATGTGCTGTAAAAAGTTGCAGCGCGACTTGCCAACCGAATTATCTGCCGATCGGTCCTAACGGTCAGCTAACGGGACAAACGCGGCTCCAATCATTTGCACTGTGTCTTTCTTTGGCCAGCCAGGCAGAGGGTATCCACCCTGGCCAGTTGTCGCAAAATGTGTCCTCTTTCTCTTCCTTGCGCCATTTCTGAAGCAGCGACGATTACCTTTACGTGCCATTGGCAAATATAATGTTCGCCAGCGACTACATACTGTACCTGGTCGTTTGTTTTCCATTTCTCTTTGTCCTTATTATTTTGCTAGCTTACGGTTGCTGTCATTATTGTTATTATTATTATTTCTTATTATTACTTCTTTGTTACTCGGGATTTCCCTTTGGATTTTTTCTAGTTGGAACTTTTCATTTCCTATTCGGTAATTACTTTGAACGCTTGCTTTATTCTGCCAGTCCCGTACAGGCTTTAACTTGTTCTATTTCAAAGCAACGGCTCAGATTGACAGCATGAAAAAGCTATGTATATATATAGAGAGAACTGTATAGCGTGTCATTTCCTTACTCGGGAGGATACGTTATCGTGGTTTTCATTCGTACGCGCGCTTTGTGTGGCAAGCTTTCGTTGGCGTTCCCTTTAATGCTGAAAACGTCGACGTCTCAGCAGACACGCATTCCTTAGTAAATGGCAAAGCACGTTAGAGCGATGCTGGCAGCGTTGAAACCGTGGGCACAGATCAAAGTTCAAGCAAGTCTTTTACGTAGTCCAAAAGTGCGACACTAGTACGTCGTGTTCCAGCGTTGAAAACGGAATGAGCCCCCTCTTTATCTTTTCACAGTGAGGGACTTTTGTGGACCGTCGTCCTTACACATTAGCAACAGCGTTCCATTTAGCGGAAGCGCAAATGGCACTAACGTGAATATTTAGATTAGTTCCCGTGGGCTAACCCTTGACGTCCCTGTTCGCGCTTCTTGGGTGACAGCATTTGGTCAAACCAAAGCAATGATCGAGATGGCGCAGGGGTGACGACGGGGCAAGTCTGCTTTAAAACCTACTTACTTCTGTGCTTACGGTCACTAGTTTTTCCTAATTTAGCACTTTAAACTGCCATCTGCATTTTCTTGTGGGCTCATTGTTGCGTAAGTGTAAAACTGTCGACTAACCTTGCCCGGCACGTGGAGCTGTTCAATACTCTAATGGAGTGCATCGGTACGTTACAACGAGTCCCGTCCGCAGCGGTTGATTCAGGTGGTTCGAGTGAGATGGACGCAGCAAGTAAATCTTTTGATGGTTGGCCTACTAGTAAAACTGCTCATTTTTCACATGGCCGGTTGAAACTTGGTTCCCTTCCGTTCCCATTGAAAAGCCTTGTTCTCGTTGAGATCCGTGGTAACGTTAGGTTCATAGAGAACCAACGACTGAATGAACAGGTATAGGCGTGCAAGTGAAATCGGGAACCCCTGGTGGCACGCTATTTTGGCACGGCAGCCTGGGACTTGTTTCGTCACTAGCGTGACCCGTAACTAAGCCAACGAATATGACTTCCTTGAAAGGGCAAATGCTTTTGTGTTAGCCGGAACGAACGACACTGAACGTGCAAATTAATTAATGCTTTCAGAACGATGCTTCATCAACGAAACCATACGGTTCAGACATCTGCGAAAGTGAATTTGCGCGTTCAGTAGGGTTCGTTTCGTCAATGCACGATGACGGGCGTGCTGAACAAGGTGAACGGTGGTAGGTCGGTTTCGAGTAGCAGTGAAACTCCGCCACGAGGAATCCCATGTTCACGAAGTTTCCTTGTTTCTAGAAAAGCGGGGACTGAAGTTGGTCCTGCGTTTGCCCAGCAAAAGCGGCTTTTCCCAGCCGGCGTCAACGTCGAAGACAACATCCGAGGAGGATGAGAACTCTGACGCGGATTTGCAGTCAAATGGCGAGGATGGAAACGAGGTCGAGGATTCGTCGAAAGTTGTAAGTGCTTTTCAAGCGACCGTACAAACGTTTCACGGATTTCGTGCAGTTGTGCGCACCTTCGACCTCGGGCAATGGGGTGAAGAAGAAGCGCAAAAAGCGTCGTTTCCTATTCACCGCTCCACCAAAGGGATCCAAGCGAAGACGCGTCAAGGTTTTTCGAACGCTTTTGCATACCGTTGTCCTTACTTTGGTCCGGTTTGCAGGCGGAAGTGAACGTCGAAAGCGACGACGCTTCAGCGGAGAAGATGAAGGGCAGCGAGGCGGATGATGCGAAAGAGTCGGACGAAAACATTGCCCAGAAGGCGGATCAGGAAGAGACATCGGAACCGCAACCGTTACCTCAGTCGAGGGTGCCGATCTCGCCCTTTCAATTGTTGCTCGACTTCTACGTTCGACTGTTCGTAAAGTGAGCAGAGTGTTCGCGTGCACCTCTTTCGTTGAACATATCACAAGGAGCTGCGTTATAGAAAAGACCCGGACAGCTACTTTACGAAACCCTTCTCAGCCAGCGATTGCAAAGCGATCGTAAACCAAACCGACTTTGCGGCCATCCGAAGGAAAGTCGCAATGGGCAACTATAAAACACTTATAGAGCTGAAGGTCCCCACCTTGATGCGCCGTGATTCGCTTTCGGCTCCAATGCCCCCTACCTTTCAGAGCGACCTGGAGCTGGTGGTAAGCAACGTTCTGAAGCTGAACGACTTCTCCACGGAGTACCGGATCGCCGCGCGCAAGTTCACGTTGCTGATTGACTACATGTTCAGCAAGGTGAGTTCGCTTGTGTTCGTCGGACGACCGCCCGCTCCTGCCATTGCCCCATTCAGGAGAAGATGCTTGCCTTGCAACGCACCTTGCCCGGGATGCACCGCGTTACGGCCGAACAGTTGGGCTTTTCCGAAGCACCAAAGCAGCTTCACTGTCTACGCAAGGGGAAGACTAAGTTAGACGAAGCGTTCGGACGCGCTGTCCATTTCACTTGTTGCCTTTGCAGTCGTTGTCCTTTGGTGGTGGACGACCTGACGGCCGAGGAGATCGTTTGCCAAGCCCAGTCGATGAGCGAATTGGCAGCCGAATATGCAGCGTCCAGTTTCCCGGTTCCGTTTAACTATTGTCAACGCTCATCCTCTCTATTTATTATTCATCGTTGCAGCTGACGTGTCCGAAGCTTTGTCCCAACAAGGTGACCACCTTAAAGATATTAACTCCGAACAAGATATACCGACGGGAAGACAACGTTGGCGGTGGTCGTGGTTTCGCGAAGGCTAAGCGACCAGTACTGCTCAGCGACATCGTTGGTCCACTCAAGGAGGGCAATCCTGGCCTGTTGGTCACTTGTCCGGAACCTAGAAAAGAGATACCAGGTATTCATTACTGTCGTCCTTACCTTCATGTCGCAATCCGTTCAATGCCCTTCCGCCTGATTATTGGGTTTCCAACAACGGCTGGCGTCAAAATGGGAAATGCTGCAATTTCCCCGGATGCCACGATGGCATTGCGAACACAGTGCTGCTCTTTTTCAGTGACCTACCTAAACTACGGTCCATTCTCGTCGTTCGCACCGACCTACGATTCCACGTGGTCAACCTTGCCGAAGCAGGAGACGGACTTTCTGAGCGCCGATATTGACAAAGCTTTCGAAAACTTTTGCTTCGGGTAGCCCGCCAGGTTGGTCGTAGACCGACGACCTCTCGCGTGCCGTTTGCTTCAGCTACAAGTTGTTCACCTCCCACCATTCCGAGGGTCGCGTGGACCTTGCCGAGGCTGCGGGCCTATTGGCGAAAACGCAAGTTGCACAGAACGTCAACAACGCAATGGTAAACTGTTAGCCTTTGCTTGCGATCCAGCATGTTGCACGTTGCAGTCGAAGAGCGGCCGAAGCGACGCGACAACGAAGGAGTCGAGCTCCGGCGAGGGAGCCGCTAAGGATCCGGTCAGGGCAAGTTGCACGCTTCTACAATTCTTTGGGAAGCGGTCGGGTCGCGTGCGCAAGGTTCTTTCGACCTCATTGGGGCTTCGACCTCGCGCTCCAAATGGAACTGGAAGCCCCAATGGGGCGGGGCGAAAAGGCGACTGAGATTACTAGTCGGCGCGGGAAAAAAGTTTTCAACCTCTCAAGACCAAAAAGATAACGTACCAGTCGACACGGCAACTGACGTAGTCTATGCAAAGTGGAAGAGTGATGTAGAATGTGTGCATGTGTACATCGGGGCAAGAATAATGTGTGTCAAGCACGGCACCGCTCACGTAGCGCCTTGCCTCCGCAGTGATTCCCTTAGACAAATGCCGAATGCTGCTACGGCTTTTCGCCCTCTTTTTGAAAAAGAAGCGATGGTCATCATGCCTGGATATTGTTGCGCTTAGCGAAAGCGTCCGCTGGCGCGGCGGTTTCGTAGGAGCGAAATGGCGCAAAGCGAACGCTAGAAAAGTGGCGTGTACCTGCATATCATTTATGGCGCCTCTCTATTTTGCCGAAAAGCAGAGCGTGAGCATCAGGCTTCGAAAGCCTGCCGTTTTCACGGATCCGTTGAAGAACGCGACGCTTCGAGTAACCACTTGACAGAAGTGTCACACTGGTTTTTGAGACGACATCATTCCGACTGTTGTTCAATCATTTTGGAATCACGTAAACATGTACCGTTAGGCAAGAACGGATAAAAACTGAACGTACGAAATTGACCTTGGCAACTGACCCTTTTATCGTCAGTTCATCGATGGTTTGATTAACATTGATTGGTAGTAGCAGCGGTGCTAACGGTTGTACAAATGGTAAACGCCACTGCGAGCAACTTACCCAGTATTCGACGAACATTTGCATTTCTATGAATCATTGACAAACATGCCTTTGCACGTACGCTACGACCTGAATTGAGTACCCTTATGTCCAGAGAGTCCGTTTCGCCATCGACCAATGAAGAAGGATGGTGGCTGTGCCACTGACGACAATGAAGTACGAGCCACTCTTATTAGCAACGTGGCTGCTCCGCCATAGCTGGACGATATGCCGATGAGTCGCAGAAATGCAACTGCTCATTGGGTGCTGGCCTACTGCTCGGAGCACAGTTGCCACCTACGCTGCAGTCGAATTCACCATTGCCTACGCGGCGATTTGCTGACGACATAATGAGTCACTATCCCAAGCTATCATTCGTGGGTTCAGCTTGCCCTAACTGCGACATGAACGGTTTGAGTAGCCAACGCGAAAGAGAGCGTACGATAGCATTGGGGGCTTTTGGAATAGCTTTACTTGTTGACAACATCAGCAAGGTGCTCGAGCTGTTGATCACGTAGATATTGTCATAAAAAACCGTCGATGCATTGCAAATGGTGCATTTCCAAAGTTTGAATATTGAAAATCGCTTATCATGCTCAGCGATGTTTCGACGTGTTCTTCGTAACGCTTGCATAAAAGGCAAGCAGGTCACTCGGTGCTGTTTCCGAGAAATTCAAGATGAAAAGCAGGTAGGCGGTTACAGTCGCGCTCTACCGCGCTGGAAAAAGCATTGCGAAATTGTTGATGAATTGAAAGAGCATGGTGTTCATGGATGGCTATTGTAATCGATGGTCGAAAGGTGCGTGGCAAGTGGCTCAACCAGGAAGCAATGCTTTGGCGTTAAAAGAAGAACGGCGCGGATAGCTGAAAACGTCAGGAAACCGTGTGTCGCCTGAGGGCGAATCCAAGAGCCGACGGTTCCGCGATTTCACGTTTTCCATCACCGTGAGGCACCCCTGGTTGCATGCATTCGCGGCAGCGGCAAATGTCCATTTTTGTCCTACGTACCCTATACCGCGATGAGCACTCACCTTATCGGGCGTTTATTTAATTATAGTTTTCAGGTTGAACTCAGCGATGCCGAGTACCAAAGTTTAAAGTCCTTGGAAGCCAGCGGGATCGACATGTCCTTCCTGGATAACTTGCGTAAGCGTATTAAACAGGGCTTGCCGTTGTGTGCGTTAGCAGTTTCGTTCACTTTCAGGAAAGAGCCTTAACAAGGCCGAGTCGAGCTCTCAGTCGCCGTCGACCGTTGCATCGCTATTGGCGGCCAACAGCAAACTGATCAAGTCCGTAGTTCACTTGCAGAATGCTCGCTTGAGTCAACCGCCGCCCATAACGATCACCAATGTGCCTGACCCGAGCGAGCAGGAGCTCCAGGCGGCTGGCCAACTGTTCAGCAACCTGACAGCGTTGATCAGTCAGGTGGTTGCACCTTGCTGTTGGCCGTGTACATTTAGTATTTGTTTTTTGTTTCCAGGCCCCTCCGGGGTCGATCATAGGACCCAAAACTGTTGTGCTCGAGAAACCTCGTTCCGGTGGAAACTCGCAGGCCTCATCCGTGGTACGTCTTTTCCAAACGCACCAATCGTTGCATAATGTTGTTCTCCAAGGCAACCGCGGAAGCCGACGAATACGACATGAATGTGCTGCGGGAATTTTTGCAAGTCGATGCATAGATCTCTCTCTCTCTCTCTCGTGTCTCCATTATACGACTGGCTGCACTCTATCCGCGATCCATCACCACGCAGCAGTTTTGGCTTTGCTAGTGTATCTATCTGTGATGTGACGGTATGGGTGAGTTTTAGGCTCTGTGATGTATATAAGCAATTTTTCCGTTGGCTTTTAAATTCGTTCTGCCACGAGATCAATGTCTGTGCAAAAGTTAATGGTGTGCGCCTATTACCAAACTAATGGTGCTATTGTTGCGTGAAATGTGATTTCCGTAATTTTCCCTTACCTCTTGGTTGTCGCTCCCTGCCACGAGGCTTGTTAGATTTCAGCTGTTTACGTTATGCTAAGTATACTTATTGGTTTTCCCTTTGACACTGACCCGCAGTTTGCTAACGATAGCGCCAACGCCAAGTCATAACTTGGATTCATTTGTCGCCTACCTCACACCGTCAGCTGTTTGTCGTTGCAACGTTAGTTACCTGGGAAACGGTTTCTTGTTCACTTTATACGTTTGGAAATGTCGCCAATGCGGAGGTCTCCATTTCTCGTCTGGCCATTCCGGTTTGACCGCGGACGGTCGGTAACATGGACGGCCGATCAAGCGGTAACGATTTTCGACGCAGATTTTGTTCGGCAAATTAGCACCCAGGACGAAAGAATATTTCTAAGCTTAATCACAGTATCCAGTGATCATAGGCAAAGTCCGAATTTTTGAACACAGCAACTATCGTATTAATGTTCCTTATGACAAATACGTCGACGTGCCAGGCGATCATTCTCACGCTATTTTTCACTTGCCTTTCCCAAGCTGGGCGAAACGTTTGAATACCGAAAGTGTGGAGTTTACCAGGCAGGAAATCAGACCACTCATTCGTATGGTTCAGCTTAACTAGTGCTTGTTCATCTCTGTACCACCTGCTTTACGTTTCTGTTGTTTTATCCAAATGCGGGTATTTTCGTTGACTTGCCTTTCGTTATTAGCATGTCGGGTTTCTGCGAACTTCTTGAAAGCTTCTAGTTTTCGTCGTCTTATTACTTCTCACAAGGTGCGCTTTTGCGGCTTAGAGCTGCAGCATTTCGTGTTCTGCGGTTTTCAGACTGGCCGGCTGTCTATGTAATGTTATTGCTGTTCCGAATGCATTTCCATCCGTCCAGTTGAATAATGCTTTAATACCAAAAGACATGGAAAAGCAAAAGCCGAACACGAGGTAACTGTATTAGGAAATGCCCTTCCCATACGACCATAGCCGAAGGTGTGTTTGTCCGGGATGTCTGCGGGCAAACATGCAAAAGCTTTACGAATGCTGGTAATATTTCTCCCCGAAAAAAGAACCCCAAGTAGGCTTCCTGCAACGAGCCAGCTGCGCAGAAATTGCACGGCTGTAGGTAGTTTCGCCATGTTAGTCTACGCCTTGCGGGACGTAATATGGAAATGAGGTTCCCGCTTGGTCAGTGAACGCTGCCTGGCTAATAACTTGGTATCCCGTTTCCGGCTTCCATTCGGGGTGCAGTTTGGAAATGTGCTTCGTTAGTGACGCCTTTCTGGCGTACTGCTGAGGGCAGACCGGACACTGGACAGGCCAGACAAGGCAAACAGCGCTCGGCTGCCGCTGTTGCACATTCGGATCAACCAGACAAGAGTTGGGATGTTCCTTTTGTGCATGCATTAATCGCTTCTTTGCAGTGGAGAACTGTTGGGCGCAAAGGTCACAAGGAAACCAATAATTGAATCTTAGCAGCGGCACGTTCAGTTCAGGAATGTTCTTAATATCTTCACCCGGATGTTTTCTTTTCAAATGGTAAATAAGCATACCTCGCCTCTTGAAACCTTTGTTGCATTTCAAACATTTGTAAATGTATTTGCTCAAATTTTCGGGAGGAGGGCGTACCGGTTCACTTCTACTCGTTTGATGCATTCGCTGATAGTGGGCCTTCAGGTTGTCCCTTCGTTTGAAAGCCTGCTTGCACTGGCTGCAGCTGTAAAGTGCTGTGGCCATATGAGTCAGCAAGTGCCTTTTCAGTTTGTCCGACCTGGTGAATCCTCTTTTGCAAACGGTACATTTCAACAGAAGTCCCGGATGTGCATATCTAACGTGACCTTCGAGTCTTGAACGAGTTGCGTAAGACTTCTGGCATGAGGAGCACCTGTACACGCCGTCAACGGTCTTGTGCTTCATTTCAATATGCAGTTTAGCGTCGCGAGCACTTTTTAAGGGCTGTTTGCAAACTTTGCACGTAGAGGGACTTTTCGTTCCGTGGCTTCTAACATGGTTGGCCATCTGTTGCAGTTTCGCAAGAAGCTTATAGCACATTGGACACCTGTAGCGACCGCGACAGGAGCAATTCTGGCAGGTGGAATGGTTGCAAGGAACGGGATTCTTCTCAGCTCGGCTCCCATTGATCCCGTTCTCTTCGGCTAGCTGAAATCTGCCTTCTACAACGTTTGTAACTATTTGCAGTTTATCAACGGAAGCGCATGTCATGCCCTGGCCTGCTTCTGTGCTAGTGGAATGCAAAGCGAGGTGGGAGAGCAGCTCCCGAGCCAAGGAAAAATTAAGAGAGCAGTGGCAACAGTTCCACGGAAGGATGCTGTGCAGTTGGAAAAAGCAGCAATGCTCCTTCGCTATGTGCATCCGCAGGTTGAGTTCGCTGAAAAGATTTGCATTACACAAGTCGCAATACTTAGGCCAAGACATGCTCATAGACGACGGAGTAAAGTTACGGCAGAAGCAGCATGTTGATGGCTCATTCTGAATATAAGTCGTTACATTGCCTTGTTGAGGACGTGTCCTTGATTCGTCAAAGTGCCCAAACATCCTTTTTGCCATGACGAAGGCTTCCGGATAGTGAACCAGCAACTCTTGCCCTTTCTCGACGAGCCGTTCGGTGGCAAAACAGAGTTGACCATTTTCCACTGTGATCGCTAAGTTGGCCTTCTTGGCGCTCCTTGCCGATCGAATGTAGGCTACCCAATAGCAAGTGTCCCTTTGAATTGGGGTATCCGATAAGCAGGAGCGCAGTTGCACGACGAGCTTCGCAAAGTCGGGATTCGCGAACGTCAGACATGGATCCTTGTCAGTTGGGGAGAAATAGAACTTCACATTGGCTGGTAAAGGTTCCACGGCAAAAATACCATTCTTCAACTGTAAGTAATTCGGTAAGTTCAGCGACAACTGCTGCGTACTGCTTCTCAGGAGCATCGCTATCGGCTGTCTTTCGTTACGAATGGAGAACCTCTCTCTGATGATGCGTATCTCGAATAAACACGACAGGGGCCATTCTGGCTTGCCAGGCAAACTTTATCAAACGATTTATCTTTGCACCTCTGAATTCGCTTCAGCGGCGCAGTGCTTATGCGGACCGATAAAGCTCGTAAGCGAGGAACGTCTGTAACATGTTATGCAAATCAACTCTTGACCCAGCAAGAGGAGATAATGATCATGGGATGAACATCGAATAGAACGATGAGGAAGATAGAGAGGTACCGTGCATGCCTAAATAGGCGTTCATGTGCCGTTTGGCATTGGCACCCGTTAAGATTCCTGAACTTCTTACGAACAAATCACAGAGTAAATCCAGGGACACAGCCAACAAAGTGATATTAGAGTATGAGTAAACTTCTTGTCTTCGTAATGGGCTCCTAAATATTTTTCGTTTTTTCTTTTCCTGGTAGTTAATCCGTTTTAAACTCTACTTATGTGATGGATTCTCCATGCTGAATATTTAAAGACGGGCTATCCGTCAGGAAGAGAAAAATTTTTTAAACGAAAAAAGCATTTTGCCGTTCCGCTGAACAGAGCTATTGCGCAGTTATGGCAAATGCAGCGGTTTTCGCATCGGCCGAATTCAAAACGAATTCCAACGTGATTCTGCAAATGCTGGGCGTCCCATTCAGCCGGGAGCCGAGCAACCTGCAAATTCCAGAGGTCGCTAAATTCGGCATTCCTGCAATCCTGACTGCAGTGGCATCTGTTCACCTCAGCTAAGCAGGCAGAATATAGTGGAACCTTTATAAGTTGACCACTCAAGGGCGATAAGAAATTGGTCAACATATAGAGGCGGTCAACATAAAGAGTACTCCCTTGAATTCAGTTATGAACATCTCATAACTCCTTCGAAACACTACTGAAGAAAAATGTAGTGATCCATATGACGAAAAGTCACGAAAGTAAACGAATCAAAAGTAAGTTAGTATTAAGATAATGAAAATAAAAGAGTAATACAGCTAGTACATTTTATGGCCCGGTCGTTGCACATCTAAAGAAAGAGTCTATCGTTGTCTGCTTCGCTTTCTTGCTGCAGACATAAGTGGTGAAAGTGAAGTCAGTGCTGACCATTGCATCAAACATATCGAGGCAGTGCACAGCAGCAAATAACTTCAGTCGATGCATTGAATGGCCAACGTCGTCGTCTGTTAGTGTCTTTTCAACTTCTGTATCGCTATAGCTACCTTCTTCTAAATCATCACCCGATCCATGCATTTCGTGGGCAGCCAGTACGTCGGATATTACTGCCTGAAAAATGGATTCTGAATCAGGTTCATTACAAGTCACCAATTCATCGTCCATTGTAACGAAAGCTTCGAAGTCGACTCCTGGGAATATTCCCATATTGGATGCACTGTCTGAAAAGGCTGTAATGACTGTTTTACGAGTTGTAACAGATCCAGCATTCCGAAAGCATTTCTTTATTGTTTCTGGCTGTACCTTGTTCCTTGTGCAGCTCAACTTATGGTGGGCAAAACAGCGCAATTAACAACCTGTCTCAATTACAGTGGTCAAGGCGCAACATACGGAGTTGGTGAATATACAAAATTAATTCTCCTATGCTTACCAATGGCGGACCAACCAACCATAAAAGTGCGGTCAACACAGGGATGGCGGTCAACTTATAGAGGTGGTCAATTTTGGCGGTTCCACTGTACTTGAAGAAACATTCGAAAAATATTTAGCAGGCAGCATAACGCAGAAGAAAGAATGCACGCAGGAGTGAACTGTAACAAGGTTCCAAACACAGGCATTGGAGCCCTCTGTGATAAGACACTGCCAAGACTCAGCCCGTGGTGGCGCGTATAGCAAAATGCAGATACACATGTAACATAGCGAAAGGTGTACTACATAAAGGGTGCATGCACATGGAAAACCAATATGGACTTGTTGATTTTACACAATGCCTGCGTAGGCAGTGATCCAGGCGTGGAAGTGAGCAAAACTAGAATGAATCAGGTTCATTGAATCGAGTGTGATGTCAACAGTTCCGGTCGATTTCCCGAATGACGAAAACACTTATTGTCGAAATCGCAGAAGCTAAATTATCCGGCAGCTAGTAAAGCTACTTGTTTGAAGGTGAGTTAAGTGCGTTTTGAAAAATAAACTTATTAATACGGCAAAAAATGCACGAAAATGCCAGAAAATTGCGCGGAAGGGAACGAGCAGTGATATCTTTCATCAACTTTCACTGTAACCAACTTGAACGATAAGTCCCTAGTGCAGTGGCACTTTTATCTTTGCATACGTAGGCACCGCCTTGGTTGAAAGCTTTCCAAGAATGCCCATGCATTGGTCAATCTTCGTTTTGCGCACACGGTGAAAATGAATGTACGCTAAGGTCAATGATGAAGCCACCTAGCAACTGTTTGTTGTAAATGAAAAGCACCAGGATATGTCTCTCAGTCATGAAAAGAACGGCGAAAGAGTAAAGTCTAGGTATGAACAAAGAAGCATTGGCGCAAAGCAGAAGTCATAGGCATACGTTCAAGCGACACGCTGTTTATTAAAGTGGTCGAAAATTTGGACGGCAATACATCTCCAAAATCGTTTTTACGTTATTAATATTAATAAATCTACGCACGCCAATATGACAAAGCGAAACGAATACCATTTCGCGCAGTTATTCACAGGGGACGGTTCGACGCCCAAAAGAAGTCGCTTTCACATTGCCAACTTGACCAGCTCGTGTTTCCTCCGCTTTGAGTCCGTCGACCTTCCATCTGCTCTATGGATGTTTCATCCGTTGTATCCAAGGGAGCCGTTCCTCCGTTTTAGCACTGGTAATGCTTTGATCCTGACATTTTCGTTACGGTTCGCTCGGCCCCATCCAAGGCTGGTCATTCTTCGGTGCCCTACGAGCAACAGCCTCTTGATTGTTTCTCACATGCATTTCCACATTGCTACGACTGAGAACTCTCTTTCAGGCTTACGTTCAGGAGCTTTACGAGCAATGCAGCAAACACTGCTCGTAAAGTTTCTACATCAGTCTCCACGAGGTCGAACCTGCCGAACGTGGACTTGTGCCCAAAGTAGGCAAACACCAGTCGACTGCACTTGAACGTAAAATGAGCGGTACTAACGTCGTCTCGAATCTGCAACGACCTGCCGAAACGCGGGTTGGTCATTCTGCTCAACTGCAGATGTCCAACGAAGAGCAGCACAGCTAGGAGCTAGCAAACGTGAGAAAGCTACTAGGTTCAAAGACGCTGCGGCCGCGCACTGTGAATTCTAGGCTTCGCCCAAGGCGAATCCCCGTATATCAGCGCGCAAACGTTCCATATTGCTGGAGTGTAGCACAGTAGGTCACGAACCTCCGGATCATTTCGTCAATACCGTGGTGCTTTTCTGGGAAACCTCTTACCGCAACAAGTTCACCTTGGTTTTTGTTGCATGTGGAAGTACTCCAGTAGCCCGTCGGACTTGACTGATAAAGTAAATTAAATTCAATCATTCGTTCCTTGGGTTCGTTGGACTTTGTTTCATAACTGGCGTTTGAGCCGTTCTAACGGATCTTACGACTCGCATATCTCCGTTTCGGACAGTTGTAAACCCTGGTTGCGCCCGCATGCGCTAAAGTTGCCCCTGAGGTCCATCGCTGGTATTCAGCCAAGCGGTGTTGTGCTTTTGGAATGAATAGCGAATAGTAACCTTAACATTCAGCTTTTGCGCCGTCATCAGTAGGGTACGAAGTAAAGGATGTAGTTTTCCAGTAATCTCAATTAGAACGTTTCTCCGCTATTGTTGTTGCAAACTGGAAGAGTCCGTTCGTTTAGCAGTGCACTGGAGTGCTGCTTCTCGCCGATCTTGTCGTTTGCTTGACGGCCGTTTTGCTTGTTATGAGCTGTAGCATTTGTTTGGAGAACGTTGACAACCGAACGGATGTTCTGTCAAGCAGCATTATTCATTCTGCATGGAAACTTGCTCGCTTAATGTAGCCTATATAGTAATGGCGTTTTGGTAGTGCGAATATTGTTTGCCCAGCTGAAACTGACCAAGAAGCAGTTGCTGAGTCTACGGCTGCATTGCAAACGGTTCGTTGCCTGAATTGCCTATCGATTGCAATATCTATCTTCTACCCCCAATGTGTTGCCATCATTACTAGCAGTAGATTACCTATTTTTATCCTCTTCTCTTTGTTTACTCATCAATGGGGATATGACCAAATGGAGTAATCCCTTTTATAATGACGCCGTAATGAATTAAAATTCGTTAAACTAAGTTTGAAATGGCTTGCCTTGTCGAGTAATGTGCTTAATAGTAGTGCTTATAGGTGATCTAATGAAGCGATCTGTTCATCAGTAGGCAGTCATGATGGGCATTGAACGAAGTTGCTTTGTTTGCCGGGTTTTCTTTCGGCGACGTCGCGGCCTGATGAGAAACGTGTTGAAGGCGTCGGGATTGGCCGTCATAGTTATGTGTTCCCTGTTCATGATTTATTTAACGTCTAGCGACAGACAGACGGTAGCAGTGAGCTTTCCCGTGGCATCCCAGTTGGACTCTTTCGAGCACATTGCTTTTCTTAAAAACATATCCGACAATGATGTCGTACTGCCCATGCCAGCAGGTGCAAAGAACAGGGCGCGACAACGTGAAACGGGCGCTACTCCGTCATCCGAACAGAAGCATGCCTTTTGCCGCGCCGTTCACTCGGATGTTTTCGACCGTCTCGAAAACCCAACCGAAGTATCAACGAAATTGCATAAACTTCTCGTTGCATACAATTGTTCAAAACAACGTCGCGATAAAGTTGTCGAGGTAGATTGCCTGATGACCGTTGGGCTTTAAGCAAAGCCGATCCTTGCTTGCAGATGTTCAAATTTGCATGGGATGGTTACGCTGCAAACGCCTGGGGCGAGAACGAGGTGCGACCTGTGACAAGAACTCCACACCGAATGTCCGTTTTTGGAAATAACAAATTGGGTATGAACATTTGTCGACATTACTAAGTATCGTATCAGAGATTGCCGGGAAACGGTAAGTGAAGGAATTGAACGCGGAGGCAATTCTCGCGATTGTTCATTCGGTCTGTGATTGCCTGTTAGAACTGAGCGGCGACTGGTGAACGTACGAATTTATTCTCAGTGCTTTCGGGAGTATGCCTCCGCTGTCAACGTGTGCTGCAGTCGTTGTCGACAAGCGATACTTTCTCGTTAGGTCCAACAAAAATTAATATGTTCTGTAGTATTAGTATTTGCTAACAGACAGTTACAGACGTATAATGAGTAGTACAATTTCCAGGAGTACCAATATTGAGAAAATGCTAAATCTTTGAAGTATTCACGGCTTGTACCCGTTCTTGCGTATTCGTAGTGCCTGAAATTAACGGAAACAACGCCCTACCAACGGATGGATGGGCAGTTATCAGGAAAAGATCAGAGCACTGTAGAAACCTTTCGAAGCTTTCGGAACGATCTTATTCCGTCGTCAGCGATTTATTGGTTGTGTAAGGGAATCCCGATCTCGATGGGTATATATAGATTGGGTCGGGTGATCAGTTTGTATGGTGCAACATTTGCTTTTATTGCTAATTGCATCCCATACTTCACTGACTTCCCTTCCCTTGTCACGGTTGATAGTGTCATTGTGCCTTATGAAAAAGGCCTCTTTTATTTGCCTAAGGTGGTAATGGATCTCACGGCAAATAATGTTTGGGTAGAGGTTGCGTGAGCATTGAGAGATATGCTCAACAACCGCGGATGTTTTCTTTGCTTCGTTCATTATCTTGGTAGGGTTCAATGTTTGGGGTCGTTCTCGTCATCTTGTTTGTATACCGTTTAGCCTTTGTTGTGCGTTCTTGAAGCGTGTCACAGCGGCCATGTGTTCTTGAAATCTCTGAAATAAAGTACTGCCCGTCTCTCCTATATAGGAGGCGTGGTAGTCACAAGAGATCCGGTATACAACACCTGATATTGCTTCTGAGGGTCCTTTGATCTTGTCCGTCCTTGTGAATGCGCGTAAATTGGGTGAGGATTTGAAAAATACACGGAAATTATGTAAGAGCTCCAATTTTTTATTCTCTCCCCGATCCCGGAGTAGTACGGAAGGGTAACCACAGGGCATTCCGTGTCCGATGTCATCCTCTCGTTCCTCGTTTTCTGTAACTTCCTTCGGATGATAGACTTAACCAACGAAGTGGGGTAACCATTCCGTTGTGGCGCTTTGACGATACGATTAAGTTCTGAGCCCAGATGTTTTGGATCACATATCGTCATTGCGCGGTCTATCATCCCAGTGGCAATACCTCTCTCCACCGATAAAGGGTGATGGGATGTATAGTGGAGGTATCTGTCGGAGTGCGTTGGTTTTCTGTAAACCGTCGTAGTTAGTTTACTCCCCTCTCTTTCCACCAACACGTCTAGGAAAGGGAGTCTGCTGTCTATCTCTTTTTCCATGGTCATTGTGATCTTCTCGATGAATATCGAATTAAGATGTTCTAATAGCGCTTGTTCAGTACCTGCTTCTACGATAGCGAAGCAGTCGTCCACGTACCTCTTGAAGAGTATGGGTTCTACAGTGCACCTCTCACTATTAAACGCTAACTTCTCAAAATGTTCCATGAACAGCTCTGCCAGGACTGGAGATAAAGAATTCCCCATGGGTGCTCCGTTAGTTTGTGCATAAAAATTATTTTGAAACCTAAAGTAATTGCCCTAGTTCATGCAAAAAGAAACCAGTTTTACAATGTGGAAAGGATTAAGAGAGGTTCTTTGGTGCAGGGTGTTGTCTGAGTCAAGCAAACGTTGGAGGGTGCCGAGTGTGTGGGCCATAGAATGCTGGTGAAAAGGTCCTTCACATCATAGCTCACCATGATGTGGTTTCGTGCAATACTGATTGACCTTAGTGCTCAACAAAAATCTTTGTGGTTGGAGACGTGCGAATCCCGATTACCTGTTAAAGGTTGAATGATGGATTTAAGGTATGAACTGAGATCAGAAGTCATGCTTTTTGTGCTACAAATCACCGGTCAAGAACGGGTACTAGCCGTGAATACTTCAAATATGCCAAGGCCCGTTACAAGACATCCGATCTTCAAAATGCTAAATCGTGCAAATGATCCCAGATTGTTATGTGCCGTTCGTTTTACGCATAAATGCTACTTGCGCGTCAGACTTCGGCTTTTTACCGTTGTAATTTTCCACCAGTAGTCTCAATTCCAAAGCTTTAGCACTGCGATTATTAATATTTGACAGAGCACCGTACAGTTAGGATACTGTATTTGGAAACTCAAGTAGAGATTTCATAATTCGCTTAATGTGCGTTCATTTCGCGTAATAATGGTATTTCATATGAAGTGGACGGTTTAACCTTTAATTGAATAATAACTTGACTTCGTGTCGCGCGACATATGTTATAATTTTACCGTACAAAAGAATAGCTTGCCTGTCTCTATTGAGCATCCGAAAGGGCATATGCCGCGCGTATACCACTAAACCAAAATGAGGACTTTTAATTTCTTTATCATTTACTCATTGATCGGTGATTTCGTTTCCCAGGCGATTTAGAAAAGAAAGGTTTGGGCTGGGATTATTTTGCACGGTCATTGACATTGCGTTTTCGTAGGATTGACCATTGTTGACGGGATGGACACAGCTTATCTAATGGGTTTGAAAGACAGATTTGAGGCCGGAAAGAAGTGGATTATGGAAAATTTGAACTTTGCATCAGCGGTAAGTAGTGTGAGCAGGTGTCCGATTGCCGAGCTGAAAACGCAGTTGGAATAATCGGTAACTCGGCTATGCCATGATTTCACGCGCTTTCAGAAAGGCTCATTGTCCGTTTTCGAGACGACAATCCGTTTTGTCGCCGGATTGCTAAGTTGCTATGCTCTAACAAAGGATCCGGTTGGTCATTGGCCCATTTGTGAATATGCTTTTGGACAGGCAGCCATTCCTTCATTACAGATATTCGTCCAGAAAGCTGCCGAGGTGGCCGACGCTCTCCTTCCTGCGTTCAATACCTCAACAGGTATCCCCTACAGTCTTATAGAAATGGAACGGTATGACGAGTGCACGAGTCTTTGTTATGTTGTTAGTCGTTGTTTTAGCAAAATGGGTAGGTCCTGGTTCTGGGTGACCAGCGGTTCGTCAATTCTGGCGGAGTTCGGTACTTTACATTTGGAGTTTGAATATTTGTCAATATTGACGGGTAACCCTGTTTACTTTGAGAAGGTTCGCTTTACTTTTCTTTTCTTTGTTGCCGAATTGCATGTTGCTCCTTATTTGCTCAGGTGAATAAAATTCGCCAGTTTCTGAACAAGATGAAGAAATTCGACGGACTTTATTCCAACTACGTCAACCCAAATACAGGAGCCTGGGGAATTAGTAAACGGCTAATTTTGGCCCATGACGTCGTTACAGGTAGGCCTTTCTTTCAGAACATGTTTCAACCAACGCTTTGGGCGACAGCTTCTACGAATACCTGCTGAAATCTTGGCTGATCACGGGGAAGCGCGACACCCTTGCCAAGTCTATGTACGATGAGGCAATCGAGGTAAAGCAGTGCTTAAATAGGACAATCGAATTAGACCAAGTCCATTTTCCTTTGACGTACTCGATGAACAGCGTAAAGTACACTCTTAATAGTAATGCCTATAACGCTTTTCAGCGCGTTCCAGTTTCTTCTACCCTATGCATGAGTAATCGCTCTTCATGCAGTAAATGGTCATGTCGATTATTTGTGTATAGCATTGAAAATATATAACAAGTTCGAATGCTCTTAAACCGTCAGAATTCGAATGTTAGAAGGCGGAGTTGTTTGGTGCTTGTATAAGTAACACAGTTGTGGCGCAGGTGGGCTCCGTATTCTTAAAATAGTAAGAAAATTCAGCGCAACACTGCAACTTTCTGTCCAGTTGCTGTTGGTCTTACATTGGATGTACTTCATGTGCTCTGCTGAGTTTTTTGATTTAGGTCTCTTAACTGCTCTCCGAATTGTCTTGATGGAGAAAACTTGGCACAATGCCTTTTGCCAAAGAACGTTAATGACCGAGACAAACTCACTGTGTTCATAACCTTTTTGTTCATTATTCAGCGTCAGAACTTAGTATGCCATCTGTGATGATAGCCCCTCGTAATATACGTTAAGAATATATATATATATATATATACGTGTATGCATGCATATGTGTGTGTACCGCCTTGTACCATACTTTAAAATGGCAAACATGACAATAGTGCAAGCGTTTTCGTCTGCTGTTGTCCAGTGGTTGTCTGAATCGTATTTGCGATTCTAGGCCCCAGGTGATTTAGAAATCAACATCGAAAGAATATATTACAGTTTTGATGGAACCCTTCCGGGAAGTGCGCAGCGTAAATCGCTTATTATTAATTGAAAATTATAGTGGCCAAGGAGAGGGTTTTGGAGACACGTTACTACTGAAGGAAGACTTCATTTCCACGAAAACAAATATGAAGGGTAATTTTAGGGAAATGTGATCGCTGCATCAACTAGGAGAGGAACACTGTTGATAGAGAAGAGTGATTTAGGGTTTTGCTGCCGCTATGCTTTACGGTCATACCAACTCTTGAACTTTTGAACATGGAACTTTCCCATGGGATAGCCTCCAAATTCTCTTAAGACGCGATTAATTCCTGGTATGTATGTTCAATAAGTTCGTAATCAGACAAGAAAAGCTGTGTCCACAGCATGAACTGATGGCTTCGTTTTATAAAGGTCATATCGAACATGCCAAAATGACATGGTGGAACATTGAGAGGTGTGGATCTTAAAACATCTGTTTTGTATTATCCACTTTGTTTAATTCCCTTGAACATCTTATGGCTTTACCTACAGCTGCACTGATGATCTTTGGACAATGTTCCTTGTTTCAGGCGATCGTTAGTAATCTAGTCATGCGCTCGAAAGGTGGTCTGGCGTTCTTTGGGGAGATCAAAAGCAATCGTCGCACTTTCAGAATGGACCACCTTGGATGCTTCATAGGTATGGATTTTCTATACTGAATGTTTGGTTCGTTAGCCCTTTTCGACTGCATATTCATGGAAACGGTAAGCATAAATATGCCTTCAAACAGCAAGCGTATTTTGAGTGCACAGTATTTCTCGAATATTTCAAAACGATCGTTTAGGTGGAATGTTTGCATTGCACACTATGTACGATGAAACAGCGAACATTACCTATCGGAAGCTTGCTCGAGAAATTACAAGAACGTGTCACGAAACGTACATTAGGACAGGTTAGCTCGATATATTTCGCCTTCCAGTCGCATGCAATCGGAGCAGCGAATTTAGCGACACGTCTTGGACCAGAAGCGTTCTCCTTTAGTGACGAAACCGAAGCAACAACTAAAAATGCCAACGAAAAATATTATATTTTGCGACCAGAAGTGTTGGAGTCCTACTTCTATTTATGGAGGGCAACTAAAGATCCTATGTACCAAGAGTGGGCGTGGGATGCTGCTGTGGTAAGTAGTTGTTTGAATGGTTCCCAATCGTTCCATCTGCTTGCTTGATTATCGTATTTTGCCGGTGTATTTGTAATCCTATTTTTTATTGGTACTGTGACAGGTGCCGATTAGTCTTTGCGAAAAGCTCGTGCCGTAACTTCGTTTAGATTTGTAGTCAGCTGTTCTCTGCACGTAACTGTGCTTCACATTTTAGGCCATTGAAAAGTATTGCAAAGCAGCCGCCGGTTATTCAGGCATCAAAAATGTATATGCTGAAAATCCGGAGTTGGACGATGTGCAGCAGAGCTTCTTTTTATCCGAAACTTTGAAATATTTGTACTTGATATTTTCTCCAGCCGATGAATTGTCGTTGGATAAATGGGTACTTAACACGGAAGCGCATCCATTTCCGGTGCGGTTGAGCGATGAAAACTTGCGAATTTACAACTGACTGGTACAAACGAGAGCTCACTGCCAGGATAATATTGTTGTTGTTGTTGTTGAAATTATACCTATTTGCATTTAATGCCTTTCTACGTGTTGTTGACAAAAATACGTCCACAAGGTCGAATACTTGTTACTCAGATTGATTTGAATCACAGTAGCGGAGTGCATGTCAGCATCTTGTACATTTACGCACGTTTTTCGCCTTGTGCAATTTCTACAAATTTTTAAATTGGTCACGATTGCAGTTGGAATAGTTTTATTCTTGTTTATGTTAATGAATGTGCCACATTCTTGCTCATTTCTCGCCGAGAAGTAATCCGAGGAAAACTTGCTGCCCATATCAGTCAAGGCGCTTCACAATTGAACTGCCGAGGAAGGCCAATTGATATGTCTATCACTGAACATTATTAAGCTGTTGCTTTAAAATTGTTTTCGTAGTAGAAAACAGCAGGCAGCTGTAGTCATGGGGAACAATGACTGCTGTATTAACGGGAAAGTGCGCATTGTGCTTCATGCAGCTTGAGCTATGATACTGTCCAGTAACGGAAATGCATTGCATTGTAAGCATAAAAAAGGGCAATCAGTTACAATTCCGTTTCCCCATAACGTTTCCACTTGCCGCGCTTTTTCCTAATAAATTTTACTGCACGTTGAGACAGTTTATAAAGCTGAGAAACTGCCGAAACTTCCTAACAACCTAACGATTCACTTCAATTACTTCTTTACAACTAGTATGAAAAAGATGAAAAGACACGATATCCTTGTTCAATCAGCTTTAATTGCCGAAGCTTTCGGAGCGTACGTGTTCCGTCGTCAGCGCAATTCAGGAGCCTACAACTAGTAATAATAACATTACGCCACTTGTTGTATTCAAAATAGTATGACCAAATTGAGAATGAACGCACTGCGGAAAACCGGATGAGACTGAAGTTTTCAAAGCAACTTTGGTATCGTAATGACTAGGTCTGACTCGTACTCCTTACCCGTGTATTCCGTCCGACTAATTCGCGCCGAATTGCTTACAAGAGACAAGCGAGTATACCACAAATAGCCGTCGTACCGCTTGTCTGTACACATCCCGTCTTGACTATTTGGCCACTCGACCTACTATTACATGTCGGCGCAGACCACACAATGCCTACAAACGCGAACTGAACACAAAAAGAGGCGTTCGGCCGAGCGGCATCTAATGAATCAGCCTTGAATCAAACCAGAAAATTTGGTTACATTACACTTGGCAACCCGCCGTTGCTCCGTACAACGTTTAGCAGTACCTTTCCTTACAGTTCCCCTAAAAACAAATTGTTCGGCCACGAATGGGAGAACATCGAATCACGCTTAATTCGAAATAAGATAGCATGAATCTCGCCAACTGCTCTTTCGGTCACGTGCATCTTAGAACCTACTCTTCATTAATTTGCACGACGTTACTGTATTTGGACGACGTCACGACTTGTTGTTGGGCAGTGTTTCGATGTTTAGACATTTCCAGGCGGCTTTTTTCCCGTTTGTCGTGCAATAGTCGTGATTGAATCGCATTGGAAATTTGCACTTTACCGTTCGCTGCTCGAAAAGATTGGAAATCATTGCATTTGGGCTTTTTAGAAGAGCAATGCCGCATTCGGAGGGAGCGAACACTGAACTTAAGGGGGGTCACCCGCCTGCAGGTATTTCATTTCATTTTCCGCCCATCATTTTCATCGTGTAATTTTAGTGAAAGTTGGTGGCGGTGTTCGGATAACGCAACATCGAACTCCTCACACCAGCGAATCCGAATCCTCGCACGACAATACCGAAGCACGAGAGGGAAGGTAGGCTGTAGCTGAACTGGTTTGCACTTTTAATCGGCCTTGCTGCTTTAAGGAACAGAGGCGACCGGGCTGTGACCGTTATAAATGGTGTACCTGCTCGGGTAAACGTGGCGTGTTCGATGACCGTTCTTCTTGTTCAGTCGATTCTTGCAGGTTGAGGACGATTTCCCAACGGCTGCCGTAAAAGCTTATCACGAAAAACCAGAGCCATCCCACCAAGCTAGTCACAGCGGTCATGTGCACAACATTCATCAGCCAAGAAAGTGACCATCTCGATGACGTCGTTTGGGCAAGTTGCCAGACTGTCCTTATTCCGCGTTCTATTTCACTTTTCTAATAATATGGCTTTTGTTATTTGTGGAGTTTGTCTTTGTATGCTATGATTGCATTCGGTCCGTTTCAAGCCACAGATACTGCTATTGGAGATGAACGCATTTTGTGCTTTTCATCCACACACGCCGTGGCTTTGTAACGGAGAGATTTAGCGGGCCATTTGGTCATAGCCCAGGAATTCGGTATTTGTTTATGGGAATCCTTGCTTTACACAAATAAATGCTACCAGGAATATGGCAGCATTTCGTAACAATTGAAAAAAGCAAAACGAAAGACGTGCACATGACAGTGATAACTCGTCTTGGCCATGTTTGCGAATATTCATCAAGATCCATAAGCATATTGCGCTTCAATAGGAAGTCCCATTTCATGTCGATCTACAGAACGGACAATGGACGTCTGCTGTACATATATGCCTGTTGCACATGATCCTGTCTCATTTGATGTAACTACTAATGGCTCCCTTTTGCGTTAAAGGCTCAGTTGTCTTCAGTTTCAAAACAGCAGGAACGAAGAGCATTCACCAATGCAGACATTTTACTGTAGCACCTCAGCAGTTAAATTCAGTCACTAGCAAGAGTGCGGAGTATAGGTTTCAATGGCAGTCAGCTCAGTTGCTGATCTTGGCCAGCAATGGTAGTGAATACAACAGGGAGAGCAGTCTGGGTCTTCATGCGAATGCAATCGTGTTGTGTATTACCATTAATAGTAACAACAGGCGAATAGGGTGAATACGTCTGCAATGATAATCTACAATTGCTCAATTCATTTTAATAATGCTCAAAGTACAAAACGAAATGAAAGTGTAGTCGCCTTTGAAGCAGCAAAGTGCTTGCAGAACGACCGCCTGGAAATGAAAACTGGGCAGGTGTGAAAGTGAGATCGTAATCCCGGCAAAAGGACCATGCATATCTCGCATTAGTGTAACGAAAAGATGGCGGACACTTGAAAACTGAAGCAGCGAAAACGGTTTCCGCAAAAGCCATCAACTGTCTTGAGAGCGGGATGCTACTGAATTGGCAAGCGAGTCAATCATAGAGCTTAACATTGAAATGTCCGACGGCTTTCCTGAAGTGTCAGTGCTGCTTAATTTGGCAATTTGTGCAATTTCATCACGTATATTAGCCAAGCAGCAGCAACACTTTCTACACTTCTCAACCCTGCAAATAAACAGCGCAAGAAGCAATGACGCCAAATCGGAAAAACGAATATTATCAATGCAAACCTCTCCTCCGTGGCAAGATTCGTACCGGGAGAAACATGAATCTTGGAATACTCGACGAACATTAAGCTAAAGCCACGCAGGATGAGCAGCAACGTAGAAATGGCCGTACGGCAATAGTTGTCATGCTTCGAACGCAGCAGGGGTTGGAGGTGGGGAAGAATGATCGTACAGATGTCAAGTGTCCACACTTTCCTGCAACAAGCAAAGTTAGCAATGAACTTGAATTCTGTGAAACAAGATGAAAAATTAACTATGCGTAAATAATATTGAACTCAATGTCTTGAAAACAGAAAATGATAGCAATGTTATTGTGATTTACGGCAACTACTCTGTTTATCGAAAGCGCATGTCAGCGGCAATTCACGGTACGGTAAACCGACGTTTCCCTCAGCGCGGCGCTCGTTGAAGGCATTTTAATCATTTGCGCATGCATCATTAGCATACATATAACAACTTGACTTATGAAGTAGCAAACGCACCACTTCCATAAATGACATATTAACTTGTAAATGAAGTGCCGTCCGAAATAACGAAGCCACCTTTTCTTGGACAATTATCGCTTAACTGACTTGCTCCGTCAATGGCGCATAGGCACCGCGAAGCTCTGAAGCAAGCGTTCGAGAAATACAGTGCGCACCTGTGTGGAGAGAAACGATTCAATCGACTTTTCACGTTATCTCATTAATCTCTCCGACACCCCCTCGAATGTTTAGCCGAAGAAACTCAGCCGCATACCTCACTGCCTTGCGCAACACAACCACGCTGACCACAAGAGTGCATTCGTTCATTATTCAGCGGCCTTTTTCGTTACCAAGATAATTGCCGTAACACTGCAGAAATAAATTTAAATGCAACGTACGGTTTCTGATTGAGGACATTAAGAACGTCCACCAATATCGACTCATCATTTTGCCGTACGACCTCTTGCAAGCCGAACTTAAGCCCTCGGGATGCGGCCAATTTCGCGATCATTTCCAGCGTTTTCTGTCTGTAGCTTAGCACAGGCGTAATGCAGATTCCGGCTTTGTCCACCAGTTTCAAAATATCCGTCTCGTGACACGCTGCTAAACTGTCCGTGCCCTACAACGTCGAAAAGTCACCGGAGCATGACATCCTCTAAATCAATACGAAGTTTACACTAAGAGAATAACTCTTGAAGATTACATGCTTCGTAACAACGTAGTTGAACATTATCTTGCTTCGACAACTGCAGGGCGAATTTAAAAAAGTCACTTCACGAATAGGTGGCGGGTGAAATTCAAAACAACTCGTAGATTTCTTGTTCTATCAATTGTGCGCAAAATGCTCACTCTAACCCAGGATGTTAGCCACGCAATACGTGCGTTCTACTTCAATTCATTAAGCGGGAAGGAATCGTAAAAGTCGTAAAGATGTGCAAAAAGTTAATACCAACATATTGCCCCTCTACATCGGTACATTATTTTTTCGTGCATCACAAAAGCTTACTATCAGATTCGGACCTCAAAACTGCCAAACATTATTGAAACTATTGATCGCTTCGTCAACCAGACAAATGAGGCAGCTCATGAAAGTTAAAATTGGACAATAGCAACGATCAACTTTAAGCGATCGCAAAACAGGGATGCATATCCCACTGGTGCACCTGAAATATGAAGCAAACTCACCAATGATGGAGAAACACCGCTAGACGATTCCACAGTTGAACCGAGCCTGCCGAACTCGTCGGCAAGGTTTCGAACGGGAGACGCGTCCACGCCCCGCCTTGCTTGATTGCGCACCAAAGGGCTTACCTCGTGCACAAGTTTCCTTTGAGGTTGAACAGGCGTTGCCGGCGAATCCCTATCCTGCGAACTCACTGGCATTACAGTAGCGACAGTTTGCTTTTTCTTCTTATTCAACATTCCTCTGGCCAACGGGACCCCCTGAGAGCGTCCAAGGCAAAAGGACGACGCGCCTGCGGAGTCACCGCCGCCAATGGTGCTTGTTGGCTCGTGGTGCGTTGACGAGATTATCGACTTTGGCTTGCGACCGACCAAGGTCGCGCGGCCGTTGCCATGGGAGAGACCACGCGACGTCGTCGCACTGCTCTTGTGCCGGTCTACAAACCTGGCCTTGCCAAGATCCAAAGCTAATGAACAGGATGAAGACGATCTCAGCTGCGACAAACCCGACTTCTGTTCTACAAGACAGAAAGGTCAAACGTATAGTTGCAAGAAAATTATGTTCAAACCACAAGGGTCGTGGTCCTGACAATTGGCATAATGCGAGTCGAGACCTTGTTCGAGCGAGAATGTACGACCTGTGGCATCAGCGACTTCTGCAGTTGGCGGAGGAGTCCGCTGGACTGAAAAAGGCAACCATGAGAGTAAAGCGAATCTCCAACCGGCATTTCAAATTATCCCATTCGATGGGTAAGGCGAAGCACCTTCACGGGTGAGCACCGTGTGATTTCAGTGACGCGCACAGAGTGCAGCGATCACATGTTTTCTCGGGAATCGTGAAGGATATCCTGATCGCGCTGGGTTACAAAGTTCTCCTCCCCTTTATTCAAGAGACCCGTCGCCTAGGGATTATTATTCCATCAAATATCTCGAACAGTTCAATCGTGCTAGAATTTTCCACAACGTTGGTCTTGTATTAATAAACATTGGGTTCCGTGACTTCCACGAATCCCGCTGATTATCTCGTCGATGAAATAAGGAATGCTTCCATCACCTTGGCAAAAATGCGTTCTTTTGAAGGATGCTCATTTCGACTAGCAATGTTGATTCAGGGGAGTGCTACGAACTTTCAAAGTTACAATGCAAAACTCAGCCGTTCCATGTGGAACATCCTGCTAGATTATCCTATTTCTCACTTGCTGAAAAACAGTGCGAAACAAGCTTACGCGAACGACTTGGACGAAAGGCCAACAATTCATCGTTCAATTGTTCGGATGCAATGTCGTCAAACGTATGAGTTCGACAAATGCGTGTGCATTCCACACCAGCATCGTAAGTCGAAGAACGACGCAGAAAAGCCGGTTGATTCAAAGGCAACTCCGCGTCAAGGCTTTCTGAAAAAGGAACGCAAATTTATCTACTTTATCAAAAGGTGAACGGTCAAACTACAGTCATTCTAGAAATGTCGTGAATTACGAGGTTCTGTATCCGCGTCAAAAGTGCATTGTCGACTAGAATTGGAATGCATGACTACTTGTCAGATTAATGCAGCATCACAAGTGGACGTGTTAAATTTGCAAAGATGTAACTTCTCAAATATTTACTTTCCTTTAAAAATCAAGAACCCTAAATTACAGACAGGACAAAGTTAAACGGCAGTACAAAACTGACAGATTAAGATATTCTAACGTCTGGGCTCCGTTGGTCATTCACAGCTGAACAGAGGGACATCAACATGATGTGCACTTTCATCAATAACTGCTTTCCACCTGCAGGCAAAGTTGCCCCATGCCGGCTTCAGAAACTTTGATCTGAAGACATTGCGGAAGTACACGGACGAAACTTTCTCTGTTGCAGTAAGACACAAGCAGCAATCTCTACTGCGATGTCTGAATAGCCACTTCTTGGTGCAATTTCGTTCGTCGTGGAAAAGAGCAGTAATGTCTGACTGCCATTTGCCTACACATTCATGAAACCATTGCTCTACATTGGAGAAGAAGAATAAAAAACTATCATCTTTAAAGAGTAGGCAAACTCAGGCAGACATTTCACTGCTACTTTTCCAATCGTCGAAAATACCTAAACACTGGCATTACGAAAGGAATGGTTAAGTAGACACCAAGAACAACGAAGGCTGCTACTTAGAAACAATGTTACACACGCAAGTCTTTGTTTGATGCACATTATCAAAAGAACTAGTTGATAATAGCACAGATTGCAGGTAGCAACAATTCAGAAATAGGACGAATATACTGAAGATGGAAAGGGCTGCACCAAAACGAATAGTTCTCCATTATTCTTCGCGCTCCTCGCTCTACTCTCGACCATAGGCAATAGGCATCCGAGCAATTACGAAGACTGCTCCGACATCCACGTTGCACTTTTGCAAAGTGGAGAACTAATTGTGAAGGCCTGAACATTACTAGACAATGCTAAATTATCTTCCGGTTGGAATGAGCTCCAAAAATAGCTCTATTCAGTTTTGCAGCTACGCAGTTTCTATGCCAGCAATTTAGACTGACCAACGTCCATAACGTACGAAGCAACGCACTATCGTTCTGTGCTGGGTGATCCCTTACCCCTACCGACGGAGGACTTGCTTATAGAGTGCTGACGCGTCCTGCGCCAGTCAGACTTGTCGGTCGTCAATGTTCGTCGTCGTTGTTACGGAGTTGTTTGCTTCAATTAACTCCTACTGATTCTTCCAAGCATCAACCATAAGTTGTCGTTAAGTAAACGTTAATTTGCATAGATGCGTACATTGGATTGCTTGTTATTCCATCGTCGCTGCAGTGAAACAAATCTGGAAGTCTTCCGTATGCGAAAACACAACTTCGCTGATTTAGAACTTCCACTCAACGCGACACGACAGAACAACTGCACCCTTTGTCACACTTGCAACACCATTGCTCTTCGCTATTAGCTAGTAAACCATTTCGTTGAAAGTAGAACACGAACAGCGTGGGCAGCTAAGAATTGCGTAACAAGTTACTACGTCCAGTATTCTTATCCTACTCTGATAATGAACGCCCCCAAATTCCCTCAATGCATACTTGTCTTTATTTTCAAACGCTGAGGCGTCACTGTCGGCTAAAACCGTTTCAGAAGCAATGCCAATGGATCAGTTTACTGCTGCGCAGCACGGCTTACCTATGAACTACACACGCTGATTTCCCTTTCCTGCAAAACTATCATAACAGCAAGTGAGACGCTTTTCCTAGTTGAGTGCTATCTTACAGTAAAACAACACTTCCTTTTGCACGTTTAAGAAAGCATTAGATGCGCTATGAAGGTTATTTAGAAATAATAACAATTTAGAAATATCGGCCACCTTTGAACCTATCGCAGATGGAACAGCGCATCATCAACAGATTAAAAAAAGAACAGTCCATTTGGATTGCGAAAGCAGACAAAGGCAAGGTAGTAGTGATTTTGGACAGGGAAACATACAACAGCGAAGTTACGGAACGTATGACAACAGGAACATACGCACCACTAGACAAAGACCCATCGGGAAAGGTCAGAAAAGGTCTCATCAGTAATGTGTCACGGATATATGAGGAAACTAAAGAAAAGAAAATATCCGAGATCATCAAAAGACTGAAGTACTCCACGAACTTTTCATGTCCTGAATTGTTCTGCTTACCAAAAATACACAAGAAGGATATTCTTCTAAGACCGGTAGAAGCAAGCAATCAAAGTGTGGTTAGCGAACTTCGCAGATATTTAGCCAAAATTTTAAAACCGCTTACCGGCATGAAACTTTCACACAGACAACTCCCCATCATTCGTACAGGAAATAAAACTTGTGGAACTTGAAAATGATGGCATTCTGGTTAGTTACGATGTAGAAGACCTTTTGACAGCGTGCCACTAGATTACACGTACAACATTACTTTGGATTCATTATCCAAAGGTGAAACCTTGAAAGAAAGAACCAAAATGAACCCTTACCATCTAACACAGATGGTTAAATTTTGTATGAAAGAAGGAAACTACTTCCAATGGAACGGTAGTTACTTTGCACAAGTCAAGGGAGCACCGATGGGAAGCTCCCTTTCCCCAATTGTTGCTGAGATATTCATGGAATATTTGGAAGAAAAACCTTATCCAATCAACATATCAATGTACAATTAAAAGATTTTCAACCCTTACGTAGATGACATTTTTGTCATTATCAAAGAAGGAAAAGAGACCGCTCTACTTGACCACCTCAATTGCCTTTTCCCAAAGAGCATCACATTTACAATAGAAAGGGAAGAAACTGGAAGACTACCATTCCTGGACACCTTAGTAATGAGGACTAACAATCATCTAAAGACCAAGGTTTTTCGGCAATCTATAAATTCAGATAAATACCTCAATTTCTTTCAATTTCAAACATCCCCGGAGGGGACAACGTGCCTCCTCCGCGGATGGTCGGTAATGGAATGGCTCCGATACCCGGTCGGCCACGGTGGAACCAGCCCCGATGGATCTACATTGATCTGACGGGCTCCACTGTGGTTCGGTTGAGTGGAGGGACTCTACCTGAAAGCCAAACCTGCGGGAGAGCCGAGAGTACAGACCGCTCTGAGGACGGGCCTAGGTTGGCCTGAAAGCTCCGCTTTTATCAACCATTGTGCGCCACGGTTTTCTCGTTTGGAAATAAACATCTTTCCCATTAAGGTGGCTTCCAACAGCGGGTAGAATTTTTCTGTGATTTCCCAATTCGTTCAAAATCGACTAGCCCGTTACTAACATTGACATATTATTATTATTATTATTATTATTATTATTATTATTATTATTATTATTATTATTATTATTATTATTATTATTCATGATGGCACGTACGGCTTGATCCCGTTGGAAGTCGAGAGTATGTCTGAAAGTACTCCGAAAACAATGCCCTACCAGCGAATGGATGGGCAATTATTAGGAAACACGTTTCAAAACAACCTTTCGTAGCTTTCGGAACAATCTTGTTCCGTCTTCAGCGAAATCTGTGATCACAAATTCCCGCAGCTTTCCCGGAGAAAAATGGCGTTCAACAACGGGTACAAATTTCCGTGATTTTTCGATTTGTATAAAATCGTTGAGCGCGTTACAAAATTGGCATATCAAGAACTCTAGTGAAATTATCGGAAACCACAAGTGGAATTATTCGATAAGTATTCATCTCAAGTGGAATTATCGCAAACTGAGCGTTTGCGATATTTCCACTTAAGATGAGCGTCGTATGAACAGGTTTTAGTGGCACGATAAGGCCAGTTAACGGTTAAATGCTGGCGAAAAGGTTAGCGTCAAGGAACGAACGAAAATATTACCGGCTGGCGATGCAAGCTGATTCAGTTTGAAGGCGAAAACGTTTCATTTTACTATGCTGAGCGGTATGGAGCGATTGCGTTTTGCGCAGCTGTGTGCTCAACTTATATGTGACGAGCTGGCTGCAGTATAGTTCATGAAGCAGAGGGGTGTGATCCACCAGCACTGGCGCCGACGACCCAACCAGGAAGAACACCCGTTTGAAAACATCCTCTGCGCCATTGCCGAGCTGCATCCGCTGGTCTAAAAGGGTATAGCAGCACGTGCTCCTTATGCTTGCGTTGCGTAAGGTGTTGGTTCGTTTCCACAGGCTGATGGGAGACGGACGCGTTCATGGGCATAGGATGCATCGTTTTGCGGCTGTCGTGCAAGTGCGCAGAAAGGTAGGCGATTTTCCATTGCTTGTCTGTTTCGCGGCTAAGTCTTTCCTAATTTTCCCTCGAAATCGAACTAATCGACGGTGGCGCCACCTACACCAAAACGAAAAGGGCCGTTTTCCATTGGTTGTTGGTTTCGTGGCTAAGTCTTTTCTGATTTACTGTGAAAATCACATGAAAACGTCAGTGGCGCCCCCTAAATTATAAGGGGGGCTATAAGGAATTTGTAGCATTATTATTATTATTTAAATTGAAGACTGGGTTCATTGTAACGGGAGAGTCGGTTGAGTTTGTTTTTCTACGGATTCATCCCGTTGTCGTGCCTCTGAAAATGAACGCAACAACGCCCTACCACCGGATGGATGGGCAGTTATTAGGTAAAAGTTCAGAACAACGCTTATTTTCAGACCGACGAAAACGGGAAGAATGCGTTAAAAACACATTATTATTATTATTATTATTATTATTATTATTATTATTATTATTATTATTATTATTATTATTATTATTATTATTATTATTATTATTATTAACATGCCTTATACCGCCGAGTTTCACGAAGCTTAAGAACTCCGATACCTTAATACTGTTAAAGGATGAACACGTTATAAAAATTTGGTAATTTTCAATATTCCATAAAAGCGAAGAACACAAGCACCATAATCGAAGAATGCTGGCCACGAGATGCACCATTTGCCTGTATTCTAGCCTTTCCGGCAAACATACCGTTCAGTGACTGGTACAGTAATGTTTGTGATTACATTGCGTTTTTGGAACTTCATTCCAAAGGCACCATATAATCACAAACAAGCGCAAATCAAAGATATGTCTAAGAATTTGATCGTTGGCTCAAAAGGCCCTGCTAGTTATCAACGAAAAGAAAGTGTAGGTTATGATCACAAAACAGCAAACCTTCAAATACTTCATAAAACCGCAATGTTTGGGAAACTGCTAACAGCAAAGTCCCTTTTGCCTTCTTCTCCAATACCCGAACTTTATCGCCTACCACTTCGTGCATGAACAACATGAAAACAACAGGCAGCGAGCACATGGCAAGACGACCCTACAGCGAACTCCCACACGATATCCCTAAAATACACAGTAGCCATGGTTGAAAGAAAATATATACAGAAATTAGTGTCTTTGCAAACTGGCCGCAATTGCTCGCTTATGCACTACAAAAACTATCTGCGAATCTCCCGCGGACAAACGAGCTCTCCTGCATAATATGGGATGCAATTATTTGTGGAGAATCCGAGAGAAGATAGGCAGACAGGCGAGTTCACTTAAGCGTCGCCAGATTGCTGGTTACCTAACGTGCTAACTAAAGCAATTTGATGATGTGCTCGTTGGGAAAATTCTTGGACTGAAGTGATAAACAGAGATCTTCCGAAATCGCCACAAATATTACACTTACACATGTTGGAATCGGTATTCAACTTTTATACTGGTTGCTTGGAACTGCTGGTAAAGATAGCCGAGAAAATTTAATAAATTAAACTCATCACAAAAGCATCTCAACAAAAAACCAAACGGCCAATTGGCCGAAAATTGCTGTGCCGTCGATTACACTTATCGAACGTGGTCAACACAGGTTGCTTGCATTTTAAAGGTAAGTGGCATAAGTGCACATGTGAGACAAGATCCTGCTGACGGAATATGAGGTGTCGACAGCAGTCAACTGCTCTTCTGAAATTATACGCAGGCGCCTGAAGATTAAGAGGCACACTTGCCCACCACACGTTTCAGCCTCACGTGTTCAGGCGATCAACCAAGGAAGGCAAGACTTTGTTGAAAAATAAACTGCAAGGGACCTACTAGATTCTCAAGGACAACCGATTCCTAAGAACAGTAACATTCTTCACTCGCCTTGAAGGCTCCCCCAGAAATCGACGGCCAACCTAAGCTACCGCCAACCATAGTTATTCACTGCCAAAACAACAGCTTCATTGCCGGCAAGGAACAGAAAAGTTCGATGCCCTTTTTGGGGGTTCCTCATGGAAGGTTAACATCTGAGGATATTCAGTCTGGCAACCCAAGCTCCCACGTCCTCCAATTACACCCAATTGGTATAATTTGCGTAACAGCTCTACTAACGACCTGCTCAAAACAAAAAAGAAGCAATCAATCAACAGTTCGCAAGGGCAGACGTTTGGCCCTAGGGTTAATCGCCTGTTTTCCTTGAACCCTCCGCAAAGCGCTTGATCGAGCACGCCAATGTCGAAACGCAAAGTGCGCCATTTATCAACGTATATTAATAATGCACGGCATCGCATCGCCTCTTCTCGGCAGCGTGGAAGATGAAAGCAGTTTCAACTTTAAGCAATGGTAAAGCCTTATGCAAATGTTGAACCATGGTTTAACAGCTATAAGACATTGGAACTTGATGCAGCGGCGTTACGAGAAACACTTGCGCTGCCACTGAAAGGTAAGCACCTTTCGAACACTTTGCATTCTCGCAAGCACGATTCCGCTTTTGTCATTTACAAGAATACGCGTACGAGTAAACATGTCAGCAGGTTACGAAGCCGGTTTTCACATTGTAGAGTACTAGTCGCGCAGATAGAGAAGAAGGACTCTTACCGACTTTCTCCTCGTAAACTTGGGAAAGTACGTCCCCTTTGGAAGCCAAAGGAGCCAACAAATGCATGCCAATGCTAAGCACACACAATTCCGACGTGTCCGGCTGAAGGCAAAGGGCAAAGAGCTGCTGACTACTACCAACGCAGCGAACGACCCTGACCAACGGCCAGTAACGGTGCAATGTTTGCCAAGCAACATTCTGATACACCGCAATTGGCTCCCAATCCAACACCCGAAGACCAGCCGAGCTGGCACTGTATAAGCACAGACCCTTTTCATGGAATGCCACGCTGCTGGAAACGGAAAATCCGCGTGAACAACCCAACTCGTCAGGTATCAATATTACCGAATATCCGCCGTATCGCAGTCGCTCTGGCCAACGCATTCGAACGTTTCCAGATCCCAAAAGCGGACTGTTTTGTCGGCGCTCGCGGATGCCAAAAGCAACTCGCCCGGATGAAAGGCCAACTGCTGCACCGGTCCTAAATGTTGGTCGAACGTTGTCATGCTTTGCTTGCAGCGAAGATCCCATATCTGCGTAACAAAACTGAAGTCAATGGAAGCTAGGTGTGCAACAGTGATCAAAATAAACTCCTTGTAATCGAAGAATGCTTGTGGCTTATTGCGCGGTGCTCACGCTTTGATTACACGAAAACACAGATTTAAAAAATCGAACGCCTGAAGAAACAGAATGGACAACTCATTTGTGAACGCATGCATCCCGCAGGAGAGACGGGACGTCGGAAATGTTTGCTCACTGCGTTGGGGGGCAATCGCGGAGCTGACAATTCGCAGAATTCGAAAATTCGCCTATCGATCAGACGCTTCAAGCATCACCCATGGAGCGCACCTGGCATATGACATACGTAAACGATACGTCCATGGGGATCGCAGTTGGTGACAGCGATCGATAGGTCAGATTTGTTGGAGTAAAGCGGAAACGGATAGGAACGATTTCAAAATTGACCATGCCCATTCTTCTCGGATGTCTGTTCCGACTTGAAATTACGTTTCATCAAACGGGCATCGTTGCTGCTGACGGTCAGACGATAAAGACACAATGCCAGACATGGCGTCAAAAGTTAAATCGGCATGCTGTTTCACCACTGACAAGTTGACAGGAATCGATCGCGACTCAACTTCCTCTCAGCCGATCTATTCGGAGGCTGACTTTGCGAATTTGGACGCCCCATACTAAAGCAGGCAAGGGGTAAAGCGACAGCTCAGATGTTCCGCAATATTAAGTGGTCAGCAAAGTGACGGTAATCCGCGTAATATTAACCGGCTGAGCAAATCGTCCTTGATTAGACAATGCCGAGGAGTACTCGATCAAATTGGTCGGCAATTTCCCGAAATACGCAGACAATGCGGGCTATTCACCTTGACGGAACAATCGTCGGATCCGGTAAAGAGCCACAGACCATGCGGGCTGAATTCCAAGCAACCAACCGACTTGGTGTGCTCCTGAAGTACAGGGGTTACAAGTTTACAAAGGTGACGTTGACCCTACCCACCTGGAACGTTAATACGGCCTTGGCGGGCAAGCGAGTATCCCAAAGTCTGGCCGCGCCGTCCGTAGTCCCTGAGGCCCAAACATTGCGACATAAGGAGCTATTGGCTAAACAGCTTATAGTCTTCCCGTTATCCGAAATGCTGCAGTAGGCTGAAGAATGGAATAAGGTAGACGTAAATCCCGGAAGCCAACAGCTGATCCAAAGCAAGACCTGAGCCGCACAGCAAATCCCAAAACTTGATTATGCCCGACAGGCTGCCGCTGGCAAGGCTGCACTCGTCACCCGAAAACCGAAGGGTCTCGATGGGACAAAGATGGCCAATCATAGACTAAAGAAGAACGGAATATCAGGCGAACTTTCATGTTTTCTCAGGCCTATCCAACCAGCACGGGTATGGGACTGGCAGATTGCCAGAGACGAACCGTTCGGTCGTTACCCGCAGTGGCAACAAGGCAACGTTTTTTGGCCACCATGTCGGCCCGCCGAACGGTCGGCAAACCGTTTGTGGCGAAAGAAGCTGGCAGAAAGGTTAGCAATTAAAAATGAACGCGCAATAAAGTGCGATCAGCCAAGCTTACATATCTTGCAGGCCATGTAGCCGTTCATTGCTGCGCTGCGAGACCCGGATAGACGCCGGGAATTGGCAACTGACCTCTTGGCCAACTGACGACCGCGGCTGGTCGCCTATATTTTGAGAAAGGAATGTTAATTGGGTGCTCACAACGGCAGGAGACGGCGCATAATCGCTATTGAACAGCAGTGCGCGAAGAATAAATTCTACCACCGCAAACAAGACAACTTTCCAAATGCTAACAATATTTTTAAGATTTGCAGGTAAATTTAATACCTAATGCCCCTTTTCCAAATTATTTGAGCTGATAAGCGACGGTCGACGCGACGGAATGGAGAAGAACAAGTTGGCCGAACATGTACGCAGTGAGTATGAATTTTTACATGTACTGACGCGGCATAAAAATTAATCACCGCAGTACCGTTTTTAATAGCCCGCGTAAGTGTAGCTTGAGCATTCTAACTTGGACTTGCGAGCTACGGGAATATGGTGAGGTGCTAATGTCAACTGTTAGCAAAACAGCAATTTTATTGAATTGAACGAGGCCTTCGGAATGGACGTCTTCCACTGATGCCACTGCGTATGATCTGTTAGAACTGGTGACGAAATACCGTGTCTACGCTACTACCTGCGAACCCTTATTCTTGTGTGTGTTAGTACAGTACGGAGCTGCTTCTGGTAGTAAAAGTGTCGTGCGAGTTTCGTCTGTTTTGAATCCGCAACATGATCATTACCTGACCGTTGTCATGTTCTTTCAACGGTCCACCGGTGGCACTACGCGATGACTGGTCGGTACCTCCGATCCACATGAGCGCAAGACTTTTGCACCTGGGGTTCGCATCTCGCAAGAAATAGATCGACCAGTGGAGCAAGTCATTTTAGAACCCGTCCAACATACAGAGCGGACCATGCTAATGTGCGTGTCATCAAAGAAGACGGCAGCATCCGAGTATGCGGGGATTACAAATGCAGTGTGAATAAAACCCTCCGGAAAGATTTGTACCAAAGCCCAGCGATCAACGACGTCTTGACGACGCTGAGGAAAAATAACATCGTTAAGGACTTATGACCAAACCAACAAGTGGAAAAAAGCGACAATAACCGGCAAAATTGGTCGTGTAATGTAGGCCGTTAACACGGAAAACAGCCTGGCATGGAAGCAACAGGCAAACCAACTACACCCTCGCAGCAGCGAGTAGACGTTTCCTAATTAAAAAAGGGGGCATTTTGTGGCGTTGCTTCCTCGCTTTGTCTGCCTGCAAATCATTTGTACTGTAGTGTTACTAGGAAGTAGGATGGGGACATAACAGGTGCGCAACCTTGTGCGTTTCGTCACGTAGTGCATATTTGTGCTGCAAGGTTTCTTGGCTTTCAAAGTATTAATAGCAACAATGGTTTGTTGTTTCTTGGCGAAAGTTAGTTTCCAGGGGTGATTCCCAATTCGTCAAAAAGATATTGATGCAGTTTCAACAACGTGGCTCGAAGAGCACTGGGCATGCCGGCGCTTATTCTTATCACGCCTTGAGCCCTATCTTGTCTTCCCGAAAGGCGGGTTGAACTATTAGTATGCGAAATGAAAACCTGCCGGCCATTTCACCAATTCAGCAGTATTAAACTTTTTTGTTGACGTTTCAGTTCACTTTCGCGATACCAAACGGTTCGAGGTCCAGCGCAAAATGGGTCGGAATTAACGAATCGCCTGGCAAGCATCATTTCTTTGGAAAGAAAGCCATAAGTCATATTACAATATTTATTCTTCGAGACGGTTCCTTTAATTATTAGCTTTCAATTTTTATTACATTTATTAATACGCCTCTTTTCTCAAACGAAATGCTCAGAGCGCTTACGGCTGCAAACCCGTTTATCGCCCTGTTGCTGGCACGAGCGACTACAAAGCATTGAAGCTGCTTCCAAGGAATTATTCTGCTTCCTTGGTTGTGGCTGCACTGAGTTAAGGGACTGTCGTGATTGGGAGCCTACGTGCTCCGAAAGGTCCATTGTTCGCTCACAGTTCACTTGCCATTCTGGACACTTTTGTTCTCCTGCATTTGCTGCATGCTGATCAGGCGCTCGCTCTTCACCCCGCAGACTCGTACTACCTAACGAAACAGGAACCACGTTAACCTGAGTAGCTACCACTGGTTTGGTGTCTTCTTCTAGGTTTACGTCTTCCATCGCTGCTAACCATCCCACGCTGGAAATCGCACTGTACGTTGTCACACAATCCACTTCGATTTCCACGGAGCATTGCACATCTCGGCCTCTGCAGGCCACCTGATCATGAAGTCTCTTGGGATGGGAGTGGCTACCAACCGTGCCAGGAACGCCAGTGGATACGGCACGGTCATCGTTCGGGTTGTTCACAAACGTTCGCTTCGAGTTCTCACAACTTTTCTCCGGTATATTCTTGCCTTCGTTTGCCACTGGCCCGGACAGCAGGTCAATAGTTGCCGAAGCGGCTGCCTGCGACTCCAAATCATCCGCCCCATCCCGTTGTCTTCTCAGCAGTTCGATCCCTCTCTTCCACTGAAGTACGCGTTCAGTTACAAAGTAACCCAAAATTGCCATTAGGAAAACTAGTGCACTCAAAATGATGAACATTGCCGACAGTGAATACGTATTCCGACTGCTAACGAGGAAGCCCACCAACACAACTGCACTCACAATGATTGCTGCTGTCACTGTCAATATTTTACGGTAAACGCCGCAAGGACGGTTTAAAACGCGACTTGTAGTTCAATGTACCTGCTGGTCAATTAAAAGCAGGCAAAATGCCGAACTTTACACATCAGCGGTTTCCCCAGTTCCTTTCGACCCTACGGAATGGAAGTTCTAGTGAAAAAAAATTTGACAAGCTCATAACGAGCATTCACTGCAGGGGATAACTGCAGACACAATTTTGCTATACGAACCTGAACTTCTCTTATCGACGATATTAATAATATTTGAGATGACAACTGCTTGGACAACGCATCTGTAGGTTTCGATAACTCGGAACGAGTTTGAATATGCAAATGATGCACCCGCCAATTTGCAAGTAACCTCACCTACCCTTTGGAAAAGAATCATGGAACATCCCAAAGGTCACAAGCCCGCGACTTCAAAAGTGAATTAACGTACAAGACCAACCAAAGTCCTTGCAAACTGTACTAAAGTGAAGCAGAACAGCGAAACCAAAAGATTTTCATTGAACTTTTCAACAAATTTTAATTTCCCACCAGCGTTACCTTGAAAAAGGGAACCGAACAAGGCAGACGCTAACTTGAGGAGGGCTCAGGTTGCGCAGGCCATTTCTTCGCACAGCTCACCAACGTGAAATGCTCGCCACGGAAGCGTAGCACAATCGGCGACGGCGACTACGAATTCCTTTATGGAACGAACAGTTTCACTGTCGACTGTTCAAAGTAATGACCGTGACAATCGTAAAGGATCTTCCATATGTATGGAACGAAAAAGTCTTCAGTGTTCCTGTCTTCAACGTATTTGAACTTCAGTTCGGGAAACTTCTGCACAAAGGACGAAAAAGCTAAGCGGGACTTAGGCGAAACGCCAAACTTGCCTTAAGGCCGTCCGGCGTCCAATTCACGGCGGCGCTTTGAATTTGCTGAATAACCGCTTCAACGGAGGTGCCAGTTTCCAGCTGAGAAATTCGGGAGGTAAAAAAGTTGATCACCTTCAACAGAACAGCGCTGCGAATTGCGGTCCACTAAATTGCCCTATCGGCTATTTCCTACCACCGCTATGTTCCAGATAAGGTCTTGAAACATTGGGTGCTGCTCGAGGGCTTCAAAAAGGTCCCTTTGGTAAAGGATAGCGTAGACAAGATGGACGTTGTGGTTGACGCTGCTGCTCAGGGCGGAATTGAATATTTCCAAAATCATACGCATCGCTTCTTCGAGGACGGTCACATCCTGCAACTGAAGGCGCAAAGCGAATGAGCCACTAGACAATTCATCAACGGTTACGCATTCCGATGGGTTCTCCTGAGCCTGATGAAGGTCGTACTTTGCGGAAAGTTCCAGGTGCTTCAGAAAGCGACCATGGCGCCTGGAGAGCTTGTCCAAAAGGCTACAATGGAACATGACAATAAATGAAGGCAAATGCGAATCAGCCAACAAGCTTACTCAATTAACTTCTGGCACACGAAGGCTGGCAGGTCCTTGAAGCTGGACGACATGTTAGCCAAGGCGGCCAAGCAATTGGTCTGCAAGTAGCGATCCTACAACCGGAGAGACTAATCGCACGCAACTACGTCCAGTCTCTTCCTACCCGCAGAACGAAAACATTTTTTCGGATAATCTTCACTAACGTGTATATGATCAAGCTGCCCAAGCTCAAGTCGCGCACATTGTGCTCAAAAAACCAGGTGGCATTTTTGGCTGGCTAAAAGGAGAACTGCGAAACAGTGCGCGCTACTGCATTCTCACCGTTTCGTGAATAATTTTGCAAAAGAAGTCGTCCTCGCTAAATATGAGCACAACGATAAGGGCCAAATAGATGTGCTGCGATCCATCGCTGCTCGAATTGCCGACGCACGCGTCACTGTTGTACAGTACTTTCAATATTGGCAGTAGCAACTTGTCGAGATTGATGCGCGACAAAATGTAATTGCGAAATTCCATGTTCTTGTAGATAAGAAAGTACAACAGCAACAGGGAGGGTCGGTCGGCCGAACGTTCGCACAACTGCTCGTACAACTCGGCATAGTTCAGCTTGAAACAGACGGTTGCCTGCGTGGGAAAGGTCTGCGCAGCGTAATCTATAAAATGGCTACGAAAGGTCAAACGGAAACAACGGACGATGCACCAGCGTTACTGTACCTTGGGAGTTGACGAAAGAAAACAAGGCCACACGGTACGGATTCTCCTGTCCGTCAGGACTAGAATGGCTCACCAACAATAGGAGGAAATAAAGTCCGAGATCGTCGAGACCAACGGTCTCCTCCTGTTGCTTGCTTTCCCCGCTCTTGTAGCCCAATTGCAGGATATTTAAAATGGACGCTAGAGAACAGGTTCACTTTTGTTAGATGCATACTCTGCACATTTTGCTAAGCGTCGGTTAAATAAAATTGACGCTACCGAAGAGTAAAAAGACATATAGTCAGCAGCATACCTTCGAAAAAGCTAATTCCTGCTCATACGACAGTACATTGCGATCAAAGAAAAATGTCTCGACCGGTGGATACGAGCAGTTATGACAAGGAAAACGTTTCGCAGTCAACGTGACGAGAAGTACACGACCAGGACTTTATACAGCCGCAGTGCTGACAATCTGCCGGCATTAATAAGTACGACTCCTATCACTCCTACGATGGCACAGGATGTCTGAGTAAGCTTCCGTCTCTACTCGTAAATTCTTATTCGTCTATTGGGTAAGTTGCTTGCCTTTATTTACGCACATCATTTAACCCTAGACATAGGTGATTCCCAACGTTTCTCGGAGAACCAATTTGGGAAACCAAGGAAATGCCAAATCAAAAACGTATTCCGCGTTAACACACAAGTGTAGCCCAGTATTGAGGAATCGTTTGCACCGCGAAACATATGGGTCTACCGATCCCAAAATGCTCGTCGCTGCTATACTATCGTGCCAACAATGCATTCGTAGAATGAGAGCATATTGTACAATGGCAGAAGTAACAGAAAATGCAAAACACTAAAATGGGTACCAAAACCAAGGGAAAGCAGTTCAAATTAACAAAAGTAAAACAACTGATCCTGCTGTTTTATTAAAAGAATTTACCCTGCTGTTTTATTAAACTCCACTTGAAGGAACGGACGATTAATGCTGGTCGTATAGAAACAATCCAACGAACTCACTTGCCAAACCAACCACGAAACTTCCTCCTCCGTAACGTTCCGAATCTTGCTGCGCATATACGGCGCTGCTGTGGCTGACGTAGCAGTTAAGCAACACTTTCGTAAGGAGCGGCGCGTGAATGGAGCTGCAACGAGCCGTTCATTAAAATCCGTCAATGGAATGCCAAACGTACCAACGACCAAACAATATCAGATCGGTGACTTGAGAACGCGTGACACATTCGACAAAGATTTCGTGACTCATCATGGAAAGTAGGCAGCCCAAAGATTCCATCAACGTTTTGAACGTCAAACTTCTGTAAGCGAAACATCGAAAAGGCAAGCGGCAACAATTAATCCTACTCGACGGTCAAATCGCAGATAACGGAAAGTAAGGCATTGACGAACTCTTCCAGGCTGCTATCGAAAAGTTCTTCATGGTCGCCGTGCAACTCCAGGTTGCCTAACAACGGTAAGCGCATTATGTTCCGAGACGTAACAATGTTACATACCGTCAGGACGCAGAACGGAGTGCGTGAAAAGCTTCACGAACTCATCCTCGTTTAAACGCTGCGCAAAGAACTTGCAACAATACCTAAGCAGCAACAAGGCATTGTTGGTGTGCCAAAAGAACACGGCGCTACAAAAATACGGAACAACAGATGGCGCAAGAATGCTCCAAGTTTAACGTACTCTTGGCAGAGGCTCGACACACGCAATTCGGCCGCATGTCGCAGGAACACGCGCACCAAGGCGGCAAAGTTTCCCGTAGTTCCGGTATTGTACATAAGTGACTGCAGTATATCCCTCGCGTTCTCGTCCAGGCACTTGCAGTCTGCCCTATTGTCGATGCAACCCGCCGTTGGCCAAAGCCCAGCCGGACAACCGAACTTACCTGCTCGTTGGAGCTTTGAAGTTGAACGACAGGAGCAAATTCCAAAAGGGGTCGTTCTCGCTGATGGGCTCAAGGCCGGAAAACTTGCGCAAAAGCTCATTTTCGCTAAGCTTGCTGTTAGCGCTTATCTGGCCTCCCATCGCGAAATTGCAACAGTGAGATTGCGCGCTCGCGAACCGGCGAATCTACGATTCAGCGTTCCTTCGGGCGCTTAGCCAGGCTCATGCTCGTGGGAAATACACATTCCAATAACAGTATACGTAATAATGCTCAAGTATTGCTAAAGCGTAACTTATCGGATGCAAATTTCTCTTTTTCGACGTCCTTTTTCGTTGGTAACCAGCGGTATCCATAAGTTACAAAAACAGGATGATTCGTAATGCCGCAGTTAAACATTGTTTTCTTTCTGCCAACTTGTCACCATTAAGTGTCTAAGCAGAAGTCTGCTCCCGCAATTAATTATTGAAGGTCCGATCGGCGGATGGACGAAAAGCCTTCAGTACAGGCAAGGTAATCGTTCGTATTTATTTACTGGCACTGAACTTTCGAACCAACTTGTTACACGGCCAGTCTTCAGAAATGAAATCAGAAATCGCTACTTTACTGTTCAGCAATTCATAAAGTATTTTAAACGGAGGCAAAAGATCAGATGAATCACTTTATTAATCATCTATTACTGCGGGAAGCATTGCTTCAGCTTGTATCAGCCAAAGGCCCATTGGCTACGCAACAAAGCAAAGGGTCTGCGGTCCTTTAAGTCATCGTCTCTCAACTGCCAGCTTCTCAGCAGTGATAAGGAGTTGTTCGAATATTTTTTGCTGAGCACTGAACAGTGGCGTTGGAGGTGGAATATTATTATTCATGTGCTCGAAACCCTCATTCACGAGCAGGTCCGCTAGGCACAGCTGTGTCTACCAAACGTGTCTCCTCATCAACGTGAGACGAAGTGCCAGACTGTTCCAACTGCCAAACTGAATGGCTGCAACTTACTAATAATGGCATACTAGCATACTGGCAGCACCCCCTTAGCAGACTGCCAGCACCAATTTTCGTGGTTAGTTTCAATACGTGCACGACAGCATGGCTTCCGTATCCCGTAAAATAAATTTTGCTTCGTCCTACTCGTTACTAACGGAACGAGTAATTTCAGCAGCGCAATTCTTTCATTGATATCAAACCCTAATATTAGGGCGACAATTATGGAGCCTCAGAATTGTAAGCGTTCACCAAATGCATTCCTTTGGCCACCGCTTAATTGCATGAGTAACCCCACCGAATTGGCCCCCAGCAGGTGATTGAATACGAAAAGCTGAACTTCGAAAAATCGATTCAACTCCACGCGTGACGGATCGTTGACCATTGTCATTCAAGGGTCAGACTGCATTCTCACCTACTTTCATACAAGGAAGTAAATTTGGAAATTTCTAGTGCATCTCTCTCTCTCTCTCTCCATATATATATATATATATATATATATATATATATATATATATATACGGATATTTTTTCGGCTGTCGTCCCGTTTGCTGGTATCTGTAATAGATCTGAAACACGCCCTACCAGCGGATGGATGGGCAGTTATTAGAGAGTATCACAGATAGAACGCTTATCGAATCAGAGCTCGCGGCACTCTCTGGTGCCGCCGTCAGTGATGGGAAGGAGTGTACCCAGTGTTCAAACAGCCTTACAAAACAATAAATACAGGATGTTTCGTAACGGTGTAGTTATACATGTCATACCAGATTAATACGAGTGACACCGTTTAATTAATCACAGCACAATCTCGGAGCTTTCGGGGTTGCTCACACCCCGTCATCAGCGATAATCGCTGATGACGGGGTGTGAGCAACCCCGAAAGCTCCGAGATTGTGCTGTGATTAATTAAACGGTGTCACTCGTATTAATCTGGTATGACTTACAAAACAATATATATATATATATATATATATATATATATATATATATATATATATATATATATATATATATATATATATATATATATTATATATTTTTTTTTTTTTTTTTTATATATATATATATATATATATATATATATAAACGGCCAACATATCAGCCAAGAAAGCACACGATTGCCTTCATCTCACAATTAAGCAGCGCAAAATTCAACAGACTGTTGTGTGTAAACTGATTTATTAGCAAATATATCAACAAGCAACATCGTCCAGCCGCTGGATAGTGAATTTATTGGTCGCCCAAGCAAGCAAGCAGAACAATCATGACGTCGTGAAAGCGTCTGACGAAGCCTGCTAAGATCTCACGTACGACAAGACCATTTTGACTATTTTACGAAATCCGTAGGCGACCGATTTGTAAAATCCGGCACTAAGTACATTCTTGGCAGTCTGGCAGAAGCTGGCCTGGAAAACAATTATGCGTATCGCCTTCTCGACAAGTTCGGTACAGTTGAGATCCCGCGACAGAGCGTAAATCACTTCCTCCATATCGCGAGGGGAGCTCAAATTTCGATTCATCCATCGCTCCAGTCTCCACAGTACATGCTTGGGCAACAGCTCCAACAAGTGGTGCACATGAACAGCGGACAGCGACTGTTCAAAGGAGGAGCCTTGCTTAATCAAACCGGTGTGCTCCGTTGCAATCCTTAAAACCGGTGAATACAGTTCGCTGAACGATTGCATGTTCGCTTTCACGATGTTACGAATTTTAAAACGGTCTTCTGCCAACCACATTCGGGGATCGCCGCTGTAGGACAAAGAAGCTATCTTCTCGTACAGCTCCTCTTCGGCAAACCTCTCGGGCAACAACAGAAGCGCAGCGTAGCAAGCGCTTTCCAGATTCATACTGCAGGCCTGCTTTAGGTCGCCAGTCTGCGGTGGAATGATAAACCGTACTGGCTTGTGCATTCTTCCGCTGACGTACATGGATTCCCAATCTTGCAGGTCGCTTATACAATCGGATGTATTGATTACACTGTATTTAATCAGTCGACCATTGATCGGCACCATCGTGTTGCAGTACAACTTCGCTGGAATTGTGGTCTGAAATCTGGCAACACGTCTAGCACCAAAGAAGCGTAGGAACGAGTAATGACGGCCGTTTTTTCTCATATTCTCGTAATGCCATTCCTCCGGGTTGTCAACCGCTATCACGAAGTCCACCATCGCATCTTCGTTGCTCCGCTGCCATTGCTTAATGACACCTGAACCGTAAGCAAAAATCATCGATACAGACTTCCTAGGGAAGATGGATGCAAGTCGAACCAAATCCGCCGTAGCGACCATCAGGGTTGCCTAAGTGGCCAAATAGCGCATGCCTGAAATAGGCAAGTTACATATTAATGGTTGTCCGCTATACGCTACGTCCGGAAGAAACAGTGTGGAACTTCTCAAACGCCTTTGATCAACTGGGACCACAGTCCCAACGCTTTATTGGCAACATCTTGGCACAAACATCGAATCATGCCACGGAAGAAAAGCTCGATGTGGCTACGAACAAACGATCACCGTGCCTATGAGTGCGGAAAAGCTGTTAAACCACATTGCCATTGTAGCCGGTTACGTAAGCTAGCAGGCGCCGAAAGACGCGAAGTGCCGTATTGCATGGAAAGCAGATGATGCCCAAGAGATCACCCACGGAGCGCCTATAATGAACACTCCAGAGACGGCAGGAAAAATTGGAAGCTTACTTCAGCGACCACTCGCAATATCCGCCATTCAAGTAGTAAACGTACGTGAAACTGTCATGCAAATTCCCTTCAATGACGTAATAGTTTTTCAGGCGGTTCAGGCAGCTGAAGAAATCACCGACGTCGCTTGTTAACGAACCGTACTGAAAGAATTGAAGGAAACAATACCGAAAATGCCAGTGCTCGTAGAAGCGAATTGCCGCTTCGTTGGACACCAGAACGTGTAGAAAAATACAGCGTATACGACTATTGGCAACCAAGAGAGGATTCTCTATGTATGCAAATAGGTGCTGCAACAGTTGAGACGCAATGCCTCGACGCTGCCACTCCTTGCGAACACCGAGGCTCAGTATGTAGCACACCGGAGTTGTTTCTGGAAACGCTTTATCCAAGATTGCCTGATCCTTAAAGGAAACATATGACAAAAAACGAAGAAGTGCTGCTTCGAACCAATCGTTCACTTCCGGAGTAACCGACATCGGAAAACCTGAAGACTTCATGAAATCTCTGCGAATAATATGCTGTGCGGAATGGGATCCAAGAAGTTCTTACAGAACGACCTAATTTTTTGTAGCGCAGAGGAAGCCTACAAGTTCTCAAGTAAATTTTGAGTATCGGCTAGTTGATAACTGGCCGAAATCATTTGTTCCTCAAACAGCATGACTGCATCCACACTAAATAAACGAAGCTCACTGATCGAAGCTTTCGACATGAGAACATGTTCCATCGTCTGCTCTTTATGTATGAGAACTCCATGCTGGCATGGTGCTCTAATGCTTGCAAATCGAAACGCTGACGACGGGATATGTTCATCTCGAAAGCTTCGGCCAACCAACTTCAAATATTCAGATGGAACAAAATTGTTTCATTCAAAGAATCAACGTTTTCGAAGTCCTTCGTCCACAATTCATGATATGCGTCTGCGTGACCAACATTACCTACGGTAAACGTGGACCATGTTCATTGTAACATTACAATACGCAACAAGCAGGTAAATGCAACGACGGCAGTGTTAAGCAGTGCGTTGCTTCTAGCCTGTCGGATACGCAAGCAAACTGCAGACGGCTCCAGTTTGTTCGAACGAAAGGTCCTACCTCAGCGGAGCACTGGGAAAGTGCTCGCATTTCGGCAATGATGATACCGACGATCAGGCCACCAGAAACCGCTACAAGACTCCACAAAGTACTGCTATGGCACAAGTGATCAAACCAGTACTCAGGATAGCTAAAAGCAAAGGGGCGTTATCCGAGCCGAGCTGGAGCGAGCGAAGCCCACGTGTAACATGGAACGTTGTCTGTTCAGCAACACAAGAAACAAGAAAAATTATTGCGCAATTCAACAGCGAATCACACAATGGGCTGCAGAGAAAATTACTGAAGAAATTGATATGATAGCACGACGAACACCGTTGAAATGAGTTTTATTGACAAATGGAAAGACCGTAGCTTTCGGGACGCGGTTGGTCCCGAAAGCTACGGTCTTTCCATTTGTCAATAAAACTCATTCCAACGGTGTTCGTCGTACTATCATATCATGTTCAATTACACCGTTACAAAAAATCCAATTTTTAACTGAAGAAATCACAGAAACTTCTCAGCTTCAATAAGCTTTTCACCCCCCCCCCCTGAATAATGCAGCTTCATTCATACGAGATAACAAACGATTGAGACAAACTGCCTGACTAGTATGTACGTATGCACGAGGAGATCTTACTCCTTATGGCGAGAAACTGTTCTCGTACGTTCTTATGCCACCCAGCTGTTGAACAACTCTTTTCATTAGTGTTAAGAAGCACGAGCTATTACTGAATGAAATGACGCGAGCGGAACAAGTTCATTTCGACAGCTATGTATCAATGAGCAAGCAGCAACCAGTGTTCACTCTTTATGCTACTAATCTATTCGATAGTTAAGTGTTCGCTGTTCAATTACAAATTGCACTAATTATGAATACTAACGGTAAACAGTCGTTTCGCATCTACACATTGACGCTGTGTAGGAAAGTGTGCTATACCCACCTGAGTGGAAATATGCTAGCGAACAGGTCTTTCACCTGATCCGTGTCGTCCGAATTCAGATATCGCAACGAGACATCGCCGCTCGATTCGATTGCCGTTTGAACATCGTCCCGCAACACTGCGCGCGGGAAACCGCCCATGGCATCCATTGGAACGGTCCAAAATGGGGTTCGTCCAATCAAATCTTATTACATTATCAAATGGCCTGAAATTCCAACCGATAATGGAAAACGTTAACCATGGAGCTTTCTAATCAAACATGCTCAGCAACGTCATTTTAAAACTGTAATCCTCCCAATCGCAAAAATGCCAAAATATCGATGATGGAAGGTCGCGGAAAACGTTTTTCCCGCCTTCGTTACTGCTCTTGTACAAGTTTACCGGTGGCCAATCGGATGTACATTGGCGTTCAGGCTGGCTACTATCGTAAAGCACGAGATTCGCCCTACTGAATTACGCTGTAAGATTTATAGTAGGGAGTCAATCATTATTGCGGACTTTTGGACAGCCAAAGTGAAGATGAAGAAATTGGAAATTGGAGCGACGTCAGTAAAGAGGTTCACGCTAGGTCACAGAGCTGTGAAAACTGCTCGAAGAATCAACGGAGCATTTTGGCGAGGACATGGTCAGCTTAGGTCTAACTGAAGATTGGTTTCGAAAATTTCGCGATGGAGAATGAAACGCTTAAGGATAGGCATCCTCGTGGGAATACTGGTCACTGCTTTGAGGGCCATTGTTGAAATAGACTCAAGTAAAAACTGCATGAGCGAAACCAAGGAAGCTTGATGTCAATTGTAAAACTGTGATTTAACGTCTACGTCAAGCTGACGTCAGGAAGGCTTGACAAACTGACCGTAAATCAAACACTTCACCGTAAGACATGCATGCTGAGGGCTCCTTTCTGGCTACGTTTCTTGCTCGCACTGTGAGGCGTAACGAAGAATAGATTCTATCAGATCGGTTCTTCAAACCGGAGGTGCCTTAACAATAAATTACATGATGGTCGGCGAGACTTCTTAAGACATTGCGCCACAATAACCGCACAGAAGTACTGTCAGGCAATGGACGAAATGCACGAACAATTACAGGTCGCATATCCCAGCTTGCTCAAGTGAAAAGGACCAACTTTTCTGGAAAACAACGCAAAACCGCATGTCGTACAAATTTCTCAGCGGAAACTGGATCAATTTGACTACGAAGTTCTACCTCCCCCAGCACGGGCGTCAGACCTCTGCACGATGATTATCCTCAGATACCTGGATTACTTCCTTAACGAGCAATCTTCGCTAGCGAAGGGCTATAAAAAGTCTTCAGGGACTCTTCGTTGGAGAACTCCAAAGTTCTATCCGAATTGTTCAACGGCGCCAGTTTTTCGTCGGCAGACTGTAAAGACCATATTTCGGCTAGCGAACTTTATAAACTGAGGTATACCGATTTGAAGTTGCAAGGCAAAAATAGCCAATACCTTTTCGCCACCTAAGATTTCGTCAGATGAACGCTATGCCAGGTTGACTATGAACATTAATTGTTGCGCGTATCTCAACATTATTTACCTACTTTAAAGTAGCCACAAAATAACGAGAAGGTTCACAATTCGGCTGCAAATTGCGCTGCGGAAATTACGCCCCATCAGAAAGTACATTCGCTACGCGTTCAGAAGTGTTGACCAAAGTGAACTTCCTGGCTTCGCCATTAGAAGCATCTCGAAGGATGAATAGTTCCCCAATGGCGACTGATTCGGCTATTTTAACAGTTGCTATTATTCAATGCTTGGCATCGATTGCCATGCATTTCCACCTGGCAAATATGGGCGAACGAACATTTAATCCACGAAGAAATTCAAATGCACAAAAACTGAAAACCGTTGAAGATGAGATGGATTGTAACGGGGCGTTCAGTTGGCATGTATGCTGATTGCCACGGTGAACCCATTTTACCAATAAATCAACCCACCCGCGGTTGGTGACGTTCCTTTTTGGTAATTATAGAAACATCGTAACGTGTTCAAAACGGGTTCACCGTGGCAAAAACTGCAGATTACGCATCTGGAGATGCGAAGTTTTACGGAAGCAATTTGGCCGACTTCGAAGCCTTGCGCCAAAATGTACACGCACAAAAACTACAAACAATAATTTCATTTCATCTTTGCATGCACCAGCGTTCATACAAGCAAAAGCACCACATGCCAAGAACTATGAATGGCGGAAAACAGAGCGAAAGGAGAAGGAATAGCATGAGCGGCAAAGAACACGGGAACTTCGAAGGGAATTGGTCAATAACGATATGGCGTGACAGTTGATCATATGGCAAATCCAAAAGCAAGCTGAACCCTGCAAAGCTATGCTAGTAGATCAATTAAAAATGAAAAAGGCTTAAGAAAACAATGCATTTGTAAAGAAAGCCGCGGATAATCCAAGATACACTTTGCCAGCGCTGAGACGTATTCACAAAGTTGTCAAACGAGTCGAGGCCAGGGATCCACGCAACCCATTAATAAATTTAATTCATTCATGCAAAAAAATCTCCACCTATCTCCGTTTTCAAGTACTTTTACCCTTGCCAACAGCGAAGGTCAAAGATCCTGCAGTTATGACAATTCAAGATATCGTCGACCAAGGATTTCTTACCAGCAATGGATTATACGTGTGTTATTCAGAAAAATCCGGAAATCTTTTGTCAGGATACAATAATATCTAATATCTAGACATATCGTTCAAGATTCATTATTTAGCATTTAACTTTGGGCAGAGAACAGACAGCTCTTCGTAGCTGCTTACTTAGGAAAACTCATACATAGCGTAATTGCTCCAGCACACTCCATTATAGTTCTTTAATTACAGACTCTGTTGCTATAAACAGGCCGAAAACGTTCCGAAAGTTTAAACTATTTTATCGGTTATCTGCGCACATGCAAGAACATTTGGGATCGGAATTCAACCTTTTCCCGCTATTGTTTGGGGGTGAGAACTTTAGCAAGCAAGCCGGGCATGAATGCGTCATACATGGCAGGGATATTTAATTAGGAGTACCCTTAAGCACCGTGAGCAGTCCACCAAATGAGAACACTGAAGACAAAAGACGAGGGTTCCAAAAGGCTACGTACAGTACAGCTGGTCAGCGGAAATCTTAATAAGTCCTTCCGCCGAAGATCAATCATTGTCCTTGTAACAATAAAAACTTCGAGAACCGCTCAACTGCAGCATCACCTCCATGCACCTTAAAGAATAACTAAGAATAAAGTCCAACTAGCTGCGGTTGTACGAAAACATCTAGGAAAACAAAACGTTTAGAAGCTTACATAAACTGAAGCAAACTTACAATGAACACAGATGGCCCCCAGAAAAAAACTGAACACCGTACTTCACATCTGCATTACATAGCGACGGGTTAAGCGGACCAAACCGGAAACCGACGGACGGAAAACCACATTAAGTATTTACAGGTTCAAAAAGGAACGCAATGTACAAACAATGGCATTGTCGTTCGCGAGCCGTTTCTTTTATAAATGTGCGATGCACATGCAAAGATGTCACCCTTTTAACTTGGCATAAAATTAATCAACGTATGTCGCGTGCTTATGCTGTGTATTGGGGAGGTTTCTGGCAAGCAAAATTTTTGTTCCCTATTGCCGAAGTCAGCGCCTATTGTTTCCGCAGCGACAATATCGTCTGCTGTTATCCAAGCGGTTATTGAAGTAAGAAAGGTGAAAGACCAAGTTAATTAGCATGACAAACAGAGAAGAGACGGCACGACAAGCAGGCTGTTGGAAGAGAGTAGTTTAGTTTTACTTGTCAATTGGAACAAAGTTTCAGGGCTTTCTTGAGTTTCGGCCCGCAGTAATCCAAAGCGTAAACAAAAAATGCAGGTACTAACGACGGAACGAACGTCACGACGACAGTAAACGCGAGGTAATTTGGCGTCACAGGGCCGACGTTTCAGTGTTACGAACAGCGACAGTGTTACCGAAGTTTTAACCTTAGTATGAGCTTTATGCTTCCGTTTAAGTTTGAGTAAAAACAGAAAACGATCGCTCGCAGTTGTGGAACAAAACCGAATCAAGTGACTTATTGGTAACGTCTTGGATGATGGCAGTACCATAGTTGCTTAGTGGTCTGATGACGATACTGCTAGCAGTTTCCGCACCGCATGAACTCCCTCAAATAGGTTCGAATAGGCACGCCTAGGTAATCCGTATGTCTGTCCCCGCCACTGTCCATCATCATATGCCCACTCTGTTGGGGCATATGATGATGTATGGGAACATCACAGTTAGGGAACAAGACCGTTGCGAGACTTAAGCTTTGACATGCTGGAACAACCCGACGTCAGTGTTAGCACAAGAAGTTCAATTTTGAAGGCTCCGGCTTAGACAGCATTGCTAGGCAAAGTGAAGCAAAGCTCTGCAAATTACGCAAAGCCAATTGGCGGCGAACTATCGAGCAAAGCGAATCATTTGTAGGCTTTTCGTGAAAGCAAGTAAGAAGCACAGCGAAAACAGTGAGCCCTCTGCTTCTTGCTTACTCTTTACGGTCCACGTTTGAATAATAACTTAGTATTCTGTAGAGCTGCTGTCTTCGTGGAGCGCAAATAGCTACGGAGAATATCGGGTACCTGTTTATGGTGGATTAATTTAGTTGATCGTATCGCATAATATTCATAGCTGATGTCAGGCACTTGTAGTTTGGCGTACTGTATTCACCTTTTTCTTGCGAAATGGACGCTGAAAAACGGAAACGATCGGCCAAAGGCGACCCTTGGGAGGCTTTAGCCTACGTGAAACCGTCGATTGCCGTGGACAAGTCGAAAAACGTTTTGTTAAGAAGAGTTGCGACGAAAGGAGTAGTGCGCCTGTTCAATGCGGTGAAGGATCGCCAAGGCGCCCTGGAAAAGAGCTTGAAGAAGGCGCGAACTATAACACAGCAAGACAAGGCGATTCGGTCGGCCAACAAAGGCGCATTCTACAGCAAGCTCTATTCGAGTGAACAATCCGGCAACGCAGGAAACGTTGTGAAATCAGAGGAAGATGATCTAGCGTCGAAATGGGAAGTTTTGCGTGACGATTTCCTGATTTCTCCAAAACTTAACTGTATTCCGGACTGGGACAAAAATGATGTTGCACAATGAACGATTCAGTGCTTGCGGCATTGGCGTTCCTATTGCGGATTTGTCGTCGACAGTTATCCATTAACTTTTGTTCTTTGTAACACAAGCTTGCTTCCTCTTTTCACGTTATTAATACTTTCTATTGATTAAGAGCCATTAGTTTTGCTAGAACTAAGGATATGCCTTGGCTTTTCACGTTTTAACTACTTTCAGTTGAAAATAGTGTTCAGGTATTCATCAGTTGAAAATAGTTTTCTTTTGACAGCGCGTGCAATACGCGCCAAACGAAATGAAATGCTTTCGCAAACTAATCTTATAGAAGTGTTCCAACGGACCGACCTGGAAGCTGGGGGCCGAAACTATTCCCGGTTTCATTCTGCTTTGCACTTGAACACAATTTGTTCTAATGGTATAAATGATGGAATGTACGGCTTGATCCCGTTGGAAGTCGAGAGTATGTCTGAAAGTATTCCGAAAACAACGCCCTACCAGCGAACATGGGGAAGGCAACCCAAACATCGGAATGTCACCATAACATTCGCTGAAGACGGAACAAGAGTGTTCCGAAAGCTACGAAAGGTTATTGTTTTGAAACGTGTTTCCTAATAATTGTCCATCCATTCGCTGGTAGGGCGTTGTTTTCGGAGTACTTTCATACATACTCTCGACTTCCAACGGTATCAAGCCATATATGCCATCATGACAAATAGAAGACCCATTACAAGACATCCAATTTTCAACTAATGGTATAAAACTGGATTTAGAAACAAACATTTCTTTGTGAAAAATACTTCCCCTACGGAGAGCATGCTCACGCGCTATTAACCATCGTGGTAGTGCAGAACTATGGTCGACATTTTACACAAAGAATCATAGTACAACATGCAAACATGGATTCCAAATCTTGCATTGCGTATCGTCAAGCCTCTGATGCCGGAGCGACGTGACTTAAACAAGTTATTAACAGCTCCTCCTTGGAGAGGTAGTTATCCAAGAGAAGTTGTAAAGCATCTGTCCAAGGTGCACCGATCTGTAGCTTGAAATTACTGATCGCCGATAGCGTCTCCGCGCTCAAAAAGTTTTTCACAGACTCTTCAAAGGCGGTGAAGTCAAGAAGCACCTGCAAAATGACAAACCACGAAATCGGAGCAAATTAAGTCGCCGTGATGAGAATCACCTGAGAACGTTGTTGCGGAGACATATTGTCCAAATGCTCCTTGGCATGCTCCGTTATGCGATCGTGATAATTTTTTACCACAAATCCTATCACAGTGTTGTACAGGACTGGACACACAAGGAACAGCTCAGCCTGCACGGCGACCACCCGAAGAATGCAATCCTTAATGTAAGTAGAAACACCTGAAAGCGGCACAACCAACTAAGCATGAAAACGGAAATCTCCAAGTAACTTTTCACTTCGTCATCTTCTTTACCGACAAGTTTGGATGATAAACCAAAAGACGGACATTTGGACGATATGTAAACCTTCAGAAGCGTCGTTCGAAAGCTACCGTAACAAACGATGCAACGCTGAACATTATTAAGAGACAAAAGTTAGCATAAGAAAACAAGGAGATATTATCCCACCTCCTGGATAGGTTCTATTAACCAAACACCACATTTGGAAGCGCGCTCGAACAGCCGAGGTAGGCAGAAGCGAAGAACGTAATCGCAGTTGGCCACGACGACTAGCAGTTTCTTCTCCGTGAATTTGGAAGCCCGCTTACCCTTGTCGAAGCTGCCTTTGAAGGTCGAAGGTCTGCGCAAAGCCTTTGGCGGATTTTCGACCGGCTCCAAGCTGACCAGGCGCTCCAGAGTGATTTTGAACGAGCAGAACAGGCACTCAAGCGATTTGAGCACTGACGGCTTGTACGCTTCCATCTGTAGCAAGTCTTTCTCGCGGGGAAAGTTGTTGTGGGACAGAAACGTATTCACGATGGGTTGCACCTCATTCACGATACTTTCGAACATGTCCGGCAGTGCCGTCTTTGACATGTCTTTGTCGCATTCGCTAAGCTTCCAAGTTTCCTTCGAAGCGAGCTCATAAATGCCTGAACAAAGATGGTCACTGGAATGATAGCTTGTGGTCACTACTTACTGCGACTGGCTTGGCCAACAACCAGCTCAAGGCACGTGACACGCAGTTCCATACACGCAGTTAGCAAAGATGACAAGTAATGATCGCTGCAATCCATTTTGTATAACGATAGTAGGCAGGTCCTGAAAAAATACACATACAGAATCAAAACATGAGAACGCTGCGACTAACGAAGTATTAATATTATCTGCGAGATTATTACCTATGCGGCAAGCGCGCAACGGTTAGGAGGTAGGACAACAAGCAATCGACAAACTAGAAGTAAAACAAGGTGCTAACAACGACCAACTTGTATTGCTGCTTCAATGTGCAATGTGTAAATACATCCTGAAATTTTGCCCTTTAAAGGTATGAAAACTTTGATTAACTATTAGCAACAGCAATAATAATAATAATAATAGTTATTATTATTATTTTTTTAAGTTTCGTTCCAACGGGGTATGCGCATTTCTGCAACACAACTAATATCCACGGATTTTCCCCGTTCATTGAGTGCTTTTATTCACTCAAAAGCAGAGCTTTCGGGTACTTCTCGCGTACCCGTCCTCAGTGCTAAACTTTTAAACAACGACTGCCCAGCCAGTCAGCGGTTCAGCAAGCTCATCCGATAGACCGTCCGTGCTGTCGACATCAGCTATCAGGTATTATTATTGTACCCGTCAAGCGTCCGTCGCACGCCCAGTCAGTCCTGCAAAGAGCGAGCATCCCCACCGATCGACCGGGACAGTGACGCAACACCAAATGAACGAACGACAGTAAACATTTCATGCCCGTCGAAGTCTTCTGCTTCAAACCGATCGGGTCTTAAAGTCACATCCCAGGTCTTCTCCTGATTTCTTCCCTTTTTCCCCATCCCTATTATTATTATTATTATTATTATTATTATTATTATTATTATTATTATTATTATTATTATTATTGAAGCAAGAGAAAATAGTAACAAGGCGTCTCATAAGTATGAAAAGATACGGTATCCTTGTTCAAAGAGCTTTAATAGCTTTCGGAACTGTCGTGTTCCGTCGTCAGCGCAGTTGGAAAGCCGCAGGTTAAGTTTAAAGACCCGTGTTGATGGGAATAGTTCGAGTGAACAATGCCGACCAAATATCACTGATTCCCGTGCCTTCATCTCTGTTTATGTACGAGCAGTGTTGGATTATAAATAGTCTCTTTCAATTTTCTAAACCGGAAATCTCTTTCTTGTTCTAACTTGGCTACTTCCAAACTTTCATCCGGGTGCGAGCACGAAACAACATGCTCTACCACCGCAGATGCTTTCTTACATTGTTCCATAACCAATTCCGGGTTATTTTGCGGCCTTCCTCTTCTAGGGTTGTCTTCACCCATACTCCTTCTTTGTGCCACCCGGTACCTCTTGATCAAGGCCATATGCTGCTTGAAACGATGTTATCAGAAGACGCTGAAGACGGAGCGAGATAGCTCCGAAAGCTACGTCAATCAATTTTTTGGTTCGACTTGTCTCGAATTATAGAATAAAACAGGATCATATACCGTAATATTATTACAAGAAAAAATAAGGTTCCAGATTGTAACAATTCTTCCACCTTGTTGTTGTAACTTTCTCTATCCATCAAAACGACCACATTACCTTTGTCCGCTTTCGTAATTACCAACGACTCCTCTTTCTTAAGGTCCCTAATAGCTTTGATTTCGGCTTTTGTTAAATTCATCTGCGGTTTGTATTTTTGGTTTGCAAGACCAGCTGTGACTAAACTCCTTATCTGATCAGCTTTTGATCGATCTTCTTTTTTGATACCCAGTTCTATTCTACTGACAAGGTCTACATAATTGACTTCCTTCCTTGTGGGGACGAAGTTCAAACCTTTGGACAGGACATTCTTCTCAACCTCCGTAAGTAGTTTGGAGTCCAGATTAACCACAAGTTTGTTCAAAGTCATTTCTTTTTTCTGTACTGCTCTTCTTTGTTTAGAGCAGCGTTTCCCAACCTTTTGCTCACCATCGCCCACCTAGATGTCGTCATCGCCTCCGTAGGCTCTGTCGTCGCTCAAGGGGTTAAAATTGCTCTCTCCCTCCATTTTGCACCACTATTTCTTGGGCCTTGCAGGTATGACGTCATTTTCCCGTCGCCTTTTGGGGAGATGGCAAATAGCTTTTCACGTCACTATCCCGCGACAGGCTACATAGAGGTGGCTCCGGGCGAGCCGGTACGGCCAAGCATATCAGTGTCAAGTGGTGTATAGGCTTTTCACGGCAATAGTCTTTGGATGACTGCCGTTGGGTAATGTTGGGGAGGAGCGAGGTTTTCTCAAGAGTCCCTTACTCTGACGAATCGAGGTCGATGGACCGACGGCCGAAGGGCCTCTCGCCTTAGCCTTCTATCGCCCCCCCCGGAGCATTAAAATCGCCCCCCCCCCAGGGGCGATATCGCCCCGTTGGGAAACACTGGTTTAGAGAATTCCCAAGACCTAGAGCACATAAGTCTGTTAAACTTTTCTTCCAACTTCTCTTTATGCACTATATCCAGTGTTGAATGCTTAACCATTTGCTTGAAAATACAAGCATGGTTGTGGCCAATTAGGCTCATTAACCAGTTTTCACCGTAGTACAAGATGGTTTGTAACTTTGCCAGTTCTTTGTGTCTTTCCTTGATCCTGTTTCTTAGTAGGGAAAATCCTGCTGGTCTTAGTATGTTTTCCACATTCCTGTTCTTCATTTGTCCCGTCCGTAATTGGAAGGAGACCGGAAGAGTGCCATAATCTCGACTTTCCTTGAGAAACCAAAGCTTGCACTTCGTTACTTCCATTTTGATGACAATACGTTCTATAGTTCTTAAACATTTCAGAACCTGTGCGCCGTGAGCACGCTTTACAACACTGAAAATAGGGTTTCTGATAACGGGGTGTGATTTCATATTCTTTGTGAAAAAACACGGTTTTTACCCGTTAGTAAAGCTTTTAATTTCATCGGAGCTTTCGGTGTCATACCTTGACTACCGTCATCAGTGAATGTCTAACTTGTAACACTTACAGTCAACGGTATCTTTTTAAAACGCGCCTGCGTCTACACTTTCGTAAAGCCGCAGGTTTAGTTTAAAGTCCGCTGCTGATGGGAATAGTTCGAGTGAACAATGTCGACCAAATGTCACTGATTCCCGTGCCTTCATCTCTGTTTATGCACGAGCAGTGTTGGATATAAATAGCCTCTTTCAATTTTCTAACCCAATTTTTTAATTATCATTATTGTCATGATGGAACGTACGGCTTGATCCCGTTGGAAGTCGAGAATGTGTCTGAAAGTACTCCGAAAACAACGCCCTACCAGCGAGTGAATGGGCAATTATTAGGGAAGCGTTCCAGAACAGTGAAACCTTCGTAGCTTTCGGGACTATCTTGTTCCGCCTTCAGCAAATGTTCAATAGACAAGATTATCACAGATTCCCCGTTTCATTGTAAAAACTTTTATTAAACTCTTTACAAAAAGCGAAGCTTTCGGACCTCCACATGGTCCGTCTTCAGCGCTAACTGGTCACCACGCAGTCAGTCTTTGGTTCAGCAAGCTACTCTGCTCAACCAACCAGACGAGCGACATCCGCTATCAGGTCGAACCTTGACCCGTCCAGCATTTGGCGCCCATCCGGTCAGTCATGCAGAGGAGCGAGCATCCCCTCCGACCGACCGCGACGGTGACTAAACGAGAAATGACGAAGGCAAGCGCGAGTCCGTTGATCGTCCACGTCTCCTCTTTCTTTAAACCCAGCAGAGTTTAAAGTACTCCTGCAAGATGTTTTCCATCTCCAAACCGCCTCTTGCAAACCTGCGCATTCTTCTGCCTTGGTCTTCCTCGGTGGCCCTGTGCAGCCCGGAAATTCTTCAAAATAAATCTTTCTTCGTAACGGGGTCCAATTTTCAATAGACAAGATTATCACAGATTCCCCGTTTCATTGTAAAAACTTTTATTAAACTCTTTACAAAAAGCGAAGCTTTCGGACCTCCACATGGTCCGTCTTCAGCGCTAACTGGTCACCACGCAGTCAGTCTTTGGTTCAGCAAGCTACTCTGCTCAACCAACCAGACGAGCGACATCCGCTATCAGGTCGAACCTTGACCCGTCCAGCATTTGGCGCCCATCCGGTCAGTCATGCAGAGGAGCGAGCATCCCCTCCGACCGACCGCGACGGTGACTAAACGAGAAATGACGAAGGCAAGCGCGAGTCCGTTGATCGTCCACGTCTCCTCTTTCTTTAAACCCAGCAGAGTTTAAAGTACTCCTGCAAGATGTTTTCCATCTCCAAACCGCCTCTTGCAAACCTGCGCATTCTTCTGCCTTGGTCTTCCTCGGTGGCCCTGTGCAGCCCGGAAATTCTTCAAAATAAATCTTTCTTCGTAACGGGGTCCAATTTTCAATAGACAAGATTATCACAGATTCCCCGTTTCATTGTAAAAACTTTTATTAAACTCTTTACAAAAAGCGAAGCTTTCGGACCTCCACATGGTCCGTCTTCAGCGCTAACTGGTCACCACGCAGTCAGTCTTTGGTTCAGCAAGCTACTCTGCTCAACCAACCAGACGAGCGACATCCGCTATCAGGTCGAACCTTGACCCGTCCAGCATTTGGCGCCCATCCGGTCAGTCATGCAGAGGAGAGAGTCAGGATGGGCGCCAAATGCTGGACGGGTCAAGGTTCGACCTGATAGCGGATGTCGCTCGTCTGGTTGGTTGAGCAGAGTAGCTTGCTGAACCAAAGACTGACTGCGTGGTGACCAGTTAGCGCTGAAGACGGACCATGTGGAGGTCCGAAAGCTTCGCTTTTTGTAAAGAGTTTAATAAAAGTTTTTACAATGAAACGGGGAATCTGTGATAATCTTGTCTATTGAAAATTGGACCCCGTTACGAAGAAAGATTTATTTTTCAGCAAATGTTAATGGTAATCCTATGGTCATACATTAACACTCGCTGAAGACGGAACAAGAGAGTTCCGTAAGCTACGAGAGGTTATTGTTCTGAAACGTTTTCCTAATAATTGCCTATCTATTCGCTGGTAGGGCGTTGTTTTCGGAGTACTTTTAGACATACTCTCGACTTCCAACGGGATCAAGCCGTACGTGCCATCATGACAAATAGAAAACCCGTTACAAGACATCCCATTTTCAACATCATCAAATGTATTATTATTATTATTATTACAGTAAAAATAGGGTTCTTTAGCACTGGATATGTTCTCATCTTTTATTTTTGTACACGCTGATGACGGGACTAGGTAGTGTCCCGAAAGCTCCGTGATAACTCGTGTTCTTTCAACGGGATCAAAGCCGAGTAGTTTGAATAAAAGATTATTATTATTATTATTATTATTATTATTATTATTATTATTATTGTTGTTGTTGTTGTTGTTGTTGTAAACCAAATACGGCAATAACCCGTTAGACGAAATCGTTTATTCCAAAAAGGAAACAAACGTAGCTTTCGGAACCAACCTTGTTCCGTCCTCAGCGCTAAACAATTGTTTAGCGCTGAGGACGGAACAAGGTTGATTCCGAAAGCTACGTTTGTTTCCTTTTTGGAATAAACGATTTCGTCTAACGGGTTATTGCCGTATTTGGTTTACAACATGAAACTCTACCCCGTCAAAAGAAACCCCATCTTCAATTATTATTATTATTATTATTATTATTATTATTATTATTATTATTATTATTATTATTATTATTATTATCATGAAGACATGATACGGTATCCTTGTTCAACGATGTTTATTGGGCGTAGCTTTCCGCAATACGACAACCGAAAGCTACGCCCAATAAACATAGTTGAACAAGGATACCGTATCATTTTTTCATAATTCTGAGACGCCTTGTTATTAATTTCACTTGCTTCAATAATAATAATAATAATAATAATAATAATAATAATAATAATAATAATAATAATAATAATAGAGTTGTCCTTCTGAAACGGATTGTAGCTCGTTGTATGATATAGAGACTGCGTGAGTGATTCCAAATTGAACCAAACCAGCGACTGGTTAAAAGGTCTTTAATAGTAAACGCACACACAGTAAATATCGAAGCTTTCGGCACAGCCTAGTTCCGTCGTCAGCGATGGGGAAGGCCAGGTGTATTTTGGCGAAAGGGTATAAATAGGAGTGGGCAACTCAGCGTGACTGAGATGTCAAGTGAGGATTTTGCAACAACCCGTCTGATGAAGTAGACAGGTCCACACTTGACTGACCTCAACTCCGTGGTCTCTGTTAATGGTATGGTTAGATCGTATGAAGAGGGCCTCCTTTATTTTTCGATAACGAAAACAGTGATAACGAAACAGTTTCGATAATATCAACAGTAATAACGAAACACTAACTGGCAAAATGGTAGAATTTTCTGACAATGGTTTGACCCATCTAGGCCGCAATGCTAAAGTAGACAATGCATTGGTGGTCTTTACTTGGCGTGAAGTCTAATGGAATCACCGACAGGGCTCCCTTTCAGTCATTTTCCGATTGAAAGCACGCGTCTTGTTAACTTATTCGCACTATGCCAACTGTTCTGCAATGCACGTGACGAATCGCCTCTTTATCCTTTAAAGAAATTTAACTTACATAAATACTATTACCATATGAACCTGCAGCAAGACATGAAATTCACCGAGTGCATGCTTTATTGAAGCTAGACTACTTTATAGACATTTGATTCCGCTCGTAAAGTATCAAAATAAGAAGTATTTACGCTTTGCTCAATTGATCACGAATATTCAGCCGTCCCAATATGTTAATAGCACTTCGTCACCGTGTACTCCCAGATTACGCATTTATGAATTAAATCGATGAACAGCTTCCCGCAACGACAAAAGCTTAATTTCGTGTTTTGCCAAAGATTAATCGAAAAAGGATAGTAAAGAAAGCGTCTCGGTTTTGTTCTCAATGCAGTGCCTACGCTATGGTCGTGCATTCGCCTCATTAACCAATCGCCAACTGCAGTTGCAACTCAATGAAAATCTGCGCGCGAACTATCAACGTACGTACGCTGCACGAAACAGTTGATGGTACGCAGTCCTTACCTTAAGGAGCCCAACACTTCAATGTAACCAATGGAATCCATTCTGGGCGGTTTCCAAGAGACAAGTACTCCACCGAATGATTCTTTTAGTCGTGCAGGAAGTGCCGATGGTAGAACTGCGTTCAACATAAGGGCCACGCAAAAGTCAATTATGTCTACGATCATCTCCTGCAACGAAACAACAATGAAGAACGATTGGTGCCCCAAAGGGCGCACCTCAATTTGAGTTTCGCCGTGAAACAATCCGCGCGAAGTCAACTGACCGCTCAAGTACTCTTCTGAGAGTTTCAAAATTTCCGGCAAGCGACTTGCCAAAACGGAGCAAACGACATCGCAGAATAGAAAACACGGCGGCACTTCGGATACTGGCAAGCAAACGCTATTAGGCATAGAACAATTAACGTGCAAATACATAGTTCCGTGCTGTAATCACGATCCGAGTCTTCGTACCGACTTTCCTTCTCTGCAAAACAATAAGTCAGAGATTTGCGTGAGACGTTGCCTCGGATAGGCACCCAAGGCGACATGCTTCCTTTGGTGATCCAGGAAAGTCTTCTTAAGCAAAGTGCATTGCGAAACAAGACATTGCCACCCAGCGTCCGTGTCCTGGTCCACCGACAGCAGGTACCTGAAAAGATTGTACACCTAATCGCGGCACAAGATGACAACCGCTACTTTCGAAGTCACAGGCAAAACTTTGGGAAATAACCATCTAACAACAATGAACAGGTTTTGGCGAATTATACGACAACATACCGAATAATCTTTTTTTGTTCATAGAGCGAAACCGTGGGATCAGACAGACGGTCATATAGAGTTACCTTGAGCCTTTCCATTTGAGCATCGGCTTCGGAAAATGCTGCAAGCGCACCGTTTACGCAATGAGCGTTTAAAGACAACGCATATAACAATACCTTCTTTCAGCAGCGGAACCTCGGTTTCACAAAGAAGTGATTTGGCGCGAGAATACTCACTGGTGACAAGGCCGTATTCACCCTGGAACAGCTATGCAAGTCATACAAATGGCAATAACACAGTGACTGAACAATTGAAATACATTCAAACATTGTACAGGAAGTCCATCGTCTAAAACTTAGCGAACCATTAAGTCTATTCCGTAACTTCCTCAAACAAGTTGAAATACCGTAACTGGTCACACCTTTTCAACGTGACTTTTCATGGCCTGAGGTAGGAGGAAAAGAAACCGGAAACGCCTCAAAACTGCCAGAGCGTTTCTTATCGAATCGGATTGCTCCTTTCTCTTTAGGACGTCGACGAATACTTCCTCGCCGCAGTTGGAGCAAACGTTTATCTTCTGGGGCAACGCGGACAGCATTCTGGAGGAATCCGGCTGCTCGCTGGAGCCAATGAAGTCTCGCAGGTCTGAATGGCAAAGCTAAGCACGCGCGATCGAATGGTGTCGGACGTCCCACCGCACAACGCGTCCACGCAATCCAAAATGCAACCCAGATTTGACTTCAGGAAATTCTTCGGCTCCTTTTGCGCCAAACTGCTGTGGCTTTCCAGATGGGATAAGACCGTCTCGAGGCTATCGTAACTGAAACAAAAAGCCATGATTGCGTGCCCCAAAAGGGAAACACCGTAACGAGGCCGTCCTATAGTTTTCAAGCAGGTAGCGGACCGGATGGAAATTTTCAAGGCGCAAATTGCTCCCGCTGTCCGCATAAATTTCCATTACCCTCTCCGGTACAGGAGCTCTGAAAGCACAGGTGGAATTCGTTGTAAGCGTTAGGCACGCTTCCCGGTTACGCAGTCGAATCTTTCGGTATTGTAAGAGGGGAATCCTCGATCACTACATTCATTTCTTCCGCGGCCGAACGCATGCTTTCAACGAAGTGAGATTCATCTACCCATACGGCACTTTCTTGTAGAGGACCTATAAGTTTTACAAATTGCCATTTTTCCAAATGATCTACACGATTTCACTGTTCTCAAGACGGGATATCCCCGCCGATGGTAAACACTATCTGCAAGAAAATAACATATGCCCGATCAAAGATGGATGGACAACTATCAGTGAAACGCGATAACATTGCTGATGGGCGAGCTTGTTGGTATCAACACTTGATCCCATAATGGCTGTAGCTCTGTAACGTTGACGACGTTACAAATCCTTTCTCGAAGGGCCACATCCTTAAGCATGCACGTACAGAATTATCGTTCTTACTGACTCATCAACTGATCGAGCATTTGTTATCCCATTAGAAAGATCACGCAAGATGAGAACTATTGCAGTCAAAATGGGCAACTGAGCTTGGTTACCGATCAAAGCGTGGAATATTCTGAATTGCACAAGGCATGATCCTCGGCCACCAGACTTTGTTATAACGGTAACATCGCCAACTCCGGCCTTTGACTGCGTAACGCGAGCGATTATTTTGTGCGGCGATTCCCACCGCATGGATGCAAGGCAATCCATGCTGCAAACGATCAAACCGACAACATCGCCCTGGGACAGACCCAAATTTTCTCCCCGAATGATAATCTGTGTTCCCGGCGGGCCTTCCTTTGGCGACAATCCAGTCACAAGCGGTGGGTCCGATTTCATTTCTGAAAAGATAACTTTGAATGCGGTAAAACCATGAATTCACAGCTACCGGGATGTAATGCGAAAATTTTCGCGCGTATTAGATTAGGAAAACGTACACAACCAGATTTTACTTAGCGCGTATGCGCGGGTTACGTTCATTCATGAGCTGGCAGTTTGAGTATGTCGGCTATATGACTACTAAACAGCGAAGTTCCTGAGTACATAAGCATAAGTACAGTATCGCAATGATGAGCACGTAGTGGCGTCCCGCTAGAACTAAATAACGCTCCTCAAGCCATGGCCAAAAGGCCACATGGCAGATGTGCGGGAAAATAAGGCTATATTCGGATCAGTCGATCAACAACTTGAACATGAAGCGAACAGGTACAGGGCTATCCAAAAGTGTACGACCCTGACCATTTCCAACGAACTTAGCGCAATGAAATTTTATTACGTACAAACGTAACTTACACCTAACCTGAACGGAAATGCACGTCGCAACTTCAAATCTTTTAGGCAACTGAAAAAGGAACTTTAAACGGATCGACATGAACAGCCAGATGATGCAGGCGGTCGCCGTGAGCATCTGGATACCCCCACTTAAAGTTCTAAGACAAGCAAGCAAGCCAGCACGAGCGAGCAATAGACAAAAACTTATAATGTGACAGGCTCACGTCGACTATGCTCTTTGGCAACTTATCAACTCGCGCAGTGATCAATGTGCAGGAAACAACGAAAAACTTTCCTTACTCAGTAAACCGTATGAAGAGACCAACTATATTCTAATAATGCGAAAGCAGGTGACCTGCTGTACCAAGCAGATGAAATGCTTTACCATCTATCCACCATAATTGACGGAATAACAATCCCAACATCCAGTGATACAGTAATGCGCTGCTAACTCCCTGCTCCTGAGGAAGCCAATTTTCCAACAGGCAACCACCTACTACGCATCAAGAATCAAAATTTTCGGGCTACAATCCAGCGAACGCATTGCAAGGGAACGAAGAAAACGAAAAGACCAAGTGATGTACTGCTTATAAGCTTAAACACGCAAAAGTAATTCCAAATCTAAATGTGACCGCGAGGGATGAAAATAAATATAGCATAGCAACTTCACGCGTGCAAACATTGAAACGTACGAGCAGTTGGTCGAGGAATGGCGACAAGGAAACAATGGTATCAGCCTACGCATTCTGCCTTTGCCTGCGCATCATTTGACATCATGCTTACTCTTGCAACAGGCTGCAGTTAATTTTTGCGTGTAATCCTTGCCAATTTATGAAAAATGACGTTTCGGAAAGGGGTTGAAACTTAGAGCACCATTGGTTGAGTATACTGGAAATTTCGGTCACCTAACTCGATAAACGACTCTGTGCGGCTTCGTCTTTTCGGAACGATTCAGCTGACCAAGGAACTTTGTCCACATCGAGGTTTTATCCGGCCTTGTCTCAACAGCAAAACAAGGGCAGCGGTAGTTGTACGTCTTTGCCGGTACTGCCGCAACAAATGTCGTGGGCTCTCCTCTACTGTTCTTCAATTTATTAATAGCTTGCATCCAGTTCGGCTCGCATTTAGCACGTTTGATTATGTATCCAGTCAAAACAGAATTTTCCACAGTATTCTTCGCCATTTTCTCAGTTGTTTCCCGCAGATGATCTTCAGGACCTCTATGACCCTTTACGAAAACGCTGAAGACCGTCTCGGCCGGAAACATCCCTGACACCGGGGCTGAACATAGAGCATGCATCCAGAAAAGATCACGCAAGAAACCATCAAAGTTTGCACGGTTGCTTGAACGTTTTATGGTCGCTTGAAAAAGTGGGGCGAATGTCAGAAAGTTAAATATTTCCTAGTTTCAAACGCGTTACTTTCACGATTGGAGGACGGATGACTCGATGTTCCGCGTAAGAATAGCGCCCCCATCAAATTATGTTTCTGATCTACGATAACACAAAACTTTGGCATCATGAACGATCAAGCGGCAACTGTAAAACAAAAGTTCAGAATCCAAAGGTGGTATACAGCAAAACTACAACGCCTATGACCCGTCATGCAACCTTGCTGAAAGGAACAAGTGTCAACGCCTGGTAGCAGTACACTGTAAGGAAATACTAAACAAAAAACCAATAAACAAGCATTAAGAAATTCTGGTAATATCAAACGGGTTTCGTTAGGCGTCTGCGAGCCATTCACTTCACAGGGCATCTTACTTCAACGCTCGGCTAGACAACTGATCTTGTGAAGAAATTAAACAGAGAACACTAACGATGCGCTTTCCGGGTTCTAATTGTTAATCTCTCTTCTAATTCAAATCGAACTGGAAGTATTTATAATACATAAGTATTAACACCGTTGCACCGACGTGGAAACATCTGCCGAAACTCCATAAGGATTTCTAGCAGCGGGAACGGAAAACAAAACGACCGCTTATCGATTCAAAGCGTGACTTTCAATAGCTCTATTGACGCAAGCCACAGTTACGACAAGTCGCCGGAACCCCTGAAGCCGTAACTGAATTTTGCTTTGTGCAAAGCGCTCTGGCAAAGAAAGTATTCGATTGAACAGTACGCTTCCCGTTGCGGCCGCACGAGGTGCAATGTTTCATATACGTAGAGTTTTCGTCAGCCAAAATGCTGGAACTCACGTAGACGCTGGGGCTAACCAAATTGGATGGATATATCAAGTGAATCACAAAACGGAACAAAGAATCCATTGATAGGTTTATCGTGAGAACGCCATCAGAGCTCCTGACGAACCGTCTTCGCTGCTCCAAGATCGATGCGATTTCCTTGAACGTACAAATAGGTGTAACAGAGCGAACGCGCAGATAAACTCTAATTATGATGCAACAAAACAATTCAAAAAATCAACTTGTAACAAACATGTCATCTCTGCTGTCGGGAAAGCGCTTTCTTTGATGCAAGTTTCATTAATGCAAAGATAGCAAGCCAGGCGACCATAAGTGCGATGGCACTGACCAACAGCAAATGTCCTATCCTCAAGGAATAACTGCCTGCCCAGCTGATACGTTTCCCTCATATCCGACTAACATTCACATCAATTGTTCAAAGCAGGATTGTGCCCTACAAAACGCTTCCCTCACTTCGTCCTATGAATGGAAGTGACTGCTTCAGCACACACTACCGAACGCAGCGCAACGGATACGCTAGCAGCTAGTAACGTGAAACTTTTGAGCTACTGCGTAGCAACGTTTGCTAGCACTATTCTCTTGGCAGATGCTACTGGAAGCAGTAATGCGGGAAACTTCGGCTCAGGTTTGATGGATGTACGGGTAGCAGTACATCCGGTCTACAATGAAGGTGAGAAAAAAGTCTGCTAAGCAACATTAATCTCCAAGTAACCGTGACGGAAAGTTTGCTGACATTTTTCACTCAGTTATGCTTCGTTTCCAACAAGGACTAATGGAACCAGCGAGGTGGACACTGGCGCCACAAATTGACGATTGTTTAAGCTTACTTTCCTAGTTTAATGCGCTGCATTCACTTTGGTGTAGGAAACAAAACTCTTCCCAACATAAGAAGAAGACAACGCGTCGCGCAAAGCAATAGTTCAAGTACGTTGAATCGAAGAGGCACCTTCCCACATTACTAGCCCGGGCGCCCTGGGTGACTAAAGGCAGCGTGGATGTCCACGAAGGCACAACCTGAACAAATTGCTTTAGTTCAGCCATTCGCAAGGAGACAAGGCCAAGTACACGTATTCCAAAATAGGCGTTTTCAAAGAGCCTTAGTTTTGAGTGGATTTAAAGTTGAGACGCAACAAGGGCATCGTAAGCGCTTTCCTAATAACCCTTCCTGTCGACAATTGCCTTGACGATCCATCTTGTGCGGCAAAAGGAGGGTTAAGCGTGTTAAGCAATGTTGAAAACCGCTATTGATTTCCAGTCGGCCGTCATCCCGAGCAAGAATAGTGCCCAGGCGACGTCGCGCAAAGCGGGCCAGGGAACACTGGTCCCAAGTAGGCGGACGATCGCTGCTCCAAAGTTTGGCGGCATCGCAAGACTGGGAAATGGTTTTTCATTCATGCCCATTGACGAAGGCTGACTACTTTGAAATTATGACACCAACCTTAAGAAAAATTTTTGCAACCAACCAAGCGCATTGTGCGTCAGGCAATTGACGCAAACACGTTCCGTAAATGACGTGCAAGACTTGCTCGGATTGAGGAACTGATGTTCCGAACCACCGCTGCTCGCCAAGAATTTTGTTACTTAGTCCGGCTGCCCGTTGGGAACCTATTTCCGATTCAAGCGTCAGTTTACTGCCCACTGGAAGTTCATTTGGCCTAAGGAACCCTGCCCCTAAATGGAATCAGATGGCAAGCAATCCTACTCTAACGGTAAGTGAGCAAAGAGATGATTTACTTTTTGTGGGGCAACAACCCCCACTGAACTCGCATATTGCCGCTACGCGAAAACAAGCAATTGCGCATTTATGAATCACAACAGTATATATATATATATATATATATATATATATATATATATATATATTGACTGAGAAGGCAATGACGCCATTTATGAGCTGTGACTGACGAATCACTGTCAAGTACAGCTAGTTTCCAAGTTGTTGTATAATATACAATGTTTATGAAAGGCTATAGTGCTGTCACGCAACTTGGCAGGCACTTTTATATTTGTGCAGCTTGCGTTGTTTCGTGATAAATTTTTGCTGGGTTTGCCTGAAGTGATTTTGCCTGCAAAGGAATTAATCACAAAGGCTTCTTCCTAGGGAATGGACAAGACGAGATTTTAGTTAACTGAGCAGACAAAATAGCTCGCACTTCTCGTATTGCACACTCTAAGCAGACATGCTGCTAAGGCATGGAGCTCCGTGGTCACTTAGTTTTCTTGATGAAGGTTGAATCTAACAGCATCCAAACAGCGGTGTTCGAACTGCCCATATTGTTCAATATAAGTAAATCTGATCAAAAACGGCTACACCCTGTAGAGCTTTTTTATTCAAGCGTAAACACGGAGCTTAAGGGAACCACCTGTTCCCATCATCAGCGTGTACATTTTCCGTAAAGCTGCTGCGATAACGATAAAGGTACTACACATTCGAACTGGCCCAGGTATCATAGTAACTTTGCTGTTTTTTAATTCACTGCACTACGTAACAGCTACTCGCTTAGCATTTGAATAGCGCTGGGCATTAGAACTGGAACGAACAGATATGCTTGAAGTCTACAGGAGGGAGTACGCGCACTGCCTACGTATTCTCGCATCTTCTGTGCAGTGGACTTGATTACACGCGTAATTTGATTATGCGCTGTATGTCCCGGAACCAATTATCGCGTATACGGAGGGCTTACTGTATATATATATATATATATATATATGTGAATTATTCAAGGTCGGCTATTTGATTTACCACGCCTCGATTGCGCTATAGGGCTACCAACGGCTTTCCAGACCGACGTACGTGTGCTTAGGACTTGCAGTCTGCTCCTGAAGCTTTGGTTTTCGAAAAAATGACTGTCCCAATCGCTTTGACCGTTTTTTAGTCGGGATACTCAAATAGAATATAGCCGTTCATCAGCGTTCCTACTCAAAGCTACGCCAAGAGTTCCTTCTTGTTCGCGGCATAGTTGGTGGAGCGTTGACAAATGTTCTCTTACGTTTGCTTCGTCGTGCCAACCTGGGCTAATCGGTACGAGGGGAGGAAAGGTAAACAAGAATTGGTCAATGAACAGATCTCCCTAGCACTTGGCCAACGCAATTGAGACATGCGCGAGGTGACACGTCCTCGTTGGATCCACGCTCCTCCGTTGGGCACTGTGCACTAGCGCGCGGCCGAAGCCAACGCACTGGAGTCCCATTGCCGGAGGGCGGATTTTGAAACCCAACGCGAGAGGTCCCAGTTGCGCAGTACGGTAATTAATTTGCACTTCACTTGTCCATCCCTTGCTGGGAACAGACGTGAAGCGCCAAAGGCGATCATCAACGGCCCTAATAGTCCAACTGCGACCTCCTGACAAGACGCGTATCCGTATATTAATAAGTTGGTCTTAATAATGTATAACTCTGCTCGTCGTTAGCCTGTCTCCACCGCCGCCTTTTTCCCTTTAATAACTTAAGGAAGAGGCGGTCGTCAAAGTCATTTCGGAAGCAAATCGTGAGTTCAAGCAGAAGATTGCAGAGTAGAAGGCGAATGGACATACGATATATTATAAATAATACGGCTGTCGGTGTTTAGTTTGCAGCTGCATGCCTCAGGTGGGAGAAATGCGAATAGCGGCAATCGTTCGCCTCGCAATAGGCGGCTGTTGCCAAACGCTGAGCAAATAGGCACACTTAACAGCAGCAAAACGTTGTACCGGTGCATCCATAGGGTAATCAACCGCACTTTTTTCATCTGACGCTCCCGCAACGGAATATGAATCTCCAAAAGCTCGGTATCCTTCCGCCTTTTCCCATGGCCCTTCTTCTTACGCTAATTAAGGATTCGCATTTTCAGCTCATCATCAGCAACAGCTCGGTGAAGCGGCTAAGATAATCCAAAATGCCTACCGCCATTACAGAGAGCGGGTGCGCTCGAAGCGCCAAAGCGAGGAGTACAGAGCTGCCGTGCTCATACAATCCTACTACCGCCGTTACAGACAGGTAATTTGCGCTTGCTTGCTTCGCCGATGCCCTAAGCGCCCACAAGCGCAAGCGTTGTCCCAGACGGGAGTCAGGTGACCAAAAGGTAGCCCATTTCCTCGTTCCACTTGCTGACGTAAGAATGACGTGCGAATTTCTTCGTGTTCCGTTCGGGGGTAAAGACATGTGATCCACCAAATGGAAAACAAGTGATCAATTATCAAGTGCGAAAATGCTTGTCAAGCCTAGCGAGGATTCACGAAAAAATTACAATGCTCACGCTGCTGCTCCAGGCGTACTTCCAACTGGAATGCGCGAAAGCAGAACGGAAGCTTAAAGCACCAGCGCGTTCACGGGCGCTTTCAGGCACGTAGGACAAAGGAATGTAACTTCGCTGGTGCCTTTACCATCGCTACCATTAAAGCTGAGAGCAGCGGACCACTGCGTTCGAATCGAAGTGCCAAAGGTCAGAGCAGCAGTTCGAGGAACGCTAAAGTGACGACGAAAACAAGCAGTACAGAAGGTACAAACAATATTTGAAGTCATAGCACGTTCCTTGTGTTATTCCCGAGAGGGAAGGAGCTCGACGGCAAATGCAATCCTCAATAAGTGAAACTGGATCGAAAAGATCTCAGAAACAAAAGGGACTATCGAAAATTGTTCACGTCACCCAAGGGGCAGGAAGCTGGGAAGAGGGACAACCAGCGCAGCTAACAGCAACTTAATAATAATAATAATAATAATAATAATAATAATAATAATAATAATAATAATATCAACGATGAGGCTCACTTGCCTAACTGAAAGTGCCTTCCGCGATTTTCTTAAGCATACATCAAAGGCGACATTTGACAAATGTGCAATGAATGTATACATTCGCGCTGGCACTGCAGGTAAGCGAGTATCCCAATAGAAACAGCAAAACGAGGTCCCCTTCCGTAGCTGCGGATGCCAGTCTTACTTGATCCACTATTACGTAAGCGAAAAAGTGCAAGCTAATATTGCTTTTCAGCATTGTCACTTCAAACGTTTGCTTCGAGCAGCCACCTGCATACAGAAGCGATTTCGCAGCATGAAAAGCAAGCAGCGTCGCTTAGAAGCGATAGCAGAGCAGGACACTACCTATAGCGGAAGTTTGGAAAGCTCAACTAGATCGCCGCGAAGCCGACGGGCGGTAACACTTTATGCCAAACAAAATCCCACAGTCGATCTTTTGATGAACAGTAGCGACCGGCTATTTCTACGCCAAACCATGGCCGCTATGCGTATACAGCACGCGTTCAGGTAAAGTGCACGAGGTAATTAATTCCCCTTCGTCAAATGCTACAGCCATTCATTTAGGAATCACAGACAGAGGCGGGTAATCTCTCGAATCATCCAAAAATTAATGATCATCTCAAAGCTCAAGTAAGTGCCAGACTCTCCACTAAAAGTATATGTGCAAATTCTTGTACTCTTCAGGCTGAAGCTTTGCAAATTCTGGGAAACAAACAACAAAGACGACTTTGACCAAGAGCCTTAGAAAAAATGATAAAAGCAAGTATCTATTTACCGGTGGTGCTAATTAGCAACAGCAACAATGCGTTTCGTCTCTATGAAATAGGTCCGTTGTTTAGGTCCTTGCCCTTACGATCATGTAAAAAGTTAGGGATAAAAAATGATAAAAGGAATAACCAACAAAATGTGCGCCCCAACAGGCGCCTTTTGTTGGCCATCCGATGGCGAGAAAGGCATACAGGGGGAAGCATACAAGATAAGGCTTCTGGAAGTTGCTTGATTTTCGGTCAAAATTCCTCTCTTTGAATAACGGAATTATTTTTCGTAACATTTCTTTCCAAAGCACGGTTTGATCCCGTTTTTTGTGTAATAACACTTTATTGTGTTTTATCAGCACAGCTTTCGGAAGTTTCTTCTTCCGTCATCAGTGCCAATGGTCATGTCAACTGCCCAGTCAGCGGTCGAGCGGAGGGGCTTGCAGAACCGTCGACTGACTGGGCAGTTGACATGACCATTAGCACTGATGACGGAAGAAGAAACTTCCGAAAGCTTTGCTGATAAAACTCAATAAAGTGTTATTACACAAAAAACCGGGATCAAACCGTGCTTTGGAAAGAAATGTTGATTTTCAGTCTTAAAATACGAAACTAGTCCTGCAGGACAGCATTGCAGCTCATTGATATGTGGCGTTAATAAAACGCTTTTACTGATAATGTGCTTCGTTTAAACTTCCCTCTCTCTTGCATAAGGGGCTAGAGATCATATACCATCCACTCAGCTGTCAAACGGTAAAATCATTGTTCAAGACTCAGCAGAGAGTTTACTATGTTAAGATTTAGTCAGTTATTGCTCAACAGAATGCTCAGAGAGCCCAGTTGTATTTAATAGCATTGTTTGCTTCCTTTCTTTAGTATAAAAAACATTATTAACAGAGGACTCCGGATTTTTTAATACAGCGAAAAATTCTTACAGCACGAAAAGGATGCCTGCCACCCATGGAATTTACATTAATGTTGGCATTGATGAAGAGTGCTGGAACTTGGCGTCGACAAAAAGCATGCAATATCGTCAATTCATTGCTCCCCTATACTTGAGTACACTTCACGCGCCGCCGCTACGACCTGTACCTGTTTTATTACTGCTGCCTTCATCTATTGCTGTAATGAACGTACTGAGGAAAAGTATACAGCGAAATTAGGTAATAAACATTTGCTCTTAGGAACGATTTTCTATGTCGTCATCTACGAGTAACTGGTCATCGAACACTGGATTATTATTTTCGTAAACGTCAACGTGATAAACAATGCCGCCTTCTTCCTGCATCCCGCTAGATACCAACTCGTCGCTGCGAAAGATTCAGAAATCATCAATTGCTAAAGAAACGTTGGAACCAGATCAATTCATACCTTACTTTCCTTAGCGCCGCATAATTTATGACAGGGAAGAAGGCGTCGCATTTGTACGCTTCATGGACGGAAGTTATGTACAAACGATTCCAACATCCACGTTTCAGCACTTCCTGAAATCGATAAGTATCACTGATAAGATGGCAAAAACGAATTGGGACAAGCTGTCAACCTCGTATACTGAGGAACCGCCACATATCCAAGCAGTTTCAATCGTACCTCCCAGGGGCGGCGACCGAAGCAATTGGAACGCATTGTGCAGACTTCGCGCAACAACGACGCCCTCTGTTTTATTAATAGATCTGAAAATTGAAGACTGGGTTCGTTGTAACGGGAGAGACGGTTGAGTTGGCTTTCTACAGATTCTTCCCGTTTTCGAGCGTCTGAAATTGAACGAAACAACGCCCTACCACCGGATGGATGGGCAGTTATTAGGGAAAAGATCAGAAAACGCTTGCTTTTTCTCTCAGAGCTTTCGGAACAACCTAGCTCCGTCGTCAGCGAGTGGCAAAGGCCTTTGCCATTTGCCTGTTGCCTTTGCCGTCGTATGCCTTTGCCACTCGCTGACGACGGAGCTAGGTTGTTCCGAAAGCTCTGAGAGAAAAAGCAAGCGTTTTCTGATCTTTTACCTAATAACTGCCCATCCATCCGGTAGTAGGGCGTTGTTTCGTTCAATTTCAGACGCTTGAAAACGAGAAGAATCCGTAGAAAGCCAACTCCTAAATCTGAAAACAGTAAAATTTAAATGAGGCCCCAACCCACGATAGTGAAACACGAGGTAACGCGAACAAAGGGCCGACGGGGCTTTGCTATCGATTTACCCGCAAAAAAAAACAGTATCCTAACAAGAATCACATTTTTCGCTAACAATAAATAATACTGTAATCTAGCTGGTGAGTAACTGGCAGACCTTTATGCACGTTGTGGATACATTCAGCATGGCGACTTTGGTTTTGGTTCTGCAACTAGGTGGCCAGCAGTTGGTCGCCTGCCGAGTTACTGCGCTATACACGAGTGGAGATCAACTTGATTATTGTTAAGATTACGGTTAGTTTGCGAGCCAAAAAGGTAATACGAGGGCATAAAAGAGAAAAGAGCATCTGAAAATGTTTACCCCTTCTCGCGAGTCAGAACAACATTAACACGGCGCTTCAAAGGACGAAATTGCTGTGGAATAGATTCGTACGTCTTTCTGCCCATGATAACGGCGTTCTGCATAGCTGAAACCGCCATATCGCATTAAGTGCCGCTTAATGGGAACAGCTAATCTTGAAGCACCTGCATTTTGGCATGTCATTGTCATTTTCCGAAAGTGCTTGAGCTCACTCCTGGAACAGCGAATCTACAGTGAGTAAACAAGCGAACAATTCTTGAGCAAACTACGTACGGTAAATGCCACGGAATCTTATTATCAAGGCCAATGCCAAAATTTTCGCAAATGGCAACTATTATGTTCACAAGCATGTTACGCCTCCGCTGAAGCGCCAATGTCTGCAATGAACCAAGTAACCGCGTACAGTTTGAGACTTTACAGTAGGTAATGCTCTTTCATGTACAAATTATTACTCTGCTATTGATTAACGCAGATAGTGTGTGAAGGGTGCTGCCTGGAAAATTTCCATACGTTGAAATTAAAGTTTTAATTTTTGGGATTCAGTTAAGACGACGAAATTTATATGATTCAGTTAAGTTGGAGAACGTGGCAACGATTCATACTCCTGGCTGCATTTACTCTGCGCTACTTGAATTCTCGCGTCACGGCACTGCAGTCGTGCTAAATTGCCACCCGAGAGTTCATATGGAGTTTGGCGTTTCTTTTATTGATAAAACACCCTTTCTGCCTCTCCGTCACCACCTGTGAAAAGATAAATGAGCTGTGCTTGCTCTCAGCGTTGGATGTCGTCAGCAAGTCCAATAGTGGAGCTGTCCGTAACAGTCCCACTCGTTATGCTAGTAGTACAAGGAATTTCCACTGCACCAACTGTCGAAAATTGGATGTCTTGTAACGGGTCTTTCAGACGCATTCTCGACTTCCAACGGGATCAAGCCGTACGTTCCATCATGCACCAACTGTCGAGGTAAATTGCGGATATTTACAATGAGAATTTGAATGGAAATTTCGCATGTGGATATTTGCGTACGGAATTTAAGCCTGAGACATGCCGTTTTAGGAAGTTACGCTTATCTGAAATATAATTGCAGCGAAGGGGAAGGAAGTTTGTTCGTGTAATCTTTACACTATGTTGAACTTCCCTTGCAACTTTCTCCGTGAGAAAGCAAGGTCCCTCTGTCTGGCTTTTCATTGTGTAGCTGACTGAAAATGCCTGAGGGTAGCGTTCTTTTCAGC